>CAWUFW010013638.1:0-463184 GCA_963921515.1 Calotriton arnoldi | reverse complement strand
TACAAAGGGGGATGATGGACGGAACGTTTGAGCCAATCAAACACTCACCCCCAGTCAACTGATCTGGGTTTAATCCATCATCATTCTTTAGCTCACTCCACCACCCCAGTTCAGACATGGCCATATGCAAATCAGTCTGACCCTGTGCCTCATGGGAACAGTCCAGCACGAACTGCCAAGCCATGTCTTCCCTGGACCGGAAACAAGCATCCTAGGACCGGTTTCTGGCATTCCAGCCGTCATCAGCCAGGCTTGCTTGAATCCAGTGGCAAAGTGAGCAAGGGACCCACGTCTGGGCATACCCCCGCCAACTTAGGGCGAACAAAGCGATACAAAGGGGATGATGGACGGAACGTTTGAGCCAATCAAACACTCACCCCCAGTCAACTGATCTGGGTTTAATCCATCATCATTCTTTAGCTCACTCCACCACCCCAGTTCAGACATGGCCATATGCAAATCAGTCTGACCCTGTGCCTCATGGGAACAGTCCAGCACGAACTGCCAAGCCATGTCTTCCCTGGACCGGAAACAAGCATCCTAGGACCGGTTTCTGGCATTCCAGCCGTCATCAGCCAGGCTTGCTTGAATCCAGTGGCAAAGTGAGCAAGGGACCCACGTCTGGGCATACCCCCGCCAACTTAGGGCGAACAAAGCGATACAAAAGGGGATGATGGACGGAACGTTTGAGCCAATCAAACACTCACCCCCAGTCAACTGATCTGGGTTTAATCCATCATCATTCTTTAGCTCACTCCACCACCCCCAGTTCAGACATGGCCATATGCAAATCAGTCTGACCCTGTGCCTCATGGGAACAGTCCAGCACGAACTGCCAAGCCATGTCTTCCTGGACCGGAAACAAGCATCCTAGGACCGGTTTCTGGCATTCCAGCCGTCATCAGCCAGGCTTGCTTGAATCCAGTGGCAAAGTGAGCAAGGGACCCACGTCTGGGCATACCCCCGCCAACTTAGGGCGAACAAAGCGATACAAAAGGGGATGATGGACGGAACGTTTGAGCCAATCAAACACTCACCCCCAGTCAACTGATCTGGGTTTAATCCATCATCATTCTTTAGCTCACTCCACCACCCCAGTTCAGACATGGCCATATGCAAATCAGTCTGACCCTGTGCCTCATGGGAACAGTCCAGCACGAACTGCCAAGCCATGTCTTCCCTGGACCGGAAACAAGCATCCTAGGACCGGTTTCTGGCATTCCAGCCGTCATCAGCCAGGCTTGCTTGAATCCAGTGGCAAAGTGAGCAAGGGACCCACGTCTGGGCATACCCCCGCCAACTTGGGGCGAACAAAGCGATACAAAAGGGGATGATGGACGGAACGTTTGAGCCAATCAAACACTCACCCCCAGTCAACTGATCTGGGTTTAATCCATCATCATTCTTTAGCTCACTCCACCACCCCAGTTCAGACATGGCCATATGCAAATCAGTCTGACCCTGTGCCTCATGGGAACAGTCCAGCACGAACTGCCAAGCCATGTCTTCCCTGGACCGGAAACAAGCATCCTAGGACCGGTTTCTGGCATTCCAGCCGTCATCAGCCAGGCTTGCTTGAATCCAGTGGCAAAGTGAGCAAGGGACCCACGTCTGGGCATACCCCCGCCAACTAAGGGCGAACAAAGCGATACAAAGGGGATGATGGACGGAACGTTTGAGCCAATCAAACACTCACCCCCAGTCAACTGATCTGGGTTTAATCCATCATCATTCTTTAGCTCACTCCACCCCCAGTTCAGACATGGCCATATGCAAATCAGTCTGACCCTGTGCCTCATGGGAACAGTCCAGCACGAACTGCCAAGCCATGTCTTCCCTGGACCGGAAACAAGCATCCTAGGACCGGTTTCTGGCATTCCAGCCGTCATCAGCCAGGCTTGCTTGAATCCAGTGGCAAAGTGAGCAAGGGACCCACGTCTGGGCATACCCCCGCCAACTTAGGGCGAACAAAGCGATACAAAAGGGGATGATGGACGGAACGTTTGAGCCAATCAAACACTCACCCCCAGTCAACTGATCTGGGTTTAATCCATCATCATTCTTTAGCTCACTCCACCACCCCAGTTCAGACATGGCCATATGCAAATCAGTCTGACCCTGTGCCTCATGGGAACAGTCCAGCACGAACTGCCAAGCCATGTCTTCCCTGGACCGGAAACAAGCATCCTAGGACCGGTTTCTGGCATTCCAGCCGTCATCAGCCAGGCTTGCTTGAATCCAGTGGCAAAGTGAGCAAGGGACCCACGTCTGGGCATACCCCCGCCAACTTAGGGCGAACAAAGCGATACAAAAGGGGATGATGGACGGAACGTTTGAGCCAATCAAACACTCACCCCCAGTCAACTGATCTGGGTTTAATCCATCATCATTCTTTAGCTCACTCCACCACCCCAGTTCAGACATGGCCATATGCAAATCAGTCTGACCCTGTGCCTCATGGGAACAGTCCAGCACGAACTGCCAAGCCATGTCTTCCCTGGACCGGAAACAAGCATCCTAGGACCGGTTTCTGGCATTCCAGCCGTCATCAGCCAGGCTTGCTTGAATCCAGTGGCAAAGTGAGCAAGGGACCCACGTCTGGGCATACCCCCGCCAACTTAGGGCGAACAAAGCGATACAAAAGGGGATGATGGACGGAACGTTTGAGCCAATCAAACACTCACCCCCAGTCAACTGATCTGGGTTTAATCCATCATCATTCTTTAGCTCACTCCACCACCCCAGTTCAGACATGGCCATATGCAAATCAGTCTGACCCTGTGCCTCATGGGAACAGTCCAGCACGAACTGCCAAGCCATGTCTTCCCTGGACCGGAAACAAGCATCCTAGGACCGGTTTCTGGCATTCCAGCCGTCATCAGCCAGGCTTGCTTGAATCCAGTGGCAAAGTGAGCAAGGGACCCACGTCTGGGCATACCCCCGCCAACTTAGGGCGAACAAAGCGATACAAAAGGGGATGATGGACGGAACGTTTGAGCCAATCAAACACTCACCCCCAGTCAACTGATCTGGGTTTAATCCATCATCATTCTTTAGCTCACTCCACCACCCCAGTTCAGACATGGCCATATGCAAATCAGTCTGACCCTGTGCCTCATGGGAACAGTCCAGCACGAACTGCCAAGCCATGTCTTCCCTGGACCGGAAACAAGCATCCTAGGACCGGTTTCTGGCATTCCAGCCGTCATCAGCCAGGCTTGCTTGAATCCAGTGGCAAAGTGAGCAAGGGACCCACGTCTGGGCATACCCCCGCCAACTTAGGGCGAACAAAGCGATACAAAGGGGATGATGGACGGAACGTTTGAGCCAATCAAACACTCACCCCCAGTCAACTGATCTGGGTTTAATCCATCATCATTCTTTAGCTCACTCCACCACCCCAGTTCAGACATGGCCATATGCAAATCAGTCTGACCCTGTGCCTCATGGGAACAGTCCAGCACGAACTGCCAAGCCATGTCTTCCCTGGACCGGAAACAAGCATCCTAGGACCGGTTTCTGGCATTCCAGCCGTCATCAGCCAGGCTTGCTTGAATCCAGTGGCAAAGTGAGCAAGGGACCCACGTCTGGGCATACCCCCGCCAACTTAGGGCGAACAAAGCGATACAAAAGGGGATGATGGACGGAACGTTTGAGCCAATCAAACACTCACCCCCAGTCAACTGATCTGGGTTTAATCCATCATCATTCTTTAGCTCACTCCACCACCCCAGTTCAGACATGGCCATATGCAAATCAGTCTGACCCTGTGCCTCATGGGAACAGTCCAGCACGAACTGCCAAGCCATGTCTTCCCTGGACCGGAAACAAGCATCCTAGGACCGGTTTCTGGCATTCCAGCCGTCATCAGCCAGGCTTGCTTGAATCCAGTGGCAAAGTGAGCAAGGGACCCACGTCTGGGCATACCCCCGCCAACTTAGGGCGAACAAAGCGATACAAAAGGGGATGATGGACGGAACGTTTGAGCCAATCAAACACTCACCCCCAGTCAACTGATCTGGGTTTAATCCATCATCATTCTTTAGCTCACTCCACCACCCCAGTTCAGACATGGCCATATGCAAATCAGTCTGACCCTGTGCCTCATGGGAACAGTCCAGCACGAACTGCCAAGCCATGTCTTCCCTGGACCGGAAACAAGCATCCTAGGACCGGTTTCTGGCATTCCAGCCGTCATCAGCCAGGCTTGCTTGAATCCAGTGGCAAAGTGAGCAAGGGACCCACGTCTGGGCATACCCCCGCCAACTTAGGGCGAACAAAGCGATACAAAAGGGGATGATGGACCGGAACGTTTGAGCCAATCAAACACTCACCCCCAGTCAACTGATCTGGGTTTAATCCATCATCATTCTTTAGCTCACTCCACCACCCCAGTTCAGACATGGCCATATGCAAATCAGTCTGACCCTGTGCCTCATGGGAACAGTCCAGCACGAACTGCCAAGCCATGTCTTCCCTGGACCGGAAACAAGCATCCTAGGACCGGTTTCTGGCATTCCAGCCGTCATCAGCCAGGCTTGCTTGAATCCAGTGGCAAAGTGAGCAAGGGACCCACGTCTGGGCATACCCCCGCCAACTTGGGGCGAACAAAGCGATACAAAAGGGGGATGATGGACGGAACGTTTGAGCCAATCAAACACTCACCCCCAGTCAACTGATCTGGGTTTAATCCATCATCATTCTTTAGCTCACTCCACCACCCCAGTTCAGACATGGCCATATGCAAATCAGTCTGACCCTGTGCCTCATGGGAACAGTCCAGCACGAACTGCCAAGCCATGTCTTCCCTGGACCGGAAACAAGCATCCTAGGACCGGTTTCTGGCATTCCAGCCGTCATCAGCCAGGCTTGCTTGAATCCAGTGGCAAAGTGAGCAAGGGACCCACGTCTGGGCATACCCCCGCCAACTGTCCTATTGGCAAAAGAGGGCGGAGTCTGTAAATTATTGAAGGTTCAAGAGTGCTGTACTTATATACCAGACCGTAGCAAGGATCTGGAGAAATATATAAGTAACATCACTACCATCCACACTAAAATAGCGGATTTGACTGAAGAGGGAGCCTGGGAAAAGGTTGGCAAGGGATTTGGTCAAGTGGGGAGCTGGTTTGCGAATTTGGGAAAGGGATTCCTTGGCTATATTCTGAGACCTCTCCTTATTGTGGTGGTTTGTGTGGTTTGTCTGTGGGGTCTGATCAAAGCATACAAATGGTATCGAGCAGGCAGAGTTGAGAGAGATCTGAGAGAAAATGAGACGAGAATGGCTAGACTGCAGGACAGTCAATATCAAAGACTCAAGAGATTGGAGAAGTACAGACCAGGGAGAATGGCAACGAGTTCTGTTTAGGTCAGTTCTTTCTCCAAGGGAGTTGAGTAGATGTGATGACAGGAGTCATCAAAGGGGGGAACTGATAGAGCGCTATGCTCTCGTAAAAAATTGTAGGGGTGCATTATAATCATCGTTAGTCTGTACCCGCATATATCTAATCATCTATATGTATGAATGGTTAGTTAATGTAGTCGTAAATTGCATTATTAAAGTGAATAGAAGGATAGTTGTGCTATTATGATTTTGCAAATGTAATGCTTAACTGAAACGTGTTCAAGATGATGCATTAATGGAATAGGCCATGTATAATCGAGACGCAGTAGTTAAACATGTACCATATTAAGTTGCACGTGTAGTTCACTTTTTGCATATGAAATGTAATGAACTAATGCTTATAGAAGTGATCATAATTGTGTGTTTAAATGGTGTAAAGGCCTGACTGCATATACGGAAAGGAAAGGCCTGATTCGCTCTTATGTTAGCTTATTTAGCAGGAAGAAATGTTTCTCTTGGAAAGGCTCTCTGGGTACAGTTGGTAAATTCATGTAGAGGGGAAAAGTTTGCTGAAACGTATCTTCTGTTGCAGGTGCAAGGACACATGCCTCGTTAGCAACACACTGGCTCTTTGTTTCACGAGTTAGGGTGGTGGGAGGCATTGAGATGGGAGTATACTGGAATGCAGGGATGATGTTTTCAATGGAGAAGGTGCCTGGGACTCAAGGTCATCGTAACCGTCCAGGATGAAGTAAGAGTTTCGATGGAAAAGTACAAGAAGGAAGACCTGGCCGAAGAGGCGTGACAAAAGGCATGTTCAATTGTATTTGGGTTTTTGTATTAGGGACAGTGCCCAGAGGGTGGAGAGTAGAGAAGAGGTAGGGGAGACCAGAGAAGAGGTCAGAGAGGGATTCTGTGAAGGAGCATCTTAGAATCGAGCTCAAAGTGCTATGTGAGTGTACTTCTTAGGAAGTCTTCACAGCTGACACCTTTTTTCTTTTACTCTTGCCTGGGAAATTCGTTAAGTAGGTATGTCATCTAAGTGGTAGAGTAGGGACAGCCAATGGTTTATGCTTATTTAGATAAATGAGGAATAACAGAGATTGGAGCCGTTATTGCTTGTCTAATACTTCTGGAGCTAACGATTCTTCTCATCCTGAGTCGGATGAGACTCCTGCGTAGGATGCTATTTGTATTAGTGCCCATCTATTTCTTTAACCTCGTGTTGAGGTGCTTGCATGTGCAGTTATTCTTGGCGGTAATAAACCCACAAAATTGAATTCGGAGTCAGTGGTCTTTTAAGGTAAACTAGATTCTAAGATGATTGCATAACTGAAAGGATTTTCTTCCCTTTACACTATTCAGCAGGTAAAAAGATCCTGGCGACCTGGAGATCCTTAGAAAAGATAAGATAAGGATCAGCGTTATCAACAGCACAGACAGCCCCCAGGCTGCCCAAAAAAGCAGCCCACAGCTAGAACTCGGCAACCGGCCCTTCGACCATTTCCCGAGTGCCCACATTACCAATCCGACCCTGCTTTCAGCAATCTATTCATCCATCCATCATCATTACATCCACTGAATGACCATTCCCTTCACACATCGATCATCCATCCTTTCGCTCTTCCATCCATTTATGCTAAGTCTTCTGTCCAACTTTCCATTGAAGCCATTCATCCGTCCTTACAATCTTTTAATTGATTCTTTCACCCCTCCATCCAAACTTTCATGCTTCCAAGCATTCAGCCTAGCACCCTTTTTTTCTTGTTTTCACCCTTCCTTTCTTTTATTTCTCCTTTCACCTTTCCTTCCCTCTTTCCTTTGACCTTTCTTTTCATCCTTCCATCCTTCATGCCGTTCTCCTTTCCTAGCCATCACAGTATTTTCTTTTCCCACACTATTTTTTCAATCTCATTTCAACCCCCTTCCTCACGTCCCCCCCACTTAATCTGTTTACTGGTCATTTCATAATTTATTTCTCTCTCTCAAGGATTGTGGCGAGTCACCCATGCAGCTTTAAATTGTTTAGTGCTTTGAACTGATTTGAGCCACCCGACCTGTACTCTTATCATGGATACAACAGGCCAAACTCTCTGGGGTCAATTGAGTTAGAAACGCAGGAGGCTGTCGATTGGATATGTACAGTGATGGAAAAATTGCCCCTCCCCCCACCTCGGACAGGACGAATGCCTAGCAGAATAAAGATCTCTAGTCCACTGGTTCAACGACACTCTGAAATGGAGGAAAAAAATATGCAAAAAGAGCTTGGTGAAAAAATAGCAGAGGACAGAGTCAAGTATAAAACGGCACTTAAGAATTGCTCAGCCCTAATTAATTTCACAAAAAGAAAGTTCTATGAGCGGAGAATTGAAAGAGCTGAAAACAAACCACAGGAAATTTTCAAAAAGCAAAAACAAAATTCAGATCCGGCTGCCTGCCATCGTAGTATGGTTCTTTCGGTCAAGTGGTGTGTACAACTGGCCAGTTTCTTTCACAATAAAACAGAGGAAATTCAGATAAGCTTATTCATAACAGGTTTTTCAGATGCAGGCTTTGCCTCCACATAGGCCCCCTTCTAATGCACCCTGCTCTCTCTCCTCCTTTAACGCGATTCATATAGATGGCTCCAAGGTGGCCATTTAAAATAATAATTCAGGTTCTCCGTCTGACCCCTGCCCCCCATTTCTTCTAGCTTTAGGTGGGGATGCCATCAATCCAGTCATGAAATCTATGCTAAATATGTAATTGGCATCAGTCATAGTTCCCACATGTTGGAAACAGGCCAAACTTCTGCCCCTCCTGGAAAAACCCAATGCAGACCCCAATGTCCTGATCAATTACAGGCCTTTTTACTTGCTGCCAGTGCCGTCATAACTCCTGAAGAAATTCATCTATCGGCAGGTGTCTAACTACATTGACTCAAACTTGACTACTCCACCGCAGTCAGTCGGTTTAGGCCAAAATACAGTCAGAGACCGCTCTTCTGGAAGTCTCTGAACTAATTAAAAGCACTCTAGACGCAGGAGGAAAGGCAGTCCTGGTATTGTTAAACCTATTAGCTGCTTTTGACACAGTCCCTCATGCCAGGCTGCTTGTTCGCCTGCATGATATAGGCATCTTAGGAACTGCGCTGAAGTGGCTAAAATCTTTTCTTGAAGACAGAGGCCAGGAAGTCTGGCTGCCCCCTTTTTCGTCTGAAAACAGCTGTGTCTCTGTAGGTGTGCCTTAGTGCTCGGCCCTAAGCCCACGATGTTTAACATCTACATGACCTCGCGGACGCCGTTGGTCGAGTCTTTTGGGGCCAAGATAATACCATATGCAGATGACACACAGCTTGTCTTCACCTTCAAGATAGGTGAGCTAATTGCACCGGATGCCATTAAACCCTGTCTATTCGCAGTCTTTCAGTGGGTGAAAACTGCCCAACTCAAATGTAATACTGACAAGACTGAGGTTCTCAGCTTTGGGCACAACTTCAACCGAAGCCTGCAAGCACACTGGCCATATGGGGCCTTTCTGCCCAACATGCAAGTGGATATGGTAGATAACTTGGGAGTTAAGTTTGACAAACAGATGACCTTGCACAACCAAATTAACATGGCAGTTGGCACGTGTTTTGGTCTGTTGCATACGGCAAAAACAATTCTGCACTTCCTCTCTCTACCAGTGAGGATGATTTTGGTCCTAGCCTTGATTTTGTCCAGGCTGGACTACGCTAATGTTCTTTATGCAGGTGTCACACAATATTTGTTGAGGAAACTGCAAACAGTCCAGAACGCGGCTGCTGGCCTGGTGCTTGATCTACCAAAGCCAGGCCCTTGTCTCGCCACCTTTGAGAAATCTGCACTGGCTCCCTGTGAATAAACTGATATTATTTGAGACCCTTCTCATAATACATAGAGAAATGAACCACTCTGGCCCGGGTTGTCTGTCATCCAGGATACACCATTACACAAAGAGAAACCTGCAACTTTCAGCGGCCATTTGTCCATAGCTCCTAGGGTCCGCCTAGCACAAACAGGAGGCAGATCCTTTTCCTGCCTTGGACCACAAGCCTGGAATAGGCTTCCATTACAATTGTGTCAAACTGAAGGCGAGGGGCCTTTTATAAAGAAACTCACAACTTGGCTCTTCACACTCTAGTCTCCCTGCACTCCTTCCTATCTTATGCTCCACAATGTGCCGAGATACTCTTTCTGAGTAGCTGCACACTCAGCAAATCCCTTCCTTCAATACGTCACTTTTTCCCAAGCTTTGATGGCATCAGGGAAGTGACACCTTGACAGATAGTGTACCACCATGTGTTTGTTTTAATGTATTGGCTCACATTTTTTTTTTTTTTTTTAATAGCAGTTGCTTTTCATAGCTTTTTTGACACTTGCTGGAGACAGCTGTAGCCTACATGGCGTACATGCCAACATGTTTTTGGGGTTTGTGCTATTTTTGACTTAAAAAATAAATTAATAATGAGGAGAGGGCAGGCCTCGTGAACAGTTTTGTTTCTGTTGATTGTGACGCGCTCATGATGTATGCTTAAAATGGGGCTTAGGGGCATTTTAATTTTACACTATTTGTACAGTTGCTTTTTTAATCAGGTTATCCGCTTCAGCAAAACTTAAAAGGATGCACCTTCTGATGTCGTTGACAATCCACACCGTTGATTCTCCCAGCTCCAAATCCCGTGGGACTGCCCGCTCACTGCGTGGTGAATCCAGTGGGTAAGACATCCATGTTCAATTGTATTCAGTAGTTTGACATACGCTACTGAATGTGGTGACCCCCGACATGCAAAAGCAGTGAATGATGATTCTGCCATCCAGCTGCACGAAATTTGTGCCCATCACTTACATTCCTTTGGCAATGATGTATGCCCTGGCACTCTGTTTCTAAGTAAGAAATCTGGGACTATAAGGAAATAGTGCCAATCATTTATTTCGTCATTCGACACATGGCATGGAGTCTATCAGCCCGTGACCAGCCACATTCCTCTGGATTGCCTGGCTTGCAGTCTTTAAGTACTTTGGTGCTTTGCTCTTGCTTCCATGAACTTTCCTTTCATGAAGTGGCAACAGCTAAAATGATGCAAACTACTGTCAGCCAGCCAAAGAGCTTTAAAAAGAGCATGACAGGGCACAAACAGCTAACCATTCAGCCAAGCTTGTCAATTATTCTACTAGGATTAAATTTGTCCCTAATACGTCACAGAAATAATTAAAAAAAATATACAAGAATATCATAAACCTATTGGCTCAGCTGTGGCAATGAAAAGCTAAGCAATGCATAAAGGCTCTAAAGCATAAAATGTTAATTGCTGCTGTGTAATTTGTTTGCATAATTGGCTGACACTCTGGTGGTGTTCTCCTTTGAAACTGCAGCTGCAGTCCTTTTAACTGTTTACACTGGAATATTATGGCATTAATTAACTGGATACTGAGTGCTCTATTGTGGGCTTACTCATAATAGCTCAAAAAATGAAATCACAATCTTACACTTCTCTTTATCAGCACATAGTCCAACCAATACACACAAGAAAAAACAAGCATCGCCTATGCAAGAGCAACTGGCTTAGATATATATATATATATATATATATATATATATTCACTGAAAAAAACCACAAGTTTCAGGGACGTTACAGTTAGGCTGACATTCCACTCATACAAAACCAGACAAATTCAGCCGTTACAGTTAGCTGAGCTAACTATAACTCGAGCCCCCGCAATGCACTGCTGATGACGTCACATATTACATCACTCATGACATGGTCAGTGACATCACTGATGACATCTCAAATGACATCACTCATGACATCATCCACTTAATATATGATGCACCTCCTCACACCCTAATATAACCTTTCATACACTTACTCTAAAATACAGACTACCATTCTCGAAACCATAGACACACCAATACCAGTTAGTACATACCCACTTACGGATTCATAGGTCTACACACACATCCAGTCACTCACACGCAGTCACTCATCAATACATCCACTGATATGTGCACTCATATACCCATACATACACTCACACACTGCCACTCACCCAGAGTTACTCACACACCTTGTCAGTCACCCAAAGAATCAATCACACTGCCATTTACTCACTATACAGTTATACACACACCACCTCACGTATTCATACAGATACTAACACATACTTACTCTCTTATCCAATCACTGACAAGCACACACTCATCCATACAGCCACTCTCACAATCACTCACTCTCACATATAGTAACTTATATAATGCAACACTCACATATACTGCCTTTCACATATGCAGTTCACTCACCAACACAGCCAATCACACACTCACCCATACAGCCCCTCACAGATGCATTCATGAACCCATACACCCAGTGAATCACCCACTCACACATCCATGCAGGGAGTCACACCCCCACCCACTCACACAGACACTCATGCAGCCATACAGGTACTCAGACAACCAATCATTAACCCCTATAGACACTCATGTAGATACTCACCAACCCATGCAGCCACTTACACACCAACTGCCAGGCTGATACAGACATTCACACAGATTAGTCATTCACCCATGCATTCACTAAGACATGTATACTCACTCACTTATACAGTCAGTTACGTACCCACTAAATCATCCATTCAGACACTCATACACCCACTCATTCTTCAATACACCTTGGCATATATATATACATAACATTATAAAAGTTTTTAGAAACACTCAGTCACTCTATGATGTCATGAGTGATGTCATTTGAGATGTCATCAGTGATGTCACTGACCATGTCATGAGTGATGTAATATGTGACGTCATCAGCAGTGCATTGCGGGGGCGCAAGTTATAGTTACCTCAGCTAACTGCAACGGCTGAATTTCTCTGGTTTTGTACAAGTGGAATGTCAGCCTAACTATAATGTCCCTGAAACCTGGGGTTTTTTCAGTGAATATCTTAGGTTTTTTAAATGCTAATTTCTAACTATAACGTCCCTGACACCTCTGGTTTTTTCAGTGAGTTTCTAAGTTTTTTTAAATGCTAATACTAACTATAACGTCCCTGAAACCTGTGCTTTTTTCAGTGAATTTCCAAGGTTTTTTAAATGCTAATTTCTAACTATGCCTACAAAGGTAGAACATGTACAGAAAGAAGAAGAAAGGCGCAGAAAGAAGCAAGAGAAGTGCAGAAAGATGCATGAGAGGTGCAGAAAGAGGAAGAAAGGTACAGAAAGAAGCAAGAAAAATGCAGAAAGAGGCAACAAAAGTCCAGAAAGAGTAAGAAAGATGCAAAAAGAAGCAAGAGAAGTGTAGAAAGAAGCAACAGAGGTGCAGAAAGAGGCCTACTTCGACTGTACCTTACCACAGACTCATACAAAGTAGCCTAATCACTAATCCTCCTCCCAAGATGTCTTAAACCTCACTTTTCTCTTGAAGCTTCACTATTCATCGACTGCTCAGAATGTTAGGCCTACCAAATGTAAAACAGCAAACCTAACCATATCACTGTTGTAAGTCTGACCAAGTTTGTGAAGGTATGCATGTGTGTCTCTGCTTTTACCTAGTGACATGTTACATAAAAATAAACATACAAATACTTGAATACCTGTGTTTCAAACAACATACTCTGTAAATTTGTGTACAAAAAGGTGTATGTATTTCTTTCTGCTCATAATACAGGGCACATGGGTATTCAATAGTATATTTCAGGGGCTCTATAATACCTATATACATAACACGTCTGCCAGTGCAACCGAATGACACAGCAGAACTGAGAACATCTAGCCACCTATAGGAGAAGCTACCCACATTTTAAGCTACCATCTTTAGATGCATAACACATGTGAGAATACATATACAAGTAGACATATACCTCAGTCACAAGAGCACGCAGACCATTAAACTTGACAGTTGCACTTCCCATTTGAGTACAGAAAGAGGTGTGAGAAGTACAGAAAGAAGCAAGAGGGGTGCAGAAAAAGGCAAGAGATGTGCAGAAAAAGGCAAGAGATGTGCAGAAAAAGGCAAGAGATGTGTAGAAAGAGGCAAGGGAGGCACAGAAAGAGGCAAGGGGGTGCAGAAAGAAGCAAGAGACGTGCAGAAAGAAGCAACAGGGGTGCAGAAAGAAGCAACAGGGGTGCAGAAAGAAGCAACAGGGGTGCAGAAAGGCTAGAGGGGTGCAGAAAGAGGCTAGAGGGGTGCAGAAAGAGGCTAGAGGGGTGCAGAAAGAGGTTGAAGTACAGAAATAATCAAAAGAGGTGCAGAAAGAGGCAAGAGAGGTGCAGAAAGAGGCAAGAGGGGTGCAGAAAGAGGCAAGAGGTGCAGAAAGAAGCAAAAGAGAAGCAGAAAGAAGCAAAAGAAGTGCAGAAATAAACAACAGAGGTGCAGAAAGAGGCAAGAGAAGAGCAGAAACAGGCAGATGTGCAGAAAGAGGGAACAGGGGTGCAGAAGGAGGCAAGAGGGGTGCAGAAAGAGGCAAGAGAAATGCAAAAAAGAGGCAAGAGAAGTACAGAAACAGGCAAGAGGGGTGCGGAAAGAGGCAAGAGAAGTGCAAAAAAGAGGCAAGAGAGGTGCAGAAAGAGGCAAGAGGGGTGCAGAAAGAAGCAAGAGGTGCAGAAAAAGGCAAGAGATGTGCAGAAAGAGGCAAGGGAAGGACAGAAAGAGGCAAAAGGGGTGCAGAAAGAAGCAAGAGATGTGCAGAAAGGAGCAACAGGGGTGCAGAAAGGCTAGAGGGGTGCAGAAAGAGGCTAGAGGGATACAGAAGGAGGCTAGAGGGGTGCAGAAGGAGGCAAGAGAACTGCAGAAATAGGCAAAAGAGGTGCAGAAAGAGGGAACAGGGGTGTAGGCAGAGGCAGGAGAGGTGCAGAAAGAGGCAAGAGGGGTGCAGAAATTTACAAGAGATGTGCAGAAAGAAGCAAGAGCAGTGCAGAAAGAACCAACAGAGATGCAGGAAGAGGCAAGGGGGGTGCAGAAAGAGGTTCAAGAAGTACAAAAATAACCAAAAGAGGTGCAGAAAGAGACAAGAGAACTGCAAAAAGAGGCAAGAGGGGTTCAGAAAGAGGCAAGAGGGGTGCAGAAAGAAGCAAGAGAGGTGCAGAAAGAAGCAAAAGAAGTGCAGAAATAAGCAGAGGTGCAGAAAGAGGCAAGAGAATAGCAGAAAGAGGCAAGAGATTTGCAGAAACAGGCAGCAGAGGTACATAAAGAGGCAAGAGAGGTGCAAAAACAGGCAAGAGAAGTGCAGAAATAGGCAACAGAAGTGCTGAAAGAAGCATCAGAGATGTAGAAAGAAGCAAGAGAAGTGATATGAAAGAGACAAGAGAGTTGCAGAAAGAAACAAGAGAAGTGCAGAAGGAGGAAAGTGAGGTGCAGAAAGAGGCAGGAGAAGTGCAGCATGAGGCAAGAGGGGTGAAGAAAGAGGTTCAAGAAGTACAGAAATAATCAAAAGAGGTGCAGAAAGAGGCAAGAGAACTGCAGAAAGAGGCAAGAGGGGTGCAGAAAGAGGCAAGAGAGGTGCAGAAAGAGGCAAGTGAGGTGTAGAAATAGCCAAGAGAAGTGCTGAAAGAAGCAACAGAGGTACAGAAAGAGGCAAGAGAACTGCAGAAAGAGGCAAGAGAGTTGCAGAAACAGGCAAGAGGGATGCAGAAAGAAGCAAGAGAGATGCGGAAAAAAGCAAGAGAAGTGTAGAAAGAACCAACAGAGGTACAGAAAGAGGCAAGAGGGGTGCAGAAAGAGGCAAGAGGGGTGCAGGATGAGGCAAGAGAAGTGCAGAAAGAAGCAACAGAGGTGCAGAAAGAGGCAAGTGAAGTGCAGAAAGAGGCAAGAGAAGTGCAGAAAGAGGTTCAAGAAGTACAGAAATAATCAGAAGAGGTGCAGAAAAAGGCAAGAGAGGTGCAGAAACAGGCAAGAGGTGCAGAAAGAGGGAAGAGGTGCAGAAAGAAGGAAGAGGGGTACAGAAAGAAGGAAGAGGGGTGCAGAAAGAAGCAACAGAAGTACAGAAAGAAGCAACAGAAGTGCAGAAAGAAGCAACAGAGATGCAGGAAGCGGCAAAAGGGGTGCAGAAAGAGGTTCAAGAAGTACAGAAATAATCAAAAGAGGTGCAGAAAGAGGCAAGAGGGGTGCAGAAAGAAGCAAGAGAGGTGCAGAAAGAAGCAAAAGAAGTGCAGAAATAAACAGAGGTGCAGAAAGAGGCAAGAGAAGAGCAGAAAGAGGCAAGAGATTTGCAGAAACAGGCAGCAGAGGTGCAGAAAGAGGAAACAGGGGTGCAGAAGGAGGCAAGAGAGGTACAGAAAGAGGGAAGAGGGGTGCAGAAAGAAGCAAGAGGGGTGCAGAAACAGGCAAGTGAGGTGCAGAAACAGGCAAGAGAAGTGCTGAAAGAAGCATCAGAGATGTAGAAAGAAGCAAGAGAAGTGATAAAAGAGACGAGTTGCAGAAAAAAGCAAGAGAAGTACAGAAAGAGGCAAGTGAGGTGCAGAAAGAGTCAAGAGAAGTGCAGAAACAGGCAAGAGGGGTGCAGAAAGAGGCAAGAGAAGTGCAAAAAAGAGGCAAGAGAGGTACAGAAAGAGGCAAGAGGGGTGCAGAAAGAGGCAAGAGGGGTGCAGAAAGAGGCAAGAGGGGTGCAGAATAAAGCAAGAGAAGTGCAGAAAGAGGCAAGAGAAATGCAGAAAGAGGCAACAGAGGTGTATAAAGAAGCAAGAGAGGTGCAGAAAGAGGCAAGTGAGTTGCAGACAAAAGCAAGAGAAGTGCAGAAAGAGGAAAGTGAGGTGCAGAAAGAGGCAGGAGAAGTGAATGAGGCAAGAGGGGTGCAGAAAGAGGTTCAAGAAGTACAGAAATAATCAAAAGCGGTGCAGACAGAGGCAAGAGGGGTGCAGAAAGGCAAGAGAGGTGCAGAAAGGCAAGAGAGGTGCAGAAACAGGTGATAGAGGTCTAGAAAGAGGAAAGAGGGGTGCAGAAAGAAGCAAGAGGGATGCAGAAAGAAGCAAGAGAGATGCAGAAAAAAGCAAGAGAAGTGCAGAAAGAACCAACAGAGGTGCAGAAAGAGGCAAGAGGGGTGCAGGATGAGGCAAGAGAAGTGCAGAAAGAAGCAACAGAGGTGCAGAAAGAGGCAAGTGAAGTGCAGAAAGAGGCAAGAGAAGTGCAGAAAGAGGTTCAAGTACAGGAATAATCAAAAGAGGTGCAGAAAAAGGCAAGAGAGGTGCAGAAACAGGCAAGAGAGGTGCAGAAACAGGCAAGAGAGGTGCAGAAAGAGGGAAGAGGGGTGCAGAAAGAAGCAACAGAAGTGCAGAAAGAAGCAAGAGAGGTGCAGAAAGAGGCAAAAGGGGTGCAGAAAGAAGCAAGAGAGGTGCAGAAAGAAGCAAGGGAAGTGCAGAAAGAAGCAAGTGAGGTGCAGAAAGAGGCAAGAGAAGTACAGAAAGGTAAGAGGTGCAGAAAGAGGCGAGAGGTGCAGAAAGAAGGAAGAGAGGTGCAGAAAGAGGGAAGAGAGGTGCAGAAAGAGGGGAGGTGCAGAAAGCGGTAGAGATGTGCAAGAAGAGGCAAGAGAAGCGGAGAAAAAGGAAGAAAGGTGCACAAAGAAGCAAGAGATATACAGAAAGAGGCAAGAGAGGTGCAGAAAGATGCAAGAGTGGTTTGCGCACCATTAGTACCAATCTAACACCCACATTTAGCAATAAGTAACAGGTGACCATTCCAGGTTTGCAAAGGGCCTTCCACCACGCTGTAACACTTGTCGCTGCATTTTTGGTAACTTTTGAGCCGTTTGATCTAGAAACAAGTTTTTTTTGGTTCAAATCTGCAGATTATGCAGCAGATGATGGATTATGAGGCAAATGCGGAAAATGTCTAATCAGACGAAAATTGGTGCAACCGAACAGTCGCATAATTCCAGTGGTCTTGCTCATACCTCCGACTAGGTCCAGAAGTGCTCCTCAGTGGTTCCTTTTTTTTGTCTCATTGAGTTTATAATTTAGCTTGCATGGAAACGAGGAAGATTAAACCTGAGGTTACCACTCCACAACACAGACTACCATACCACATAATTACTCTGCATAACACAATCACACTCTACATAATTCCTATACACTAAATACCACATACTTTCTATCCACATAATTTCACTGCACAACATACCACATAATTCCACTACACACAAGGTACATCCACTCCACTCCAAAAAACATTAGTAAAAAACTTTTACATTTACAACGCCAATAGCTCTAACTCTCACAAATACGAGGCCTATTACATTGCAAATTCTTTAACTAGTAGTCGCGTTTGCAGAGTGGTGGAGAAGGGGGGTTGGGCCTCCGACCAGCGCTCAGGAATTCCGCTGGGTAGGACTTACTGGAGGTACCAGGAGGGCTTCTTGGCCCTCAAAGTCCCTCAGGAGTGTGCCAGGAGGCGCGTTTGCAGGGTGGTGGAGAAAGGGGCGTGGCCTCCGAAGACCTCTTAGCAATCCCACTGTGTGGGACTTACTGGAGGTAACATGAGGGGTAGTTGGCCTCCAAGAACATCCATGGGGGCCAACTACCCCTCCTATTACCTCCAGTAAGTCCCACAAAGCAGGATTGCTAAGTTCTCATAGCAGGCCACACCCCCTTTGCCCACCACTCTGCAAATGCGCTACTTGGTGCACTCTTGGATGGGGATTTAAGTCCACTTCGCTGCTGGGGGTCCTTAGGGGCCAACTAGCCTACCTGTTACCTCCAGTAAGACCCACACAGTGGGATTGCTGAGAGGTGGACAAAGGCTACACCCTCTTTCTCCACCTCTCTGCAGACGAACTTCCTGGCGTGCTCTTGGTTGGGGGATGAAGTCCCCTTGCCTCCCGAGGGTCCCTGGGGGCCAACTAGCCCTCCTGTTACCTCCGGTAAGCCCCACACAGCTGGACTGCTGAGAGTGGTCAGAGGCCACCCCCCCTTTTTACACCACTTTGCAAACGTGCCTCCTGGCGCACTGCTGCTTGGGGGATGAAGTCCACTTTAGTACTGAAGTCCTCAGGACACAAGGGGACCTCATCGCCCCACCAGCAGTAAGCCAAGAGGTGCGTTTGCAGAGTGTTGTAAAAAGGGGCATGGCCTCGGACCACCTCTCAGCAATCCCACTGTGTGGGGCTTACTGGAGGTACCTGGTGGGCTAGCTGTCCCCTAGATACCCTCAGTAGCAACGGTGACTTCATCCCCCAACCTAGAACATGCCAGGAGGCGGGTTTGCAGAGTCCTGCATTGAGGGGGCGGGGCCTCTGGCTAGTTGGTTTCTTTTTTTTTATTTTAGGAAGGAGGGCTGTGTGGCCCCCCCTTCCCTTGACCCTTTTAAGCCCCGGGGACCCCATCCCCCGGGGCCTGAGCTATTTAAAAAAAAAATGTTTTACGGAAGCCTTCCCTGGGCCAGTTGTTTTGGCCCCGGGCACCTCATCCCCTGGAGCCTGGCCTCTATTTTGTTTTTAAAGAACAAATTGGAAGGGGGCCGCATGGCCCCCCTCCTGAGGCCCATGTGGCCCCGGGGACCCCATCCCCTGGGGCATGGCCTATCCTATATTGATTTTAATTTTTTTGAAAAAGGGAGGTGTCCTAGTGGCACCCCGGGACATTGCTGGAGCTGGCCCTGGGGGTTGGCGGTCCCCAGGACCATGGAAGGCTCCTGGAAGGGCCCCCTCCCAACAACTTTAAAGCCCCGGGGAGGTGGTGGACCCTGGGGCTTGGGGGGCCCATGAGGCCCCCACCCATAATTAAGCAATGCCCCGGGGAGGTGGTGGTCCCCGAGGCAGCATGAGGGGCAGGAGCCCCCCCACGTGTTTTTAATGAAAAGCCCCAGAGAGGTGGCAGTCCCTAGGGCTTGGGGGTCCCGTGAGGCCCCCACCCACAATTTACCAATGCCCTGGGGAGGTGGCAGTCCTCGGGGCTGTGTGCCCCCACATATTATTAACAAAGCCCAGGGAGGTGGCGAACCCCGGGGCTGCGGGGGCCCCCGCATAATAATTAAGCATTGCCTCCGGGACCTGGCCCTCCCGTGGGCTTAAAAGAAACGAAGCGCGGGAGACTGCGCTTCATTTGATTTTTTTTCCCGGCGGGATTCACGCACCCTACGCGAATCCCACGAGAAAAAAAAAATGCTTTTTTGGGCCCTTGGGGTCCCTGTGGGACCCCCTGAGCAGGCCTCGAGGGTCAGGGTGTTTGTACCCTGCCCCCTTTTCTTTTTTTTTTCTCCTTTTTTCTTGTGACTCTGTTCATCCGAGTCACAAGATGGCTGCCAACACTTTCTGGTTTGAAGTGTTGGCAGCCAATCGGAGTCAAGCTCGTGATCAGGAGAGTTCGTGGATCCACCACGGTCACCAGATATCAATATTTTTTTAAATATAAATTTCTCAGGAACTACTGAACGGATTTACACCATTTAACAGAAAGAGAGCTTTCTGGACCAAAAGCTACCTTTTTGCCAAATTTGGTGTAATTCTGTTCAGCACTTTAGGCTGTAGCCGTGTCTAAAGTTTCCTATGGAAATTAACATGGAGAAAACACGTTTTGGGACCCCTCTTTTTTCTTGGCCCCCGCTTCACGAATCACCCAGAAACTTTCAAGACAGGAGCTGACCGGAGCACCCCATTAGTTTTGAAAATTTCGCGAAGATTCATCAAACTGTGCCAAAGATATTGGCAAAAGAAAAAAATGCTTTTTGAATAGAAACAAGGTCCTAACTATAACTACCTACTGGCGTATGTATTCAGTGTAAAGTAGTAAATGTTAAACAATATATGAATTTAAATGTTTTACTATTTTATTTCAGTACCATAGAAACATACAATATTAAATATGAAAAAATAAAGAAATAAAATAATATACAAATTCTATTTCCCCAATATTAAGTAAACTGCTGGACCCTAGAAAAATTAGGCATTGTGTTCTCACTCCAGTTGAAGTAATAGTAGGGAAAGTGTTGAACTTCAGAGGGTTTACATTTACTATTCCCACTCTAGTCCAAGCAACAGTACGGAAAGTGTTGGACTTCGGAGAGGTTAGGTTTACTATTCTCACTCCACTGTAAACAGTACAGAAAGCATTGGACTTCAGATGGGTTATTTACTATTCCCACTGCTGTCTAAACAAGAGTAAGGAAAGTGTTTGACATCAAAAGCATTACATATGTGAATATTCCAATCAATTTAGTAAAAATGTTTAAAAATGTTGAAACACAAGATAAAACATTATTAAATCACACTACATAGAAATATATATCGGTTTTTAAGAAAAATTAACAGAATTGTAATATATACATAAAAAATGAAAGCATAAAAAACAAATACATTTTAAGTAACATATCTTTGCATAAACACATTTTTACATTCACCTAGCAATAAATCAAACATTTTAACTAAATAATAAATATATGGAAAATAAATTACCAATTAATAAACTATATAAAAATATAATGTATTATAAATATTACATATTTATTTTCTTCTGAACCAATTCACCTAAAACAAATATCAGCATTAAAGAATACATGTGTAATAAACAAATAAAAACAAAAATACATATGAAAATAAATAAAACAGTACAATTACACAATCACTAAGGAACTAAGTAATTTACATAATTAGTAATTAAATTAATAAATACTTTAGCATTGTACAAAATAACACCTAAAAACCCAACAACCCACAACTAAAATATAACTTAGATAAATCCGTATTAAACTATTAATATATATAACAATCAATTAAATAATCAATTAAAAACAAAATAAAAATTTTTGATTTATTACTCAACTACCAAAATATAACTTACTATTAATAACTAAAATAAAAACTTAAATTCTAAATTCCAAATATAACTTAAAAAATACTTAATGATTAATTAAAAATTAATAATAGAAAACATATTAAAATATAAATATATTCAATTTAAATAATATCCCAGCCTGTTCCCCTACAAACCCAACAACCCGCTACAACACTATAAATTACTAACAATTAAAAGAAGATACTAAATCACTTAAAATTACAAACTATATTTAAAAAAAGTAATTATACCAATACAAACATAAAATTATGTATTAACTAAAACACATTAAAATAATAACAGTATTTTTTTACAACTTTATTACTAAAATATTAAAAGCAACAATATTATTGAAAATTATATTTATTAAAAAAGAACAATATTCTTGACAATGATATTCTAATGCCATGATATTTTTGGGTCAATATTTTTTCTCTCAATATTTCTGTTTTAATATTTTTAACTGGATATTTTGTCCAAACATAGGTGCTCCCACTGCTCTTGGGCAACGTTATTGATAAACAGAGAGATTGTCCAAATCTCCAAAATATGACACTGGCTCGCCATTTAAGCTATAAGCTTTAAGCATGCAGGAGGTGACAGGGATACAATTGACATCAGAATGCAAGGTAAACCAGCTGAAGAGATACAAAGAACAATCAAAATCCAACCTGAATAAAGTATAGACAGCCACCAGTGGGACATTAGCTACAGTCTTAGAGAGCTAGGCTTCCATTAAAGTAAGTCAGAGTTATTGCAGAGGAAAAAAAGATCTTTCAAGTTGGATTGGAAGCAGAGGGTGTCCAATGAAGGCTCACTACTTCAGATCCACTTAGTCTGCACCCAGTCACCATCGTGGAAATCACTGAAATTTAATTAATCAGAAGTTAGAACTGTGTCCCACAAAGATGCACAATTCTTGAACAGGTTCAGGACGCTCTCCCTGGTAACTTCTTTTGAGAGCACAGCAATGTCTTTTGTGTACGGGCTAATGCAGCGGGTGTCCTAGGAAGACACATCATCATTGTCTAGGCTTTAAAATGGTGCGTGGCCAGTTCTGGCATGGATATTCTTGACCTGGAGCCCTATGCTTGCATGATTACATAATTAAAACATGCAAATGCGTTTTTGTCAGACTTTTTCCAAATGTTGCCTGGTTGTATGGATAACTGCCCCTTCCAATAATTTCTCTTGAGAGCCCAACAATACTGTGACAAAGTCACTGTCTACTCCCTCGAGTCTCATGATACTGACACCCAACACCAACCATAAATCCCCTGGAGAAACAGGAACTAGCTTTGTGCAAATGGCAGTTAGCACAAGATGGTGCCCCTTGCTTCATTTTCTGCCCAAATCTTCTAGCTTCTTGTAGCATAACATCACATATCTGCAGGAAAACATCATCTAACGAACAGGTTATTTACCTTCCGTAACACCTTATCTGGTAGAGACTATTTAGCCCCAGATTTCTTACTTTAGTATAATCCCCAGGCATCAGACTGGATCCAGAATTTTTTTGTGAGCAGTACGCCAGCAGGTGGCGTCAATTGGCTCTGTGTGGCGTTGTCGTCGTACATACCGGATGTAACGTGAGGGGTGCCTACATAGGTGCCACCCCAGGACGCTGACATTAGTTTCTTTTCACAACTTTCCACACCAGAAGGTTGGTATATTTTCATAAAAAGAAAAAGATTCGGGACTGGTTCAGGGTTCAAGCCCTACCTCAAACTATCAGGAATATTGATCATAAGCTCTCTTGAGCAGTGGAAATAAAATAATAACTCCTGGGGGAAGGATGTGCGAGTTACAACTGATTATTCCACCTAGATTTTTAATTTTCTGTTGTGACTGAGGCTATCCATATGATGACAGTCTGACAAGTAAGACTATTTTCTCCTTTGCATCATCAATCATCTGCAGTTTGTGACCTTGGCTTGGATCATGGCTTCATTTCCCAAATAAGGGCCTAGACTTCATTCATATGCATCGTATCTGGTATTGTTAAATTAGCTGAACTAGCGGCTGCAAATTAATGTATAACTGGACCTGCCAACTTGTGAAAAGATTTCACCATGTGAGAATGGGGGACAGAGCCATGGAGAGGGCGAGGCTTAGTGTTGAGCACAGAATGAAGCACTTTCAATTCCCCGCCTCCCCAACCAACAAAAAATCACAATGCTTCTGAGGCTGTAGTCAATGTCCTGGAGATGTTTTACACACCGTAATGGGCATCTGCTGCATAGATATTCCAACCAATTAGCTGGAAAACTGCTCTCGCTCCAGGGGTTTCCAGCTAATTGTGTGTACACCAAGTATGTTATCAGCTCCTTACCATCTGACTATGTGAAGGGGGCCGATATTGCAAGACAACGCGTGAGTTGGAAAGTCTGCTATAACAATTATTTGGGTAAAAGATGATTCAATGAGTATGCTACAGGGGGTCTTTCATCTGGAGGAGTCGATACACCTAACCATCCCTTTCTATGACTGTAGAGACATTATTGAAATCACTCCTAAAAGATATTTGAGATTATTATCAGACAGTAATTTTAGCAGATATTGCGATCTAGAGTTACATATAGTAGAAAGTTTAAGAAAAATTGGCAGCTTAGTGGACTTCTTGGAGGGAAATTATATTAGATATTGTACTTTTGGCACCCCTCAGAGTTCTAAAGTGTCATTTGCATTTGTAGACTAGACTGTTTCCACAACCCTTAAAGAACAAGTTACTTACCTTTGGTAACGCTCTTTCTGGTAGAGATTCTATCTAGCCCCAAAT
Organism: Calotriton arnoldi; assembly: GCA_963921515.1. Classification (NCBI taxonomy): domain Eukaryota; kingdom Metazoa; phylum Chordata; class Amphibia; order Caudata; family Salamandridae; genus Calotriton; species Calotriton arnoldi. The sequence continues at coordinate 439,307 of CAWUFW010013638.1, read as the reverse complement.
CCTTCACCTTCTAAATACTCTCTGCGCGCCAGAAGGTGGTGCCTTGCGGCTCCTCACTGACACTTACCTTCTGTAAATGATGTGGGAGGCCTCTATAGGCGCCACTTACAAATGCTGATGTCAGTTGCTTTCGGTGCTCTCTGCACCCCCAGATGCAGAGTCCCAAAAGCAAATCAGGAGAAAGTCTGCAGATTCCTAGACTTGTGATCTCATTAATGGATATAATTCTATCATAGAATGAGGAGGATGGGAGGGTCGGTGAGGAATCTGCCGTTCAATAGTTTCTACCAGAAAGCGCATTGCTTCCGACAAAGACTTCTAGCTGCAGATTCATCATCTTTGAACAGATACCAAAGCAGTACCTATTTGGAGGTGGGTCTGTGAATGGACTCAAACCAGAAAGTCCTGCTGGACCCAGCTGACAAAATGCCTGTCTCTGCGAAACAGACTGTTCAGACAATAGTGCTACGTGAACGTATGAACGACACCCATGTAGCTGCCTGCCAGATGCCTAGGACACAGGCGCCGCATGCTAGCGCAGTGGTAGCAGCTTTGGCCCTGGTAGAATCAGCACACAGATCTTCTGGAGGCTGCTTTTTAGGCACTGCATACCAGATCTTTATTCAAAGCACAATCCAGCAGAAGATGGTTCACTTCCGCACTGCCTTGCCTTTTTTCACTCCAGAGAACCCCACGAAGAAGTGACTGCCACCGGTGTTCTTTGGTACAATCAATGTAGAAGCTCAGCTCTCTCTTGGGGTCCAAGCAATGGAGTCTCTCCTTCTCCTTAGAGGGGTGAAGTAGAGCATAGAATGCCGTCAGGGTGATGGTTTGACCTACGTGGAACAGCGTCACAACTTTCGGAAGGAGGATGGCCGAGCCCACAGAACCAGTTTGGTAGTGTATGGTGGATTGACACAAATAGCTTGAGGCTCACTCACTCGCCATACTGAGGTGATGGTGAGCAGAAGCACAGTCTCAATGGTAAGGAGCTGTAAGGGTCAGCTGTGAAGTGGCTTGAACGAGTGCACATTAGGTAAGTCAGGACCAGATTAAGGTCCCATTGGGGCATGACAAACGGAGAAGAGGGGAACATGTTTTGTAGCCCTTTTAAAAATTGCATCACAACTGGTGACGTAAAAAATGAGAGAGTCAAAAGAGAACCCAATGCAAGGCCTTGCCAGGCAACAGACAAAACAAAAAACAGAATGTCAGATAACCTGGCCAGGAGGGGACAAATCTGGCATGTGCCGTACCAAGCTACAATTTGTCCCAATGACAGGAGTATACAGTTTTGTTGAGGGATGCCTGTGTGCCAATGACATCAAACACCAGGGGGGGGGGGGGGGGGGGGGGGGCGGGGGAGGGAGGCAAAGGTGTTCAGCTGTTCCCGCTCAATCTTCAAGCATGAAGTTGTGGTTCGAAGGCCCGGGTGAAGAACTCTGCCCTGATCTGTTGACATTGTGCGTTCTCAGTGGTGGCGAACAGACCAAACCAAGGTTCCCTCTGTTCGCGGAAGAGACCTTGAACCACCTCTGAGTGTAACTGTAATTTGTGCTATGCAAGGCATCAACGACTGAGCTTGTCTGCCATGGCACTCAAGGATCCAGCCTGGTTGTTCACCACCCAGAAAAGTTCTTTGGGGTGCAGCTATTTCCAGACGAGCAAGGCCTAAAGGTACAGAGCTCGTGACCCAACCTCACCCTGTTTGTTGCAGTACTACATGGCCATGGTGTTGTCTGTAAGTACATGTACTAGCCTCCCTTGATGGATGGCAGGAAGAATTTCAATGATAAGCAGATGGCCCTCAGTTCCAAAAGGGTGATGTGGAGCCGGGATTCTTCCGGAGACCAAAGGCCACTGAACTCCACCTCTCCCAGATGGCCATGCCAACCCAGAAGCGTTGCATCAGTCACCACTCTCAGCTCTGGGTGAGAAAGGGAGAGGGGTTTGCGGCGGACTCAGCTGCGGTCCAGCAACCACTACTGCAGATCTTTTGCCGTAGTCTGGGGTTGATGGACTACAGCCTGGGGCGAGCCCGGGTTTAACAGCCCGTCGTGGTGGTAGGGAAAGCCAGGTACCCCAGAGCTATGTAGATGAGTTGACCTCACCACCATCACTTTCACAGTCACCTGAGGGACTGGTGAGAACAAAGGGGAGCACAGCAAACTGGACATGCTCTTGTCCAACCACGATTCACAGGTAGCCTCAGTGAGCCCTCAGGACAGGAATATGTAAATAGGCAGCCTGGAGGTCCAATGCCACCATCCAGTCCTGGGCCATGGTGAGCATTTTAAAAGTCTGGAGGAAGGCATTGAGAGGGTACAAGTCTAATAAGGGCCAAAGGACTTCTGTCTTTGTTGGGCACCATGAAGTTATGTTATGTTAAAAATGGATTTGTAGAGCGCACAGCTACTCAGTAGAGTATCCCGGCGCTGAGACAGAAAGATACAGAGGCCAGAGATGGAGCATCGGTCCCGGGGCGGTCGGCCATTATACTGCTTGTTGGAACAGCCAGGTTTTCAATTGTTTCCTGAAAGCCAGTATACTCGTGGCCTGCCTCAGCGAAAGAGGCAGCTTGTTCCAGAATCTAGCCACTTGCACTTGGAACGAGCGTCCGCCACGGCGGGCTCTGAGACACTTAGGGATGACAATTAGGTGTTGGTGTGCTGACCTAAGGGATCTGCCAGGTACGTAGTATGAAACTCTTCTGCGGATGTAATGCGCCCCCATGCCATGCAGAGCTTTGAAAGCAAGGACCAGTGCTTTGAAAAGTACTCTGCATCGGACAGGCAGCCAATGCAGATTCTTCAGGTGGTGGGAGATCCGGTCTCTAGGTCCGAAGTCTCAGGACTGCCCTGGCTGCCGCGTTCTGCACGACTTGCAGTCTATTGAGTATAAACTCCGGAAGGCCCAGATAGAGGACGTTGGCATAGTCCAATATGGAGGTGATAAGGGCCTGAATGACCGTCTTTCTGTGCGAGGTCGGTAATAGGAAGAGAAATCTACGGAGCATTTTCAAGAGACCGAAGCACGTGCCCGATACCGACTGTACTTGAGGTGTAATAGATAAGGCGTCGTCCATTTTCACTCCCAGGTTTTTTACAATCTTAACTGCTGACTGGGGGGTGGGGAGACATATCCATGGGCCACCATTGTTTCCAGGCGTCCAGAGGGGGGGTACTAGGAATAACAACCATGCCCAACGTCTGATGCCGACACTCTCTTCATAGCCCCTATGGCCCGCAGGCAGTTGGACAGGCTGGCGGTAAGAGGTGCTTCATCCAAAACAGCGAAAGGAGCATTGGAACTGGTGCGGTTGATGAGGAGAGGCGTAGAGAGTGATCCAAACTATCTGAGCCTCAAACTCACTTATTACAACCAGAATTAAGATGTCCTGTTTCAGCAATAACACTGCAATACAAAATAACATTTTGATAACTATAGCAAGACGTTTTTTATCACTCAAATGCAGCATTTTTTAATTAATCATCATAAATGATTGTGGTCATATAATTTTATGTGTCAACAAGGCCTTATATGCCCTTTACCTAAATAATCAACATTTGTTTATTTATTCTACTTTCTTAGGAGCTCATTGTCATTTTAGGAACACTTGACACAAAGAAAAGGAGCAAAGGTAACAATAAAACAGGCACATATTAGGCCATAAGAGTATAGCTGGATGAGGTGGATATCCCCATCCACCACTCTTCAATACCGGGCCCTAATAGACAAGCATGGGACAAAACATTTCTTGAAGACTTCAGTTTTAAGGAGTTTCATAAAAATTATACAGTTTGGCACAGTTTAGGGCTAAAATTCACAACATTTAACCACAATGTTTTTAATGGTGCTTACTCCGTCTAGATGTTAATTGTCATGTTGCCAGGCCTCCAGAAATCAAGATCAGTTACACCAATTGGTCACAAGAAACTAGTGTAGCAGAAGCCACTGGTAAAATAGGAAGTGAAAGGGACCAAAGGAGAAATTAAGAAGCCAGCTGGTGGGCGAGTCACATGGGAGAGATCAGCTCTTCTAACACTAGTGTTTGTAAATTATAAAGACATAAAAAAAGGAAAGCATACCTTCATATTGTGGGCTTATCCTTTCTTCATGGGCACAACTTAAAAAGCAAAATCAAAACACACAACAGAGGCCTGAGGAGATTTAACAACCAACAGGGGGCGACTCCCTTCTAATCAAATATGGCAACACAATGAAGCGCCCCTGGGTCTGGAGTGAGATGGGAGGGAGTTAAAAACTTAAAAAGCGTCAAAGGTAACCAAGGACTCACCCGAGACTGTGTTGTGTGGTATATGAGCAAACAAGACATAAAATAAGTTATCATGTTCATAGTTAGCATAAACCTCCTGATGCATATAAAATTTGCCTGCTGGCACCCGAGCAAGCAGTGGAAACCATGAAGCAGCACAAAGACTGTATGCATAAACAAACCCCAAGAAGCAAGTCTGAAATTCTAAGGGTGACATCTCGACCCAGTACACATACAGGAGCACTAGCAGTGACTGTGTCCAGCAAGGAGGCAAAACACATGTAAACTCAGGTAAGACAAAGACAGAACAGTGGCAGAGCAAAAGAACTGTGAAGAGGTGGTCTGCGGAAACCCAGAGTAGGAAGGGAGACATAGGCAGGGTCAGAACAAACGACATCTCCATACCCCCACACAAGGGCAGCAGTAGAACAAGCACCATCTCTCAAAAAACTTCAGATCCAAATTTGCGCCAACCAAGGAATGTGGGCCTAAAAAAAAAATACAGCAAACTAACCTGCCCTTTTTAGTCAGATGAACTAATAGAAACAAAAGCAGTAATTGGAGGCCACCATTTTGAACTCGAGCAAGTTCTATTGCGTACACAAGGAGGGACCTGTTTAGAACAGGCACCGAAGCGAACCAACACAAAGAAGTACAAATTTGTACTACAAACGCAAACAAGTAAATTCATATCAGAAGAAATAAACAACTCAGTAAATAAAAGAATAAATTCAGGCTCATGCAAGAACAGCATACAAGAAACGATAACCGCATAAAAGAAGGATGCACAACCTAATTTCATCATATTCACAGACAGAAAAACAAAGAGACAGTAGGCATCACATCTTTGGATGGCACAACAACCCACCATGAGTCCTGGCGGCAGCATGGAACCCCAATGGATTGAATGGTTGAAGAAATATGACATTTTTATTGAGGCGTCTGGGGAAAAAGATTTAAAGTGTATACATTTAAGCGTCAAGAACTTAGCAGGCAGGGTCATCAGCAGAGTGACTGAAGAATTGCAGCTGCTCAAACTACCATTTACTAAAAGTTACTAGATGCACCAAATGTGAAATTTTTGCCAAAGAACAACGTTGATTAGGAGAGCTCCACCTTAAACTTGGCAGCAAAGGAGGCAACGCTTGAGTTCATGACTTGCTTCTGCAGCCTGGTCCGACATTGTGAGTTTGACAAGTTTTCACTTGAGGCTGCAATTCAACTGAAGATCATCAAAAGACGTCAATGAGAATGCTCCAGTGGCGCCTGCTAAGAAAAAAGTTCACACTAAAAGAAAGTGAATAGAGGACACATCTCAATGAAAAAACAAAAGCAGAAATAGAAAAAAATAGAATCATGGTAGTCTGAAAAGCTAGAGGAAACCTTATGCCTACAAGATCAATTAACAAAGAAACAAGTCCAGAGTCAGGTCAAACACTCATTGTCAAGAGATTTCTATAACAGAGAAGGTACTATGGGCCAGACACACCGTGACAAGGAGATGGACAATTGGCAATGTGGACTGTGCCCTATCGTTATGAGAGTAAACAGTCAAAAATGGAGCAGGAAAGTAGACAGTCTGGCAAAGGAAATCACTAAGAAAAAATGTACAAGGCTTCCAGTAAACAAGTCTCCAGAGCTCAGGGGGCAACACGATTCACCATCTTGTCAGTTTTGAGAGAAAGTGGTGCACATCTCTTCATGATATCTGACAGCCAGAGGATGAAGAATTACCCATGACTCAGCCTAATGATGGGAAGTCATGCCTCCTACATTGTCATAGATTGAAGAACCTTTTAAAGCCAAATGTACATCACACAATACAAGACTATGATACCCAAACCAAAACAAAATAATGCAGACGTCAAAATATACCCTTAGGTGGGCAAGGATCCACTGACATGCCTAGGAAAATTCAAGACAACACTCACACAGTCTGTTTCTTTAAAATTGTGGCATGAGTAATCAGTCCTTGGGCACCCTAGAGAAACCGTCAACATGCACATCAATCAGCTCGTGATGAACATAAGAATCAAAAGACAGACAATTGAGTAAGGAGGAGAGTCGGAGAGAAGAAACCTAACACCCATCGTCATCAGGAGCTCTCTATCTTATCTTAAAAGTCATAATAAATCATTTAGTTTTTCCTTCCGTGTTTTAAAATGTATTTTGGTAAACACTGGTTGAAACTTTTTCTAAAAGCAACTTCAAAAACAGAGTACCTCTGCAACTCTTCTAAAAGGGCCAACAAGTAATCAACATAAATGGATTTTAATTATTTAAAATGAAATATCAGTACAAAATATCCATAAACATGACCCCTGCTCTTGCACAACCTCTGGTGATCATGGGATTCTCAAGCCAATATAGTTTGTGCCAATAATAAACGCTAACAATCAATTGCACACTCATGTTTGGGGGCCATGAAATAGTAGGCAGGGCACTCTTTTTGATGGCTCGCTAGATAGCACGGTTTATAATACTTTAACATAAACTGGGATTTGGGTCAGCCCTTTTCTTACTATTGGATGGCTTTTTGCCTAGCTCAATTTCCTGCGCCTGACTCAATAGCTTTCTTCCCTTTTCTTGCGTTTATGCCTCCCCTAGAGCATTACTGCTTTGCCATGGTTTTTAACTGAATGAGTTGCATCTTTCTACTGAGAACATCAGGGAAGTATTTTTTTTTTTTTTTTTTTCATTTTGAACAGCATTTGACTTATCACTCAATGAAAGTGGATGGCCCTTCCTTTATCCATTCACCGCATCTGGTTACTCCCTCACTGTTTCCTTCCTCTGTGTTGGGTTTTATCCTCGCCCCAGCGAAGGTGACTGCTCTCCTATTTTTGCTCGCTCGTTCTGCATCATCCCTGCCACCATCTCAATTTATTTGTCATTCCCCATTTCATGCCAGCCTCCTCACTGTCTGCTCCTCTTTCTTTGTATGCCATCGACCCCCTGGTGCTTTCCTGACTGTGCTGGCTCTAACTGTGTCAGCTGCAGTTGGTTTTGCCTATGTTAATGTAATTACAGCACAAGCATTGGCAAAGTCAATACTGCTGGGAGGCGAGCTGGAATTTTTAAAAAGTTTTATTACAGTTATATCGTTTTAAGTTAGCCGCTGGTTGCATCATGTTGAGTCTGGATATGGGATTTCTACGAAATACAAAATTGTAGGTGTAAACCGACTACTCAAACTACTAATATAAATAATGAAAGCAGTACAACACAGATAGTAAGACTAAGACATTTTAATGTTAAATAAGCTTTCAAGTAATCAACGGTGCTTTCTAACATTTACTATGGAGCTTCTTCCAGGTTAACCCATATAAAACATCATACATCCCCAATAATGTAAAAGTATAAAACTGGTAGAAATGTTTACAGTAAACAAAAGTGTAAGAAAAATTATCTCCCCAAAAATCTAGCTTTACAAACAGTAATAAAATCTTTCATATTTTGTACAACTAGAAGGTGCACTGGCACTCTGCCTGTTCATTTACTTAGGCCATTCCTGTATCAAACAGCAAATTTTACTTCTGTGACAACAGTGTCATTACAATGCCATAAATAAAATAAGTTAGTTCACATTTTTTTCAGCACGTAAATAACACCGTAGGCCTAATGTGTCTTTAAAGCTTGCTTTAAAAGTTCCAGGTCTTTTCTGTTATCCGTTTTGACAGCTCTGCAGCCATATTCTTCCAGTTGCAGAGGTATATATTTTTCTAATGGACCAAGGCCCTGTCCAGCAGGACTGGTAAAGAGTTTGGTCCACGTAGGTTTATAATTCCCGCTGAAGCCTAGAAATGCCATGCTTCCTGCAAACAAAGTACAAGAAGAGATGGACAACATCAATTGACATCCATAGTGAGCAAAAGTACGAAAGTCAGTCATACAGAAAACATTGGTGCAACACAGATAAACTTTTTCTGACTTCAGAATAAATTGTTTAACCGGGTTTGTTTGTTTTATAATAAGATACTCACAAGAAGGCACGTGTGTAGTAAATGGCAACAAATGGTATTTATTGGCTTTCCAAGGTATGGATTTTACCTAGGGAATTTGGAAATTTGAGGAATTTCCTACTTGAGGTAATCCAGTCTTTCTCTGTTCACCTGCAGAATTGTTGAGGTTTTTGGACTTTTGTTAAGGATTTGCCTGTAACTCTGATATAAAGAGTATCTTGCTTCCCTGTTATAGTATTTTTCACCCAGTATTTATTTTTCTCCATGCACAATGTGTTGAATCGCTGGAACCTTGTTGACATATCATGAAACCATGTCTAGGTTCCAAACAAGGGCGTCTTGGAAACACAGCAGCAGGATAGTGTGGCAAGTGACCGATCTCCCCATTCCAAATATACATGTTAGTAGTTCTGACGAAGGTACGCCCGTCTTTTCAAAAATAATGGTAATAGATGACATACTGCTTAAAGCTTCTACTTCTTTACAAATGTACGTTTATTTTCTTTTCTTTGCAAATCTAGACGTTCAAGACAATTGTGAGGAAAGGGTAGCAGATTGTACGGTGAGAGCAATGGTGGCATGAGTGAGGTGCCTGGTGGCATGAATTTTGAAGACGCATAAGAGAGATACAAACGAGTGAATGGGCATGACCTGTTCAGTGGATGTTTGCAGCAACACAGAAGGCAGACTACTGTATGCTTTCAGATGCCATAAGTGCTATTGGGAGTCTTTGGAGCAGTGGTGGCAGTGGTAGAAGATGGGTACTTATTGGTAAATCCGACATTCATTGAACGTTGAGCATAACAGCCAAGGATGGGCTGTGTTAATTTCCAGGATCTGCAGCAAGACCTTGGCAATGGAGAATCATGTGGTGGTTGATATGGTGGAGATCTACCTTATACCTTTCCTGCAGGCATCCCCGCAGACTCAAATGCCCCATGCACATTGGAGACACCTTCAAATGGTCAGGTATGTCACAGAGAAATCGTAGATCGAGAAAAATGAGCATTACAATAATGTTTGGTTGGCCAAAAGAGGATAAGGAGGCTAGGAGATCTATTGAGCACTCATTCCCATAAATAAAGGCTAAAACCTAATGAATTGGAAAGAAACAGACGAATTCAAAAGACTTTACACAACCCAGTACTAATGAACAAAACATGCAGAGTCAAAAAGGCATAGAAAAAGCAAAAAGGAAAGGAGAATGCAAGAAGCAATGGGAGGAGAAGAGGTCAAAGAGAATCACACTGATACAGTGGCAATGAATTTTCAAAAATATCAGTATATTTATTTGCAGTAAAAGCAGCTACAAAACACATATACTTGACTCCCTAACCTCCAGCTGTAATCAATAGATGAATCGGAAAACTCATAATACAATGAACCAGAGTGGGTCCTTACCTATTACGGATATGGTAACATGTAGGATAAAAAGGAAGAACAGCTCACAAAATTACAACCCGAGTACATATGTGTCATCACACTATTATCAGTCCAGGGAAAAGACTTCTGATTAATAGAGTTAGGGAAAAGTTGTGACAAAAATAATATTAAAGGTCCCCAAATACCACAAGGTAAATCGGGAAACAATAAAGAACACTAAGTGGCCACGCATGTAACAACCAAACAGGAAGAGTGGAAAACCGATCGGACAAGATGATGGAAGGTTTCTACATTTCAAAGCAAGAAAAGCATGCAGAGGTGCAACCAGCAGCAAACGACCTACAAGTTCAAGAGCGAAGGTTAAAGATGTATATTATTAATGGAGCAAACTTATTCACAGAAAATAAAACTTAACTGTGAGAGCATTGAAAGCAGTTAGACAACAAGCCATAGAGCATTCCCTGGTACTACAAAGAGACCAGAGAGAAGAGATCACAACCAATAACAAAGAAAGAAATATGGACTTGAAAAGCACTCCAACTTCAAAACTATATGGATTCGGAAAGTACCTTAACTGAATGCCAGCCTACATGACTCCCAGTGTTTGGCAGATAGGAAGCTAAACGTGTGTAGGAGAGGCTCAGCCCGAGTGACATTGAAAGAAATATTGACTGGACATTAAGAAAGGTTATATAATCTCCTTAATCTCATGCTGATAAACATCAGTCTGGTCCCAGGTCAGGTAAAGAGTAGTGTGATACTGAAAGAACTAAACCAACTACTAGATGAGCACAGCCTGCAGTACCCAAAAGGTGTTGTACTGTGCAGAGGAAATATGGCCTCTAGCGACCAGATTTAAAACGTTATTTGGACATCTATGACTAACTTTGATGCACAAAAAGCCTTTAAATACATGTCACATTTTGACTCTCAGATTAGGGATAAATTGAACTTTAGGATCGTAAAGTGCACTTACAAAAGAATAAAATACAGTGGAAAGGCAGATGAAAATTTTGAGCAGGAGGCAGAAAAGGACAAGTTACCTCAGTAACACTCCTTCTGACGGATACTCTATCTAACCATAGATGTCTCATCTTAGAATACTTCGCAGACTGGATCTGAAAACCTTCTTAGCAACGCTTCTGTCCACTGCTAGGTGGCGCCATGCCGCTCCGCACTGGCTTCATATTACCCAGGAAGTGAGAGAGTGGAGCTGCACATAAGTGGCACCCCTGTGTGCAGAAGCTTGGTTATTGCTCGACTCATTCAGAGTCCTCAGATGCTGAGCGGTAAACAATTGTTGGTACAATTATACCAATTCCTAATCTTGGACATTTACAGATGTTAAAGAGAAGCCACTGTACAGAACAGGGCTGCAGGAGGGCAGAGAGGATCTCTGTGGTTAGACGGATAATCAGAAAGAGCTTTACTGAAGGTAAGTAATCACAGATTCCTCACCTTAGAATAGATATTAAAGCAGTTCTACTCCAAAGTGGATGGACTGTGGAGAGTACTCAGACTAAAGCATCCTGCACGGCCAAAAGGGAATTATCACGGCTCTCCCGCGCTTTTTATACATTCTCCAGAACTGCCCGAACCGGGTCCCAGATACGTATTTCAAAGCGGTAGAAAGTGAAATCCGTACATTGCTGTGGGATGGCAAGGCCCCTCGTGTGGCAATGAAAAAGTTAACAAAAGGATGGTACGATGGAGGCATAGCCCTCCCAGACCTCAAACTCTATTATTGGGCTTCGCAATTGGTGGTGGTGAACCACTGGATATACCACCTACCTAATGATCCGGCATATGTTCTAGACAGATATCAAACTGGCCGTTCCGGTTACTTGGGAGCGCTGTATTCCAATGTCAAGAAACGTAGGTTTTTTGGGCCCACCTCCCATACTATAGGAATTTGGCCCCCGGTGAATTCTCGCCTGGGCTAACATCCTCACAAAAGCGACGCCATTGTGGCATGCCCAGAGACTGGGCACTCTCTGTCACCAAACTGGATTCGACAAGTGGGACATGATCGGGATCTCAGTGGTAGGAGACTTGATTAAAAAGGGAACTATTCTTAGTTTTGAGGAACTCCGGGGAAATTACCAAATGGCTCAGGGGTAACTGTTTCGATACTTGAAAATTAGGCACGCCCTGACGGCGGCTTTCCCAGATTTTGGGGACATACCAGAAGCGTCGCCGTTAGAAGATCGACTGCTGGATGGGCCATTACACTCGAAAGCCATATCCTTAACCTATAAAAAATTATGTAATAACCTGCCCGATACATTTTCTAAACTTAGGGAGCAGTGGCAAAGTGACCTGGGGCCTATTGATGATGAGGACTGGCAAACGGCCTTGATGTCCCCTAGAGAGGCGGCTATCACCCTCCGCTTCCGACTGATACAACTTAGGATCCTACATCGGTCCTACCCGACAGGGGGTCATTCTGGCCAAAATAGGCGCAAGGACGGATGTGCTCTGTCTTAGGGGGTGCAAACAAACAGCTACCTTTTATCATACGGTCTGGGAGTGCCCTGTTATACAGCATATATGGGAGGGAGCCACGACCCACATTCAGACTGCCCTGGGGAAGGAGCTAGCTCTCACACCGCAACTAGGCCTACTTAATATTTGGACAGCCACGGACCTCACAGAAGTTGAGCAGCAGCTGGTAACACTAGGTTATACATTAGTTAAGCGAGAGCTAGCACGAAATTGGGGGGCGGCGGACCCACCATCCATCAATGTATGGGCGAAGGAACTTGACAAGTGTATGGTAGCGGAAAAGGAGGTATTCATAACGACGTGGATGCCCTAAAAGTGGGACAGGAAATGGAACAACTGGAATGTCTACCGTGGAAATGTATGCATACCCCCAATGGTGGAGCTGGAACTGCGTAGAGGTGGGAACGGAACTGTAACCACGTTGTAATTGTGATTTGGGGACCCCTGATTACTGTACGATGTGTTGGATAATTGCAATGAACGATAATTGGTACTGTATATATGATTACTATTGAACTCAATAAACAGATTAAAAATTTAAAAAAAAGGGAATTATCACATCAGACTTAGCTGCCTAGGCAGTAGTGCTTCGTGAATGTGGGCACCAGCACCCTTTTTGCAACCTGGCAGATACCCAGGCACTCTACATGCCAATGGAGTGGTAGCAGCCGTTGCCCTGATGGAATAGGCTCTAAGACCTTCAGGATGCTGGTTTTTGGCCATTGCAAAGCAGAGGACTATCCACCTTGACCGGGTCCTCTTCGATATCACCTTTCATTTCTGTGCTCCAGAGAACCCAACAAAAAGTGGATTGTCCACCCAGTGGTCCTTGGTACAGTCAGTGTAAAAAAGAGTAAGCAATTTTGGGGTCCAGCCAATGAAGCTGGTCTTATTTCTAGCCAGTTTTGTCACTTGGTAGTAACCCAATGACTTTGTGAGAGCATAATTATATTTGGAGTGTGGATGGGAAAATATTCAATTGCTCTTCATATCCGAGGTACCTCAGGAAATCAGTAGTCAGCGGTAGGTACTGTCACCATGTGCGATGGTAGCACAGTAAATAACAAAGTAAGGACAACTAGAATGATATCCAGTATCGTGTCAGGCAGGTTATGTGCCTGGCAGAGTACTGACAGACTACCAAGTGAAGAAACATGTGTTGGCTGGCTAGAACATGCCCCAGGAAAGAACTTGTGAATACAATAATTATGAATAAAATAATTGTTTTGACAAATGATGAAGACTTCTTGATGCCACGTCTAAGTGTGCTTGCAACTGCTATTAAAGATAATCGAGTCTCTGTTGGGGCGACCACCCTGAAGGAGGGATCGGTTCAGAGTCGGGCTGTATAAAGACCAGTTGCACTTATGTGATTTCATAGTATGACTTTGGTCTAGAATGGGCTGAATTCAGTTCAGGGTCAGACATGGGGTTCTGAATTGGATCTTTGTCCGGCACCTTGGAACTGGCGTCTTTGAGTGGCAGCCCAAGGCCGGTCCAGCCGCCGGAGTAGGTGCTTGTACCAGAGTTTGTAAAGCACCCTGAAAGGGCTTCAAGGGGTCAGTCAGTACTGCAGAAGTCCTGAATGGTGTTAAACCATCTGGAGGCCCCTCAGGATACTTGGACTCAAATTTGCACAAGAGGGAGCTGGAAAGAGGGGGCGTGGCTTGACGCTGATGTGAGCAGCGGCGGACCTCGGAGCTCCTCCGTGCCTCCCTCTGTAAAAATATATCCTGACGTGCTGCGGGGGTCCCTGGGGGCTCACAACCTGTCGGAATGCCTGCTGCCCCTGGAGACGATTCGGCGGCGCCCGGGAGCTGATAGTGCGGTGTTAAAACGCACTTTAGTGCCCTGCTCGATCCCGGTGGTGACGACCTAAGATGGCGGGCGCGGCTTAACAGCAAGGATTTTGCCGGCGGCCGCGACCGGAGAGCTGTGCATTGCGGCTGGAGGGCGGAAAGAGGGCTCCGGAGCTGCCCAGGTGCCGGAGGTACACGGAGGCGCTGGGATCCAGGCGGCGGCTGATGCGGGAAAGCGCCAAACTCGATGTGGTGCCCGGCCCTAAAATGGCGGCTCTGTATGCCAGGGGCGAGAACCGGTGAGTGAGCGAGTGGAAAGGGACGAGGAGAGGCACTGGTGGCCAATGTCCCTGACGCGGGGAGCTGCTGACTGAAGGGCCCTCCTGGTGCTGGAAGCGGATGAGTGACGGGAGGGACGAGACCGGCGCCAGTGGGGGCGTGCTGAATCCGGGCCCGACTGGCCTCCCAGAGGCCTAGGAGTGATTGGGAGCAGGAAGCTGCGGGGCGCCTGTGGACTGGTGGCAGGACGTGGAGAAGCGTCTGAAGTGGCACCGGACCTCCGGTGGGGACGTTCACCCCACTTGTGCCTGACCCTCAGATAGCGGCGCTGAGCGCGAAAGGGAAGCGCGCAGCCCTGCGGACCCTGGAAGTGGCTGAGAGAGGCCTCATTGTTACTGAGAGGGTGCTCCTCAGTTTGTCGCCGGCGGGGGTCCATTGCGGCACCGGAGTACGCCAGGTGCAGGTGACGAGGACGCGACTAGCATTGCTGCCCACTGCCCCAGAAAGTTACGAGGGCTGAGGGCGTCCTGTGCCCGGCGTGGGGTGAGCAGTGCGAGAGAGGAAGGTGCGGAGCCCCATGAACGTTTTGAGCGGCTGGAGGGGGTTTGCCCTGATTGAAGCGGCGCCCTGCGCTATGAGGCTGGCTGACTCCCTAGCTGCGACAGGCACAATACGAGGGCACACGAATGAGTCACTGAAATCGCTGCGACACTGCGATCCTTGCCCCCGGCTGGTGGAGGCCCGAGAAGAATCTAGGTGGTGACTTGTGGACCTCGGCTTGACTGGGAAGTGTGGGGAAGCGGAGGGGTGCCCTGACGACGCGGGCGGCCTTGCTGGCCTTCGGACCCTTGACTGACACCGGGTGCTGAGGGCTTGGTGTGTTGTACATTCCTGCACCGGTTGACCCACCCGCCCACGCACAGCCTGAATCCCACGACCCCTTACCGCAGTGGAGGTCAGCGAGAACGCCGGCGGACCGGAGCTGAACCCGACCGCCGGGAGAGACAGAACAGGGTACTGACCGGTGGGCCAGATTGCACGCGCGGTGGCTGAGGTGGTTTGCTGCCTCCGGCTGCTGTGTTGCGATGGGCCGCACGTCCAGACGAAAAGGGTTTGAGGTCCTGCGATTAGATGAACCGGATCACCACACGGATGAGGAGGATGGTGCGGTGGGGAGTCGTGAGGAGAGAACGCTGGGAGACCCCACTCTGGCTGACATCATGAAGGCCATCACATCCTCCAGAACAGCCTTAGAGGCAAAAATTGATGCCATTGGAACTGATCTCACTCTATTAAAAGACGATCACCGCAAGCTCAAAGAGCGGATGGTTACTAATGAGAACGCTGTAAAGGACATCCCGGACAAAGTTAATACCCTGCAGCATGCCTTGAGTGCAATGGAGGCTAGAGTTAAAGTGCTGGAGGTGAGGGCTGAAAGACAGCGAAGGCCGGTCGCGAAGGAACAACCTTCGTATAGTGGGGGTTCCGGAGGCGGGAGGAGGGGTTGACGCCGTCCAGTTCCTGGAATCCTGGCTCCGAACAGAGGTGGCCCCGGAGGGCCTCTCCTCCTTTTATGCCCTGGAGCGCGCTCACAGGGTCCCGGCCAGACTGCCTAAACCTGGCGCTCCCCGCGCCCGTTTGTGGTGCGGTTACTACACTACCGAGATCGAGATCATCTACTGCAACAGGCCAGAAAGAAGCAATCTCTCCAGCTTGGGAACAGCAAGGTAATGATTTTTCCCGATTATACTAGGGAGGTACAGCGGCAGAGATCTTCCTTTCTGGCAGTTAAACGGAAACTCAGACAATTGCACCTCCCCTACGCCATGCTGTTCCCGGCTCGGCTCCGGGTGTCTGCAGATGGGGAGACACGGTTCTTCCTTGCTCCACAAGATGCCTGGGACTGGCTAGACACACGCGGCGATGGTGGACAGCGCTCTCCAACCCTGGAATCGCCCCGGCGGCGGCTGTCCCCTGCTTTGCCTCCGCGAAGATCCCCGTCGCCTGCGGATCGAAATCAGGAGCGCTCCAGGGCAGTTCGAGCAGTAGCAGAGATTAGTCGGGGCTCGGTGAGCCCAGCCAGTACTAGTACAGATCCGGAGGTGGAGAGATCTGGAAGTTCAGGGACGAGTAGTGTCCGGGGACCTTGGACGTAGACCTCCCAGATGTCACCCGCAGACGGCCGATGGCATGTTTGGCTGAGCGCATCACAAGTACTACGTTAAAGGGGTTGATTGTGATTGCAGTTGTCTGTAGAGGGGAGGATTTTACTGGCTGTATGGGCTTGAAGCTGGCAGATGCAGTAGCCATATATAGGGGGGCCCCCATGTGTTGTATGGACATGCGAGGGAGGGCCGGGAGGGCTCTGAACCTAGCAAGGTTGGATTGCGTTCTGCCACTCCCATGATTTGCTGTTTGAGTGCTTTTGTTTGGATGGGGACTTGTTTGTGTGCGCCTGTCCTGGGGTGTGGGAGTTGGGGTTGGTTTTTTATCGGGGGATTTTGGGTTGAGTTCTGGGGCAGGCATGTCGCTGAGGGAACACTACACCGGAGAGGCCTAGAGATTACTTTATGGGTTCCACCGTAGGTTTTAAATGTATGACTTGGAATGTTAGGGGGATGCACACTATGGCCCGCCGACACAAAATCCATGCCTATCTCACTCGAAGGGGGGTTCAAATTGCATTATTACAGGAGACCCATCTCACGCGTCAGGAGGGGGCAGCGTTACAGCGCTGTTGGAGAGGACAGGTGTTTCATACCACGTACTCTGCCTTTGCCCGGGGGACGTTGGTCTGGGTGCGGGCGGGGGGCCCCTTTCAGTGTGTTAGGCAGATCATAGACCCGGAGGGCAGATATGTGGTGGTGATGGGGCGCTTAGATGGCCGTGACATCACTATAGGGAGTGTCTATGCCCCCAACATTGATCAACCTGCATTCCTGGCCCAGCTTTCGCGGACATTGGCGCAGGCCCTGACTGGACCGGTCCTCCTGGGGGGGGGGACTTCAATAGTATAACGGACGTCCTCCTTGACAGATCACACCCGCCGCTTCCGGACGCCCCCACCCATAGAGTTGCGGAGGCCCGCAGAGATTGGCAGCGACAGTGGGGATTGACGGACACCTGGAGAACCCACCATCCGACGCAAAGAGATGATTCTTACTTCTCGGCCCTTCACGAGCTGCATGTTAGACTGGACGCTATCCTCTGCTCCCCGGATGTACATGGGGGGATTACCTCTAGTGAATACCTATCCAGGACGATATCTGATCATAACCCGTTGCTAATAGTCCTGAACTGGATGAGGATTAGACCCACGATACCCAGCTGGCGTCTTCGGCCGGAGTCCTTGGAGGACCCGGTCTTTAAGGCGTCCATAGGCAACGCCGTAGAGGAATATTTCGCGACTAATACCGGCACAGCCACCAGCCCCCATGTTGAATGGGATGCTTTCAAAGTTGTCATAAGGGGCCGTTGCATTAGTGAAGTGGTGGGCGTTCAGTAAAGTGCTTCTAACTGATGTGCGGAAAGCAGAGGAGCGGCTCCGGGAGGTGGAAAAGGATAGACCAGAGAGGGCTGACAGACAGGAAGAGCTCTTGGAGGCTAAGGAAGAGCTTGCGACGCAGGTGGAGAGGTTGAGATGTTTTGATCGTAGGGCCTATGAGACTAGGGCACATGCGGAGCGGGATAAATCTGGGGCCTTACTGGCCTGGCTAGCTAACCCAGCGTGCAGGGGGACACCGATCCTGGAATTACGAGGGAGGGATGGTACTACCTATTATGGGCAGCAGGACATCAACACACAGTTCCTGAACTATTATACTACATTATACCGGAGCCAGCTAGATCCGTTAGTTCTGCCGGATGAGGGATTCTTGGAGGACATTGAACTCCCACAGATTGACGTGGCGGCGGCGACAACATTAGGCCGAGACGTAGACCTTCGGGAGATCAAGGGAGCCATCAAGCGTATGGCCAGAAATAAAAACCCGGGCACTGATGGGCTCCCGGTTGAGGTCTATGCCACGTATGTGGAGGTACTGGCCCCTCGATTACTGACCCTGTATAATAGCTCACGGCGAGCTGGGTGCTTACCTGTCTCTACACGGGAAGCAGTGATAGTGCCGCTCCTAAAGCCGGCTAAGCCTCCTTGGGACCATACTGCATATCGCCCTCTGGCTATGCTTAACCTCGACTACAAAATATTGAGTCGCATCTTAGCCAGTCGCTTGATGGTTCACATGACGACGCTTGTGCACATTGATCAAGCAGGTTTTATTCCGACGCGGAACACGGCTATGAATATACGGCGCCTGATTCGAATATTGGACGACTCCACTCCTGCGGGTGACGAGGCGTGCATTCTGTCGATAGACATAGAGAAGGCCTTTAACAGTTTGGAATGGCTCTACCTTTTTAGCGTCCTCAGGGCCTTTGGCCTGGGAGAGGGTTTGTGGCTTGGACGGCGATCCTATATCAAAACTCTACTGCCAGGGTGCGTACGGGGCGTGATATCAGCGGCCTGCAGCGTGGCCCGGGGGACGAGGCAGGGATGCCCGCTGTCTCCTCTCCTGTTTGCGCTGGCGGTGGAGCCACTGGCTGTGCATGCGCGCTCGGGAGGGTACTATCGGGGGTTGATTCAGAGGGGGTCAACCCCAATTTATAGCATTATATGCTGACGACCTCTTGCTGTTTCTTGCCAACTCGGAGGCGGACTTGCGGGCGCCGGGAACCTGCTCTCCCGGTTGGAGAGGGAAGCGGGGCTGCGGGTTAACTGGAACAAGACATGTCTATTTCCTGTCTTGAGTGGTAGGGCCTGCCCGCCAGATGTTCTGGATGTTAAGTGGGAGAGTAGATGCCTCACCTACCTGGGGGTCCGCATCTATCATGAAGCTGCCGACCTCTTGGAGGGCAATGTCGCACGGGCAATTCGAACCACCAAGAGTAACTTTGAGTTCTGGGGGTCCCTGCTGCTCTCGGTGGCAGGACGGGTGGCTCTGTTAAAAATGGTCACGCTGCCGCGCTTGCTTTATTATTTCTGCTCCTTACCACTCTGGATCCCGCGGAGATTTTTCACGCAACTCAATACCATGATTACGGGATTTTTGTGGGGTTCAGGGAGACGCAGGGTGGCGCTGGCTACCGTGATGCGGCCTAGGCGAGAGGGGGGCTTTGCAGTGTCTGATTTTGAGGCCTACTACCATGCAGCGCAATTGCAGTGGTTCACGAAATGGTTGGCTGGTAGGCTTCGAGCTGAAGGGGTCCGAGGCGGCACAGACCCGGAGCTGCGGCAACTCTCTCGGGTGTTATTGCGACTTCCTTTGGGTGAAAGAGAAGCTCCAGGGGACTTATGGGCGGTGCGCCAGTGTTGGAACCGGGTTCACAGGAGAGCTGGGCGGGGACCCCCGTACGCGCCTGAGATTCCTCTGTCGGTTTGCGAGGCTCTTCCCCACGGAGGGGACTGGCAGGGGTTGAGGCCCTGGGGGGAGGCGGGGATTACCACGATTGGGGACCTATATGAGGCTGACACCCTGCTACCCTTTAATGATTTGATAGACAGGTATGATATCCCTAGAGGGGACTTCCTGTTACACGCGGTCCTGACGGCAGCTGTCCGTAAGCACTGGAGGGCGGGACTGGCGGAACCCCCGGTGTCCTTGCCGTGTCAATATGTGGTCTAAGTGGCTGGGACGTTTAAGGCGGTTACCTGCCAATACGGACTCACCCAGGAGGTGAGGCGCCCGTTGGAGAGCTTGCGGCTTAAGTGGGAGACAGATCTTGGGGTGCCCCTTGGGGAGAAGCCTTGGGATGAAATAGTGGAGAGGGCATGGAAAGGCTCCAGGAATGCACGCTTCCAACTCATCCACTTTTTTGTGCTCCACAGGGCATACCTCACGCTACATAAGATAAACGAATATTTTGGAGTTCGGTCGGCATGCCCGCGGTGTAACCTCGACAATGCCGAATTTTTACACATGTTCTGGGATTGCCTGCTGCTGGGGGGGTTTTGGGGGGAGGTGACGACTGCCCTGAGGGACGTGACAGACAGAGACACTCTGCAGACCCGGGATATTGCTTGTTGCACTGGTTCCCCATACTGCCCGAAATAAAGTTACTAGTAAATTTATTGACCTGGGTCTTGTGTTGGCCAAGCGGGAAATTACCAGCCATTGGAAGGGGAGGGGTGCCCCTAGTGCCCCAAGGTGGCGGAGGGAGTTCATTAAATGGGCAGGTTATGACGGGATCTTGAGGTTACAAATGGCCCAGAGACGAGACAACTATAAGATGCTGGAGGCAGCGAGAGCGTGGATAGCGCTGGTAGAATTGCTTAAGTGCCCCCTGGAGGATGATGCGCCTCCCCCTGAGTGAGTGGCGCTGCTGGATTGACTGGTCGTGTGTTCCCACACTAACATAGGTCCTGAGAGCCCACAGAAGGTCAGAATGTGGTGGCTCCCCTTTCTTGGATTGCTTCCTTAGACTTACAGTACTAACGATTTCACTGTCTAGTCACACTTTTGCTGGAACGCAGAGGATAGAGCGACATGCCTGTGAGGGTGGGGGGAGTTTTGTTAGGGAGGGAGGGGGGAGGGGGTGGGGGAGGGTTCATTTTTTGATCTTTTGCTTTTGTTCATAGTGATGATGCACAATACCACCGGGCTGAATTAAGGGGCCAGAGTGCCTCGAATGGAGGGATGCGCTGACTGTCCTTGTGAGCTCACTCCACTATGTAACATATACCAGGAACACTTGAGGTATGGGTCACACCCGCTGTTAGCTTGCGATTGACAGTGGACACTCTTTACTCATGATCCCATGGACTAAGTGATGCTTATTTACCGTGCATGCCTGAATCCTAATGCACTATGTATGTTTTCGTTTGCTATGCATTAATTGATAATGGAATAAAATTTGTTTACAAAAAAAAGAGGGAGCTGGAAAAGCAGCAAAAGACTGTAGCATAGTCTCTTTGAAGATTTTGATTTGATGCAGCATCACCAATGGCACATCGGGATCAGTTGGGGAATCATATTTGTATTCGGAGACCTGAGAAGAGACCGATTAACATCGTGATGTCCTCGAAACCCTCTAGTTTGACATGTAGTAGAGAGGTGGGGTTGAGTCATCTTTGCTTTTTCTGAAAATGTTCCCTCTTCTCATTAGATTTGGAATTACTGGAGGAGTTCATCACATGGTGAACCTCTCACAAGAACAGCTCAGGGAGAGAGAGCGGTCCTGCACCCACATCCTGGAGTGGGACTTGCGCGAAGGTTTTGGCTTCCTCTGATGTTTGGTGTCGTACAGCTCTGCGTCCTGGATCACCTGAGGGTGCGTGAGGGAGCCCTTGTTGCAGAACTCAGTCGTGTGTCGAGACCAGAGACACACCTTGTGTGAGTTCATAATCAACATCTGCTTTCTGCAGTTACAGCATGGTATGAAGCCTGTCGTTTTTGAAGGGGACATTGTTCCGTAGCACCCCGGTTCTCATTTTGTAAGTCATTGAAAGGACAGCATTGAAAGGACGCCTCTCTTTTTTGGAGGAACATTGTTTCCTAGCACACCAGTTCTCTTTTTGGAAGTTGTTGAAATGATTGTGAATGTGGGAGCAGAGCTCTGGATCTATGGTGGAAGACGAAGAAAGAAAGGAAATGAAATCAGCAGGGGTGGTATTTATATGTGTCTCCACTTTGTCATTTCTGGGACACTATGCAGCCACTGCCGAGCCTCTAGCTGCATAGCGCTGCATAGGAGAATTGCTGAAAAAGTTTCCAGATCCAGTCTGGCAGCTGGGAAACATTCCAAGGTGAGGAATTTAAAATTAAGACTATTCATCAAAAAGGGGAGTTGAGGATGACTTGCTCAATGTATGGTACACCAAATACTAGATTTGTAGACATTCACATACATTCTGCATGGTGATTCCAATGACAGAACCAATCAAAGTAACTCCCCAAAAATGTTAGACTGTGTTTCCATAGTAGGAATAGGAAGGGAATGCAATGAAGATGCCAAGGATTCATGGAGGTTTAGAGGAAAGTCTTTCTCCACAGGGAACATTATTTCCTGTGGAGAAAAAATGCTGTGTGCAACTGCACATTCCTGCTACACTTAGGCCGTTTTTCCACCTAATGCACATTCTGCTTAGCAATATACAGAGAAGGAAGACAACGTCTGGAAGTCTATGCCGCAAATTGATTTCCAGACAAGCAACACTGAATTTTTTTTTTTTTTAACTCCACAAAAGTCAGATTTCTTCTCTAAATGCTTGGGGAAGCCAACATTAGTAGTTTTCTAAACTCTTTATATAGTTGTTTGTGAATTAGGCCCTAGAGACTAAAACACTGAATGAAATTCTTAATGGAATAGGAAGAGTATGGACGTATGAGGTTCTCAAACCACTGCTGAACAGAAGAGACATTCTTTTCTAAGTGATCCATGAAAACAACTTCTGGACGCTACAAAGGAAAGCAGCGGAAGAGTTCCTAATAACTATTCAAGAGTTAGTGAGACATTGAGTAATCTAATGGATTACTCCTTTTTCTCAAATAAACAATTTTAAAGATGTGAGCACTAGAAATTAGTGGAAAGATTAGTGAGCTGAGCTATTCTCTTTGAAAGGCAAATAAAGACCAGCATGGACCTCAGGCAACTTACAACAAAAACAAGCAAGATAATGGCTCCAAGTCAGATTTTTAGAAAAAGTGGAGGATACCGCTGCTGATTAGAGCTGCTGGCAGGTTACAAAAGCCTGGTGACTTTGAACGGAGAGAAATATTTGATATGAAGGAAAGAAGGAACAGATGTAGTGAGGTCAAGTAAATTGGATTAATAGAGAAACCAAATTAGTGCCAAGACTTTGATAATTCCAAGGTAGTGCCAAAGTCCTGCAAATGTGCACTCTTAGAGGGCCAAGGGCACTAGTATACCTCCAATTACACAGAGAGGTAATAGACTACGCTAGACTGCTCAACTATTCAGAAGACATCTTTTCTGGTACACTAGGCAAAAACTGTGGTGACCATGCAGATTTGTGAAAAAAATTTAAGCAGTGGGGATGCCCATCAAATTGCTACATTTGTCAAGGATTTATACTCACAGACTTGAGTGCTGATAAAATTGGGAAAAAGAGTAAAAATAAACAGGGCCTTTGTGTCGCCTCCAGTCCATTTAATTGTATAGGTAATGAACTTCTCAACAGTACACGGTGCCATACAATGTTTCAGTCCAAACCTAGATGGGACACAGATTTTGAACTTATGATTTACTAAATTAAACAAGTCTAAAGGGCCATTTGATAACTGGATTAAAAAGGGCTTTAGTTGCACCAGACATTTACCATAAGGCCAATATCATTAGAATAAATTTTACAAAATAATCAAAGTTGTGTGCTATGGAAAAGGCAAAATGAGCTTCTGGTGGTGCATCCAGCACTGCAAGCTCAACATTATTTAGGCATGCATCTACCTTGGTGTGACCATTCAGTCACAGGATGAAATAGAGGTCGTTGCTTCAAGCGAAAAATGGAGGTTAGCTAGTTTCACAAAAGCCTGCTACAGTTCAGCATCAAGTATGTGGGATACACATTACTCTCTATGAATGAGACTTTCAAGTCAAAGGTCATCCAAGTAACTGCTTAGTAAGTCCTGGTCTAACTTCCGTGTATTGTGTCGTCTACAAACTATATTGAAATGGCATCTTGGCGAACGATATTGAGACTGAGAAAAACTATATCAATGAATTCAATAAGGGTAAATTGATATTAGCTGCATTTGTATGACTAATGGTGCTCCACCACTGCCTAAACTACTCAGTCTTAGTATTTGAAGTAGCAAATGATTTACACTAGTTAATGTAGTAAAGGGAGACAGAAGGAATTTAGAATGTTTTCCTCCAGGTCTCAGGAAGAGATTGGTTCAGGGAACTAAGGCAGATCAAAACATGAAATACTGAAAAATTAAATCCCAGATTTGGATGACTGCAGCTAAGACAGTGACACGTTGTTTTGTAAATATGTAATCCAATGTAAAAAGGCAGACCATTTATTGGGCTTCTTCATCAAATGAGGAGAGCAAATTATTCATTAACCAGTAATCAGGGTGGGACTATATGACAACGACTAAGGATTCAAAAGGGGCAGGGCTGTATTTCTAGAGTGGAGAAAATGTGGAGTTAGTTATTTTGATCTATTTTTGGATTGTAACTTTTTATTAGTTTCAGAGGGGTAAGGGATAGGAAACATCAGCAATCGCCTACATCCAGTGGCCGGCGAGGAATAAGCAGTAGCATTTTTAAATTCAAATTACAGTATCCTGCACCTACATCCATTGGCCGGTGCGGTAGGCTTAAACAATCAAAAGATAGGGGAGGGGAAGGGAGGGAGAAAAGGGGGAGGAAACATACTTCAAAGTCACTTCCAACATGGAACTGAAAAGAAAGAAACAACATGTGCTCATGATGTTAATGCGTAGACTTTACTTTTCCTTCTCCCCTGAGTTTGCGGGATGTGTGGGTGATGTTATCTGAGTATACGTAGATATATCGGGCAAGTTAGTTGTTGAAATTCTCCCGCGAGATGTGTGATACAGGAGCCCCATCTTTTATTGAACTTGGGTAAGGTATGATTAACTGTGGCTGTTAATTTCTCCATCCCTAGGAGATCCCAGAGTTTATGGAGCCAATCGGTATGGGTCGGTACCACATCAGTGCCCCATTTAGCCAGCAGAACCTGCTTCGCAGCACACAACGCCAATGTAATGGCTTTGCCCCGCTCTGAGTGTAAGGGATAAGTTAAGGCGTTGGGCAACCCTAGGAGAACATAAGCTGGAAAGCGTGGTATTTCGGTGTTGAACATTGTGTCAATATCCGTTAAAACGTCCTCACAGTACCTGTGAAGCTTGGGGCAGTGCCATAATAAGTGGGTAAGCGTGCCCGAGTGAGCGCAGTGTCTCCAGCATTCACCCCGTCTCCCTCTTTGCCATGAAGCCAAGCGGGCCGGGGTGTAATACCAGTTTTAGGAGGGTCTCTCGGCCCGCGGCACTCGTAGCGGAGGTGCGTGCTCTGTGTAATATGTCTAACCACTCCTTATCCGTGAAACTGCGTTCACATTCCCACTCCCATCTCTTCCTAGCGGGAGTGTGTAGCGGTACAGGCAGGGTATTTAAAAATGAATAGATGTCGGATAAAAGACGAGAATCGTCCTTCCGAGTGAAGAGCCAGCGTTCGAACGCCGTCAGGTTCCTACTAGCATGAGGCTTAACTGCAGGCAGAGATACCCAGTGTCGAACCACCAAGTAATGCCAATATTTCGAGTCCGGGAGCCCAAAGTCTTGTCTAAGAGCCTTAAAATCAATCAGCCCATTCACATCAAACAGGTCCCCAATCCATTTACATTGTGCCTCCTGCCAGGGTGCAAACGCTTTCTCAGACATTGCTTGGTGGAAGTCTGGGTTTCCAATGATCGGCGCGAGTGGTGAAATATTTGTGGATAACTGATGGGTGGAACGCACCGCGTCCCAAACCCCGACAGTTGCTCGGACCACTGGCGAGATATAGACACCTGGTGGGCGATATTTACGCTGCAGCCACGGGATTTTCCAAATATGAATGCCCGCTACAGCCTGGTCCAGGAAGCACCAATGCTTTTCTGTCAGCAGGCGCTGTCATTCAACGATGTATTGTAGCTGGGCTGCCTGATAATATTTCTTCAGATTAGGTATTCCCAATCCCCCTTTGGCCAGTGGCAAATAGGTACGCTCTCTCGCCAAGCAAGCCTGCTTACCCGCCCAAATGAAGGCTTCCAGTGCCTCCTGCAATTGTCTCAGGACGGCCGGGGGAGGCGGCAGTGGCATCACCTGCATGAGGTATAGGATCTTCGGCAACAAGGTCATTTTTACCGCCGCAATGCGGCCCACCCAAGAGAGAGGACCCCCCCACCACGACTGAATAAGAGATCGCACAGTACGCAACAGTGCCATATAGTTATGGCTGATCGAGCCCTCTATCGTGGGCAGTATTTGAATGCCCAGGTATGGAGTACCCTGCTGTGACCACTGGAAGGGGAACATGGACTCTAGATGGGCTTGTTCCTCTCGAGGGATGGTGATGTTCAGGGCTTGTATTTTAGTGGCGTTTACTTTAAAGCCAGAAACCTCTCCAAACCGAGCCAGCTCCTCTAGGAGTGGAGGTAGAGAACCACGCGGGTTGGTGAGAGTCAATAAGACATCATCCGCGTACAGGGCAATTCTGTGAGATTGGCCCCCCATCCAAACGCCCTCAATCTGTTGGTGACGACGGATGCATTTCGCCAGTGGCTCCATGTAGAGCGCAAATAGAAGAGGGGAGAGAGAGCAGCCCTGGCCTACCCTCGCAACCGGAAAAATTGGGGATAAAGTGTTATTTACCCGTACCCGCGCTTTGGGAGCCTCGTAGCCCGCCCCGACCCATCTCCGAAACCTGGAACCGAAGCCAACCGCCTCCAGCACGCCGTGCAAAAAAGGCCAATGCACACGGTCAAAGGCCTTTTCGGCGTGGATGGACAGAAACAGCGTCGGGACCCAAGAGCGCCGAGTCTTATCCAAAGATGGAAAAGCCTCTTGGTGTTATCGCTGCATGTTCGACCCGGTATAAAGCCGGACTGATCGGGCTCTATCAAGCCCGGGATATGCCTGCCCAAACACCGTGCTAAGATCCCAGTGAAAATTTTGGCGTTGACGTTCAAGAGGAAAATAGGGCGGTAAGAGGCGCACAATTGGGGGTCTTTCCCCGATTTTGGTAACACCGTGATGACCGCCATGCGCATTGAATTAGAGAGTTCCCCCGAGTCACTAAAGGAGTTATAAAGGCGTGTCAGAATGGGGGCCAAAAGAGACACGTGATGTTTATAAAAGGCCGCGATAAACCCGTCTTGTCCCGGCGCTTTTTCTACTTGTAGGCGACTTATCGCATCCAGCACCTCCCTAGCCGTTATGTCCATCTCTAACTGTTCAGCGTGAAAGGGTAGCAGTTTTGTGATGGGAGCCTGTTTGATACATGTTGGGCAACTACCTAGGGGAATGTCTTCCGCAGTGTACAGTCGCGTGTATAAGCGGCCGAATTCCGCCGCTATATCTTCATCTCTCGTGAGAGGTAGTCCCCAGATATCGAGAACTGTCTGTACGCGCCTAGAGTGTGCCTGGACCCTCAACTTATGCGCCAGCAATTTCCCTGCTTTGTTGCCCCAGCATAATACTTCTGCCGTGTTCGCAACAGGGCATACGCATCCGCGTCCATATCTAACGCTCTAAGTTGTTTCAGCTCTACATTCAATTGTCGCCGATTTTTATGTGTGGCTACACGCCTATATTCCTCGTCCAGCTCCTTAACACTGGCCTCAAGTGTGGTGCGCTTCGAGGCCCGCTCCCTATTAAGTCTGACCGCTATCGCAATATAAGTCCCTCTAACAACTGCCTTAAGGGCCTCCCAAAGCGTCGTGATCGCAGTCTCTGGCGTGTCATTTACGGAGAGGTAATCTACAATCGCCTTCTCTACCTCCTTTACCGCAGCATCGTAAGTCAATAACCTAGGATTGAGCCGCCACATTTTGCTGTTCTGGTGAGTAGTCGGAAGGCTAATAGCTAACTGGATCGGAGCATGGTCAGATATGGCTGCTACGTCGATCGTGGCCCCTACTATTCTTGGACATAAGGAGGCCGAGGTCAAGAAGTAATCTATTCTAGCGTGAGATTGGTGCGCCGCAGAGAAGGAGTAGGATCGCGACTGCGGATGCAATACCCTCCAAATGTCAGTGAGTCCCGCTTCCGCTAACCAACTGGCCCCCTGTGAAGAAAACATCCCCGTAGGCGCTGAACGTGGAGGGAGCCTATCTATAGCCGCATCCATGACTAGATTAAAGTCCCCACCTATTACTAAGTTGGAATCGGGAGACGCCATTACCGCACCTAGGGCCTGTCGAATAAAGGATTCCTGCCTCTCATTGGGAGCATAGAGGGTAGCTACGGCAAGTGTATATTGAGCCAAAGACACCCTCAAAGATAACATCCGCCCCGGAATCTCAGATTGTACCCCTTCAACCCTCCCTTGGAAGTGTGTGGCCACAAGGATCGCAACCCCTGCCTTCTTCCCCGGACCAGGGGACCAGTACTGGCGATCAAACCATCTCGACCTCATTCTATGGCAATCCTGTTTCACCAGATGCGTTTCTTGTAGAAGACAAATATCGCAGCGGGCTGACCTAAGCTGGTTGAGAATCGCTACTCTTTTGGCTGGCGAGTTGAGACCCCTTACATTCAAGCTAAACACCTTCACCATAATTCAACAAGTGCAAGATCGCCGTAAGAGCTCCCGACCCCTCCCGCACATCACCACCCCAAATCCCACAATACAGTGAGTCTGCTGGAAAGAAAAAAGAGCACAGAAACTTTACGGAAACAGTACAACAAAAACAACAAAAAGGAACAAAAGCACCTGTTGGTGCACAACTTGCGATTGTGTAGAGAGGGTCCATGTCACTGGTCATCCGCGGGAGAGGAGTGGAAACCAACACCCCCGCCGCAACCGGTCAATTAGGAAGGCACTAATTTGCCCCGGGGAGGAGCCACCCAACCCATTCCAATAGAGTTAGGTGTTAAGCGAGTTGCTGCTAGTAGTCATCATGTTCCGGAGATGGGTGGTGGTCTGAAAGCTGCCGCAGTAACTCTGAGCATTTCTTGAGGCTTTCAGTTTTCGTGGGTTTCGTATGCTGTGAGAAGGGAGCACTCCTGTTGCGGTGTCGCCTCCGGGTGTCCGCCGTTGACAATTGGGAGCTAGTGCGTGGCGAAGAGGAGTCCTGAGCCAGATCCAGCCCCAGAATGTCTGCTGCCTCCGAGGGCGTGCGTGTCGCTCGTGTCTCCCCCTGCCATGCGAAGATTAGAGAGAATGGGTGGCCCCACCTGTATTTCACTCCTTTGTCCCTCAGGAACGCCGTCACTGGTCGCATATCTCTACGCCGCTGAAGTGTTATGACTGACAGGTCTTGGAACAAGCGGACCTTGTGGCCCTCAAAGAGGACATGTTGCTGGTCCAGTACCGCGGCCATAAT
The DNA here is from genome assembly GCA_963921515.1 of Calotriton arnoldi. NCBI lineage: Eukaryota > Metazoa > Chordata > Amphibia > Caudata > Salamandridae > Calotriton > Calotriton arnoldi. The sequence continues at coordinate 410,030 of CAWUFW010013638.1, read as the reverse complement.
TCGCTCTTTCTGGGTTTAGTTATGGAGACACGTCAGGATGTCCTGTGGCGTTCCCAGAGAGGTGGATGGGCGTCCCGCTCTATGTGTCCGGTCCAGAAGAAGCTCTTTACCTTCCAGGCCCGCACAATATGACGAAAGAGGCGTAGAACAAAGTCCTCCAGACGCCCCGCGTCTGCTTGCAGAGGCACCCCTTTGATGCGGATGTTGGACCTACGTGACCTGTTTTCCAAGTCCTCCAGGTGTAGGTTGAGGTCCGCGTTGCGATCTTTGAGTTCCAAAAGCTCCCTACGGTATTCCTCCATCTCCTCCTCCCTGGAGTCTACGGTGCGTTCCACCGAGTCCACCCTCTGCTCTAGCTCCCCCAGATCGCGTCGCAAGTCTTTGATGTCAGAGGCCATATCTGATCGGAGGGCTGCAATATCGCTCCGTAGCGTGCCGATAAGTGCCTCCATGAAGCCTTTAGTGATCAGGGCCGTGTCAGCGTCCTGGCGGGCCGGTGAGTTCGCTCCACTAGCCTCCTGAGGAACCTCCGTAGGCCCCCCTTCTTGATAGCGCCTTTGTTCAGGAGGTCCTTAATAAAGGCATTGTCCTTCTTGGATCGCGAGGAGGCCATGATGGGGCAGGGAAGGCACCACAAATGTCCCACTCCAGCCGGGCCCAGTGCAAAGAAGGGTACCATGAAAGCAATAGCCAGGTGTCTCCCAGCGAAGAGGGCGCAGCCTCTCTATGCGGAGGGCCCTAAAGCAGGAACCACCACTGCGTAAGCTGCCACGTGGAGAGTCCCAGCGCCCAGTCCCAGGTGGGCCTTCTACGGGCCAGAACCAACGACAGCGCCGCGACGCCCACCGCAGTCCAACCGTGAGACTCACCGCCGCAGGCCGGTTGTGGTGATTGGGACAGGTAGACACCGGTTGCCGAACTGCTATGTCCCGTGTTCCGGTCTGCCTAACTGCGTCTCCGCTGGGCCCGCCGTCCAATCCCATGAGGGGGACCTCCCACGCCTGAGGGGGCTCTCACTGCTGGAGCCACACCACCAATCCGGGAATCGCCGCTTCAGGATCACCCCCTAGGGCCGTGCCCTGTCATCCACAGCCATCAGGAGCCCAGCCACAGATTCCGCCCAGGGTGACCCACTCCCACCTGCCACGGGGTCCACGCGTGCGCGGGCCGGTCCCTCCCGCCGAAATAGCTGCGGGGGGGGGAGAGGTGCATTGAGGGAAGGCACTGCGGCCCCCGGGTGCTCCCAAGACCTCTGCTCCCCGTAGTCACCTCACCTTGTACTCGGAGCACTCCGGGCGTTTCTACGGGAAGGACTGCTCACTGCTCCCGGGCCGTGACGCCGGCGCGCCCCTGCCAGTCCCGGGCGCCGCCTCCAGCGCCACGCAGTCCTCCGCGCTCAAGATCTCAGCGTGCCGGACTGGTCTCGGGTAGACTCGCCGATCGGCCCCCGGCTGGGAGAATGACGCGGCTCCACAACTGCTGCCGCTGTCCCAGGCCTCCGCTGGCCTGGTGTCTAAGCTTCCGCCATTTTGTCCCCCTCGCCGGCGGAGTGATCGCAAACACTGGCCTGTGGCGGTCTCAGATTCACCACCGGGGTTCCCGAGTGCATGAACCCGCTCCACGGACCTTCCGCCCGCTTTCCTGTAGGTTGGGAGCTGCTACTCCCGCGGGGACCGCTAAATACTTCTCCGGTGCGGCGGAGCTCCGTGACTCTGCTACCGCACGGGCGCCATCTTGGACACGCCCCCATTTTGATCTATTTTATCAGGAAATAATTGTTTTCACTGTACGGAAATGCAATTGTTATTGGAAGGAAATTCAATGAAGATGTGCAGTGAAACAGTTTAAGGTCTTTTAGTAATGTTTTGTTTAATTTATTAATGTTAACAGCCAGTGCAAAATAATTTGTGTTTAAGTATGGCTCTTGAACTAAAAACAAAAACACACATTTGGTCTGTCAACACAACTATAAATAAACAACATCAGTTACAGAAATATTTCACGAGGAATAAAACAAAATACAAAGATAATCAGAAATTAAGAATATCACACATCCAAATGTAAAAAGTAGAGAACCCTTTAATAACAAATTGGGAATTTCATTCTGTGAAGGGAACGTAACAAATCATTCCAGGGACCTGTCTGTCAAGTGACAATCAACCAGAGAACCAAAGCAGGTGACATTTCAGAGGGACTTCCTAGATCTGTGAGAAACATCTTAAAAACTTGCTATACAAGTAATTTGTTCTATTTTTTCAGGAGTCATATTAGATTGCAGTTGGATAGTTTTGGAAGACAAACATAGCTTATTGTATCAGGATCCACTGAGGCTTCCAATTTAGGGGGTGGTTTTAGAAACCATGTGAAGAAAATAATTACAAACCTTGACAAAAACTTTAAATTGAGGTTCAAAGGACATTTTACAATAATCTTTGTCATACAGTTGAGGGTATTTAAATATGCTGCTGCTCTCATAGAAGAAGCAATATAATTTGTTCAAACTACTACAAAAGCTTGTTTTTCAACACCAAAGAGAGAGAAGACAGGTGAACCTCTTGTAAGAGTTTCAACTCACTGAATTAGTTTATTAGATTTATTTACATCAGCACTTAGCTTAGTTGCAAAGTGCAGCATTGGTGTTGTTTAAAAGCATTATGATATTTGGCGTAAAGGAGTATTCCAACATATGACAGTCTCTTCAGTACCTTTTTTTTTTTTTTAAATATAAATATTATCATTGTATTGCAGTGAGATGGTATTTTCTAGCAGAATTACAATTAATGCCTACATTTGTGCAACTACATGTTGATTTTTTTTTATTTTACACCCAGTAGCATAACGAAGGAACTCCTCTGACCCATGGGCTTGAGGGATACACACACCAGACGAAAACAACAAAATTACCCTACTATTACTTTAACTAAATTCCATCAATCTTCACATACTGACGTTTCAGACACAATATTTCATGTCAGTTCTCATTTATTGTACTTCACTGCACTTTTATTTATTTTTTTACAACACGTTAGGTATACATCAGACACAGCACATGCCCGTTCTTCACTTATTCATCCTATTATGTTTACAAAATATTTCTCATTTTTTGCTTTTACTTATTTCCTGTATAAATGCATCCTTACTCTTGTTCAACTGTTATGTTCTACATAAAAAAATTATAGAATGATATATATATATATATATAGAGAGAGAGAGAGAGAGAGAGAGACAGAGTTGTAAGAAGAGATTTGAGAGCTAAAAGTGTGGAGAGGATTAAAGAATTCTCACACTGATGTCTAGTCTATTTGCCCCACCACTAAAAACTGCTAAATTAGAACTTAAAATGAACATGTGTTGTCCTGGTCAAGTCTATAGTGAAGCAATTGAACATAGCTCAAAAGCGGCATTGACAAAGATTTGGTGAAAGGCAGATATAAGACAAGACTAAATTATGGCTTTTTTTATTTCACTGCGGATTGTACAATATGGTACTATAAAAATCATTACGTTTGTTCCGTATAGGCGCATATGTGTAGCATAGTAAATATCTAATATGACTTTACACAAGTATGAACACACTCAAAGTTAACCATTTATATTTCAAGAGCTATAGTAAACTGCAACAGAAAAAGTAGAAGTCAAAATGTTAAAGTTTAAATTTCACAACAGGCCCTGGCTACATGAAATAATTATCAGAGTCTCTAAAATGTGTTTCTCAGCATTTCTAATTACCAAAGAGCAGATTTAGACACCAAACAAGTCTTCTTCAGGCAAAAACCATCTTCTAAAACAGCTGCTTTCATCGTACAGTCTAAAGAGATCAACAGGTTCAAGTTTAGCATAACCAAATGATTACAAACCTTTGTTTTGAAGATAGGCTTTCTTGGCTGTTCCCAGAGATACCAATGCTTCTGAGACCCCATCAATATTTCCTAGGTCCCCTCTTGTGACTAAGAGAACTATTGAACTGGGGAAACATTAAACAGTAAATTGAGAGTAAACTTGAACAATGCAGGATAGTCATTCACTATTACATTCCGTACATTTTAAGAGACCATACACTACTCAAACAGGTAAAAGAATATAGGGCTTGTAATAGAAACAGAAACCAACAGGATTTCATGTTACGGAGTTCTGAAAAATGAGAGGCAGTGAGTAGGAATAATAGTACTACTTGCTATCTGTAATACTACAAAACATTACAGCTCATACACACAGGCAGTATAAAAATGCTGCATGATTAAATGACATGATTCAGTCTAAAAACATTTACAAATGAGCTTCTTAATTTTTCTTGTATTATAAATGCACAAAGTAGGAAGGTTGTTGTCACCGTAAAGACAAAAGGCACAGTCTAGGCAAGTTGCAGGAGAGAATGGATCCTCTGTTAAAAGGATAATGTCAACCACAACATCTTAAATTCCTGTTCCCTTAATATTTAAGAACTGCCATGTATCAAATATTCTTTACCCAAATTAAATTAGCATTTTATTTCATTTAAATATCAGAGTGGTGACCACACGATTATACTGAACATATCTCACACTCCCCCATAAGTAGGAGAGACCTCAGAAAAAAATCTAATGAAGTTTGTTAATTATGGGGAAATGGTGCTTAAACAAACTGGCTACTGAAATTCTGACAGAGCGACCTCAGTGGAGACTTAAGAACAGTACTATAGCCTGTATTGACATTGCTAACCCTTATTTCCAATACAATATTTACATACGAGACACTGAAAGAAATTTTATGTACCCAAAAAATAACTTGAGTATAAGAACCCTTTAGCTGGACTTTATGCATATTTTTGTCTAACTGTTTTTGGATTTAATCAGTAGCCTCTATTATTATCCTACAATACTAATTTAAGTTTCTGAATTTACCAAAATGGTTTCATGCGGAACCCTATTTAATAAAAGCAATGTTAAATTTGCACTGATCAATCTTTGTTATGTCAATAATGTATGCTATGAAAGTGAGCCATCTATCGCTGCTGTTCCCATTTTGGGGATTTATTATCCACAAAATATTTTTGGGCATGTTAGGCAATTTATTGTACCAACCTAATAGTCATGACCCAAACAATGGTGCTGCAATGTGCCATGAATATTTTCTGCTACTTGGCAAAAGTGGGATTTTATTGGGAATATTTTAGTGAGTGAATGAGGTTTTTCAGGACAATTAACAACAATAATGAAGTTCACCTGAGTTCTTTACTTAATACATAAGAAAAGTTTAATGCCATAGCTATCAGCCTGAATCACAACAAAAGTCAGAAATTCGAATTTGACACACATTTTGACTTTCTAGGAACACACAGAGATTTGGAGGATTAGACCTGAGAAGCTGTAACTGTTATAGGATTCAAAACAGAAATGCATGCATTAGGAAATTAGCAGGTGTATATTTCTGAATTGGCAAATGTTATTTATAAGTGCATTTGCACTTTCTAAATATTTTTCTCCATATGGTAAAAATGTCTGGTCATGGAGAAATCCCTTTTGATACATCCTCGCTGACTTTGTTAGTATTCTCTCCCTTTCGTACCATGAGATCTGTGCTACCTGCAAATGATTTGTGCATACTCACACACATGATTTTGTTCACCAGCTGCTGCAGCTGACTTCCCTCGGGAAAACCCACAAATCGGTCTGTGTTTGTGTAAAATTACACCCTGGTGTAGTAATTTCACATGTGAATACTCTCAATAATGAGTGAAAACATTTGGGAACAACATATAGAGTTTACATTTGTAAATTCTACTATTTGTGCGCTTAGGCTTTAGCGAGATGTGCAAACAGCTTTATGAAACAGTCCCTCTATTTCATGGACTACACATAGCAATAACGGTAGTAGGATATTTCACAGCGCAACATTCACTGTTGGCGTTTTGTGCCAGTGTTTGCTGCGCAGCGAGTTCTCTGCCTATTGTTTTTTCCCTTCCTTCTTTCCTGTGTAATATGTCACTTCACATTTTCTCTATATGTATGGCTAGAGTTGAATGATTGCCACCACAGCATTATGAAGGGGCAGGGGGCAAGCAGGATATTTATTTTCGGCCCCCACCTCCCTCCTGTGAAGCTCTTTTTAATGTATGTATTTTCAGGATTCCCCTCATACACCCATCAATTTGTTTTATTTATGAGGGTGCCCTCTCCATAATCGCTGCAAACCGTTCACAACTCCATCGCAGATGCCCGATACTGGCTGCTACTGCCGTGCTGATTTGTGCTGCTGTGGTGTGCAAGTGATAAAATGACCTATGCATGGCAAAAAGGTGGCAATCCATTCCACTGCAACTTAACCAATGCAAAACACCTTCTAATTGGAAAATATAATCACCATTGAAGGCAAGCATTACTATTGGAGCCGAAACTACCAAGGCGGTCTCTTTTCACATGCCCACAAATAAGCCATAGACATTTCTTTAAAATAAATAACATTCAACATAGCTAATATACCTGGGCTGTACTTTGGTCTTTAAATGGGTTTCCAAAACGTCCATATTTGCTTTAGGAAAAGATGTATTGAATCTCACTGTTCCAGTACACGCATCAATGATAACCAGCAATACACCTATTTGATGTAATGGATATTTTTTGTTTCCAACCTGAAATAGCAAGAAGAGAACAAGAAACATTTACAGACACAGTAGACTTCATTACAATTTAGTACAACACAAACTGCACATATGTAAACCATCTAAAATGTTTCAACACTTTAAAGCACTGTCACGTCGAAAGAGAAGCAACAAGTAAAGCACCATGCTTCTCACATAAGTAGATATATTCCAGAATCTTTGAAGTTGCATACAAAACGTGCAAATCGCTGTAATAAATACACGGTACATTAGTCATTTTAAAAGTGGGCATTTGCTAGCTGCAAAATCAACATATTATGCCGATAATACACTCTGCAGTCAGTTATATGAACAAGACTGTGTATTTATCCACAATCTCCATAATATCTATAATATATAGGTTGCTTGAACTGGCCAGCATATTCACTAGATGATTGCTTGATCTCCTTAATCCCCTTACACTGTTCAATATCGATGAGTTTCACCTTCCACTGCTTTAAGTTAAAGGTGTTTACCTTTCTTGATACAACACTTTTTATTACTTGCTTCAAAGAGCTTTGCCATTTCAGACTTTTCACACAAATACCATGTTATGTGAGTCATTTTGTTTGACTGATAGCTATTTAAATACGTACCCTGTAACAAAGGATATTATAATGAAACCAACCTTAATGGTCTCCCACATCCAATTGCAAGTCACATACCGTAGCAATACACTACTTCACATTGGTTGCTATTGTAGAGCAGCCGTTGTTGTTTCCAGGTGCCTTGTTTTGTTTTCTTTTATAACATTAAGCCTGTTGAAATATAGTTCTGATCTTCAGAGGCTTTATCATGAGAAGAAATGCATTAATTGTGTAGTTTTAAGCCTTGCCAGAATGTTTAGTGTTTGGAATTATATACATCTTTCATGCAGTGCTGTTCTACTTCAGATAGTTGGGATCTAGCTGACCTCTAGGAAAATCCACAGGGCTCTTGTCTATATAAAGTAGCTTTACTCTCATACGATCCTTAAGTTAAAAAATGCTGTAGTTCAGACCATGACACAGGCAGGATGACAGGCAAGAGCACCTGATCAGGTTATGGTTGTTAGTGACATGAATGTTGATAAGATACTGTCCAATTTAATAGTGCCTTCCAGAGCAAACTGAGTACTGTAAAAGGGTACATGCACAACATTGTCATTAAAAAGGAAGCAATCCCGCAGGCATAAAGCCAGGCGGATGGCATTGCTCATTAGGCAGGAGATTAAGTCTGTGTTCAAACAGATGACTTTAGATGGGGCCAATGAACCTGTAAAAGCCTCAAAGTGGCCTTTCCCCATTATAGTTACCAAAATGCAGATCAGAGTCTAAGGTTTTGTGTGAACTTACAGTGTTTAAATATCTACATGGATTGTTTTCCCCTCCGAAAGATCAATGAGATGGTGTTGTTGTCGCTGAGGGATGCTAAGTACTTCTTAAAGCTGAACTTGAGAAGTGCTCATCAAGAGGTTCAACTGCTTGAGGCCACAGAGGAAGAGGTCTGCTTCTGGGTGAAGCTTCGGCAGCCTGTGAGGAAGAGCAGCCCTTTTGTGCAGTGTTTGGTTCAGCAGCATGCATCTCCTGGGTACAGAACCCGTAGACTCCTGCAGCCCATGAATCGGGCATTTCCAACCAGCAACATCCCTTTCTGAAAGTCGCAAAGGGAAACATGCGAGCAACACCTCTCGCACTGGAGCTATAACTAGGTTGCAGACCGTAGAGAGGCGCAAGTAGTTGCACTGCATGTTTGCGCCTAAATGGAGGACAAGGTAGGTGGTGTTAGGGGCCTTATCAAGGGGAGAATGAAAATGGATTACTGACACAGACTCAGCAGTGGAGGAATGCACGAGGAAGAGCTACCCATATGGTCACAGCATTAGGTGTCTCAGCATGCATTTGCTAGGGACAAAACCCGTAGACCACCAAAGCCTGTGAACCGGGCATTTTGAATCAGCAGCGTCCCCTTCTGAAAATCGTGAAGGAACACCTATGAGAGATGCCTCTCCCTGTGGAACTATAACCTAGGCCACAGACCTGAGTAGTGTGACTAGCTGCACAGCACATCTGCGCTTGAGCTGGGAATGAGGTAAGTGGCGCCAGCAGCCTTATCAAGGGGAATATTGAGGACAGGGAGCTGGTTTGTCGGTGGAGGAAGGCACACGCAGGGCAGGCAGAGTAATGCCCATGGGGGTTACGTCGGGACCTGCTGACTAGATTTTTGGTTCTCTGAAGCTTCCTCCTCTTCCTTAGGCCCTTTCAGATGGAGTCTAGTCCTGATATTGACACCTGTGCTGCTGTATTACCGCACACCTCCACCGAAATACTAACATTACTGGCAATAGTGTATGCCTGGGTTGGCCCTATCATGAACAAATAAGGAAATTGAGGACTTAGTGAAGAATTGGCAGCGCATGAGGGCGTGCCCAAGAGCAGGAGAGTAATACCCATAAGGCACATGCCCCGATTACTATTTTTAAGCACTCAGCAGCCTACCAAGTCTGGGACTGGTATCTATATCTGAACTGCATTGCTGTATGGCAGAAGGGGTGCAGAGCTTATCTGATTGCCACACATTGCTCTTTCCAGGATGGCTCATTCACTCTTTAACTGCCCCTGAAAGAGCAAGGAGTTTGCTGTCTCATGTGAGCACAGTGCGAGGGCTAGAAGAATAATCCAAGAACTTTGTGGGGGCTTTACCAGCTGCCGGGCCGAGATTGGACTATAAAGCCAGAGAAACTGCATCCTGCGTAGCCACTTGCTTTGTTCAGGTCCATACAAAGAACTGAGAATTTGCATATGCTGCTTTAACAGCACAGAGGCTGGGTGACCCCCAACCCAACTGCTCTTCCCTTTTCTGGGGGACCTTTTGTCTCATTTTTCAACACCCTCATCATACTGGGTAGAACTGAGGCATTATGGCTTCTGGTAAATCTGCCCGGCAACTGCCCTTCATGGAGGTGGTGGGTGTGTGAAAAGAATGGCATCCCGATGATGCAGGACAGGATTTCTCCTTTGAAGTCATTGTTAAGGAACTTTCAGCAGAAGGAGTACGAATAGGCTCCCTGGGCACAAATGTGTCCGACCTTATGACTGAACTGAAGTCAATAAGGGCAAAAATGGAGTCCTTCCACAGCAAAGTGGAGAGAAGGTTGGCTACCATCAAAGACAGACTGAACAGAGCTGATTCTTGGGGCTGTGACATCTGCCACCTAACGCAGTAGACGACTGACCTCTAAGACCAGGTATGGCATGCAAGTGTTAGGTTCTATGGGATCCCTGAGAAAATAGAGAGTGAGGATATGACATATTTTTTAATTAAGCTCCTCCCATGCCTAGTGGGCCTAGAATTTATTCCACCGCTGTAACTGCAAAGGGCCCTCAGATTTCGGTCACAAAAGCACATCAACAGAGAGGCTAAAATGCCCGGACTAATTCCGGCTTGCTTCTTTAGACAGGCCCAGGAAGTCATGACAATAGCAAGCATGGTCCATATGATATGGAGGGCCACAAATTTCAAGTTGTTGCTCGTTTACTATATATATATCACTAGGCTAATGTTAAGAGGAAAACATTTCTGTCTTTGAGACTTAGCAGACTCCTAAAATGGGACATTGAATTCGGCCTCCTGGAACTGGAGATGATGTGGTTGGCAGGTGATGAAAAATTCAGAGACTACAAGGAACCTGAAGATCTAGAAAGATTTCTTGCCAGCTTAGAGGAACTGAACATGGATATGATGATGTCACCCCGGAAGGAGAATGGTAACTCACAATGCGGAGAGAAGCATCCTCCCTGTCCCAGTAGACTGCGGGAACACCTCGTCAGAAAGCAGTCAGAAGAGAGAAAGTGGTCAGGACTGTAGAGAACATCAAACATGATAAATCACATGACAAATCCAGATCGCCTTTAAAAGCAACGGAATCATTTGAGAGTGAAACTGGTATTAGACAGATGACTATAGCACACATGACACAATGTGGTGGGTTGCACTGATGTTTTGACGTCAATTAGTTACCGTTTCATTCAGTTTGTATATGTTACTGCGCACTGGTATTATACTGACTGAGAGTCCCCCAAGTTGTTGTTCTGTGGATATACTTGCCTAAGCAATGGACATCCCAACTATTGAAAGAGACTTATCTAACTGAATTAATCATGGGCCCATTCTGGTTTCCCATGCTCCTGCTGTCCCTCTATGCGCTATTTCCGAACAACAGTGCTCCCGGTATTTGGCTCAGGCTTGAGGTGAATATTCCTTTAGGACTTTTCACTTGGGGGGGGATCCAATGCCCCACCTCCTGTCCTCCTTCCTCCCAGCGCCATTCTTCCCCAGTCTCTATTAGAAGGAAAATGCTACTTACCAGTATGCATCTGTTCTTGGCATGTAGAGCTGTAGATTCATATACTTGCATAGATCGCCATCTGGTGTTGGGCTCGGATGTTTGCACTTTGTTTTTGTCTTCGAAGAAGTCTTTGTAGTCACGAGATAGGCGACTCCTCCTTATGGTGATAGTGCGCAGGGGCATGGACTCCATCTCCAGATTGTTTTCGCCATAAAGGGTGATGATGGAGTTAGTAAGAAATAGAAAGTGATGTCTATGTGTGATGTATCTAAGTAAGATAGCACTGCAACAGATAGAGGTACCCGGGGAGGCGGGTGGGCGTATATGAATCTACAGCTCTACATGCCAAGAACAGATGCATACTGGTAAGTAGCATTTTCCGTTGGAGGCATATGAGCTGTAGATTATATACTTGCATAGACTATAGAGCAGTTATCTCCCTAGCGGTGGCTAACCTGTATCTGTTGCAGTGGTCTGAAAAAGTTTTCTTAATACAGCCTGGCCCACAATAGCTTGTTGTTTTGCTTGCACATCTACACAAGAGTGTTTTGTGAAAGTGTGCGTTGTAGACCAAGTTGCTGCTTTGCAGATGTTATCTAGGGGAATGTTCCCTAAGAAAGCCATAGAAGCCCTTAGTTTGCATGTGGAATGAGCTCTAGGGGGCATGGTTAATGTACGTTTGGCTTTAAGGTAGCATATTTGGATGCACTTAACAATCCACCTTGCAATACCCGCTTTTGAGATGGGATTGCCTTTATGAGGTGGGGAGAAAGCCACAAAGTTGTTTAGTTTTTCTAAAGGATTTTGTTCTTTCAATGTAGTAGAGTATTGCTCTTTTAACGTCTAGCGTGTGAAGAGCTCGTTCTGCCACTGAGTCTGGTAGAGGGAAAAAAACTGGGAGTTCTACAGACTGGTTAAGGTGTAAGGCAGACACGACTTTGGGTAAAAAATTTGGGTTAGTCCTAAGAACTACTTTGTTATGATGGATTTGCAAAAATGGTTCTTGTATGGTTAATGCCTGGAGTTCACTAACTCTTCTAAGAGATGTGATAGCTACCAGGAAGGCTATTTTCCAAGTGAGGAACTGTAATTCGCATTTGTGCAGAGGTTCAAATGGGGGACCCATGAGTCTGGTAAGGACAATATTTAAATTCCATACCGGAGAGGGTGGAACTCCTGGTGGAATTATTCTTTTAAGTCCTTCCATAAATGCTTTGATAGCGGGTACTCTAAATAAAGACAAGTGTTGTGTGTTTTGGAGATAAGCTGCAATTGCAGCGAGATGTAGTCTTATGGATGTATATGCTAGGTTACATTGTTGTAGGTGCAAGAGATAACAGATGTTTTGAATAGAAGCATCTAGTGGATTGATTTTGTTATTTGTACAGTAAATTACAAATCATTTCCACTTTGCGGCGTAGCATGCTCTGGTGGTAGGACGTCTAGCCTCTTTAATGATGTTCATGCAGTCTGGCGGGAGATTGAGATAGCCAAACTCTAAGACTTCAGGTGCCAGATCGCAAGGTTGAGTTGACTGGGATCTGGATGCCTGATCTCTCCATGGTTCTGAGTGAGAAGCTATGGTGAGAGGCGTAGCTTTTGATGAGGAACTACTGATAGTTCTAAGAGGGTTGTGAACCATGGTTGTTGGGCCCATGTTGGAGCAACCAGGATCATTGTGAGGGAATGCTGTTTGAGCTTGTGAACCACTAACGGAATGAGTGGGAGAGGCGGAAAAGCGTAAGCAAATTTGCCTGACCAGTTCATCCATAGCGCATTGCCTTTGGACAATGGGTGTGGATACCTGGAGGCGAAGCTTGGGCATTTTGCATTTTGGTGTGTGGCGAACAGATCTATTTCTGGGTGGCCCCACATGTGAAAGAATGGAAGAAGAACTTGAGGATGAAGTTCCCATTTGTGGATTTGCTGTCTTTGACGGCTGAGCAGATCTGCAATTTGATTGTGTACTCCTGGGAGGTGTTCTGCAAGGAGATATATGTTTTGCAGAATGGCCCATCTCCATATGCTTTGAGCTAGGCGTGAAAACTGTAGAGTGTGTGTCCCCCCGTTTCTGTATGTAGTACATTGCTGTTATGTTGTCTGTACGGACCAGGACAGCTTTGCCTACCAGATGGAGTTGAAAGTATTTTAATGCCAGAAAAATTGCCAGTAATTCCAGGTAATTTATGTGGAGTTGTTTTTCCTGAAGGGTCCATATGCCCTGAATGGTATGGTTTTGAAGATGAGCTCCTCAGCCGGTGAGCGATGCGTCTGCTGTTAGCACTATCAGTGGAACCGGGTCGAGGAACGGTCGCCCTTTGGAAAGGTTTTGTGTGTTCCACCACTGCAGAGAGCGATGTGTGCGGCTGTCCACCAACACCAGATCTGTTAGCTGACCTTCAGCCTGGTTCCACTGACGTGCCAAGCACTCCTGTAAGGGACGCATTTGGAGTTTTGCATAAGGGACGATGAGAATGCAAGAAGCCATCATCCTGATTAACTGCATGAACACTCGAGCTGGTAATGAGTGTTGAGGCTGAAATTGTGATATTAGAGCTTGCATGTTGCATATCCTGACTAGGTTGGGGTATGCCAGAGCTTTTGAAGTGTTTATTGTAGCCCCTAGATATTGTTGTGTGCTGGACGGCTGGAGGTGGGACTTGGTGAGGTTCACCGTGAATCCCAAGTCGTGAAGCAACTGGATTGTTTTGTGTGTGTGTTGCACACAGCTGCTGTGTGACTTGGTTTTTATGAGCCAGTCATCCAGATAAGGGAACACGTGAATATGTTGTCTTCGTAAGTGAGCTGCCACTACTGCGAGGCACTTGGTGAAGACTCTGGGTGCTGTGGTCACTCCGAACGGGAGGATTTTGAACTGGTAGTGTTGACTGTCTACCACGAACCTGAGATATTTCCTGTGAGCGTGGTGAATGGGAATATGAAAGTAGGCATCCTTTAAATCCAGAGTGGAGAGAAAGTCGCCTTGTTGAAGCAGTGGTAGCACCTGTTGGAGAGTGACCATGTGGAAGTGGTCTGACTGAATGTAAAGGTTTAACGGTCTGAGGTCAAGTATTGGCCACGAGAGAGCCGTCCTTTTTTGGAATTAGAAAAAATAGGGAGTAAACCCCTGTGCCTTGATGAGGCAAGGGGACAGGTTCTATTGCGTGTTTTTGTAATAGAGAGAGAACCTCTTGTTTTAGAAGAGTCAGATGTTCCGAGGACATTGGACGTTGTCTGGGAGGGATATTTGGGGGAGTGGAGGTGAGTTCCAGGTAATAACCATACTGGATAATTTGTCTGTTGTGATGGAATTTCAGACAGGTAGGAACTGTGAGAGACGTCCCCCGACAGGAGTGGAATGATCGGGGGGAAGTGAAGGGAAGTCACTGCTTGGTGGTAGGGAAGTTGCGGGTGTTGTTACCGCGGGCTCTTCCCTTATTGTTGTTACCCTTGTATCCTCCTCGAAAATATCCTCTGGATGAAGTAGTTTGATTGGGACTTTTATATGATGAAGAGGGATGTTCTGAGCCAGTAGTTTTGGAGCCAGCCCTGTAAAAGGAGCAACGAAAAGAGCCTCTAGGGGAAGACAATTGCAAGGCCCCCATGGACTTGGCAGTCTCCGTATACTTTTTCATCTTTTCTAAAGATGTATCGACTGTGGGCCTAAAGAGATGCTCTTGGTCGAAAGGCTGATTAAGAATAGTGGATTGCACCTCTTGCTTGAATCCGGATATCCAGTGCCAATCGTGCCTGCGTAGTAGAACGCTGGTATTAATAGCACGAGATGCTGTATCAGCCGCATGGAGGGCACATTTTATAGATGTGTTGGTTATTAGTTTACCCTCCTGTATAAGGTCATTAGCTTTGTTTTTATATTGCTCAGGAAGATGTTGCATAAGCTTTTCAAACTTGTCATAGTGAGCTCTGTCATATCTAGCCAACAAAGCTTGGGCATTGGCAATCCGCCAATGATTTGCAGCCTGTGATGCAATTCGTTTGCCGGATGGGTCTATGAGTTTTGATTCCTTATCAGGAGGAGGGGCGTCACTTGTGCTCTGTGAATTAGCCCTCTTGCGTGCATTAGACACCACAAGAGAATCTAAAGGGACCTGACCCCTGATGTACACTGGGAGCTGCCTTATATTTTTTGTCCACCCTGGAGTTGAGGATCCTGACTCTGACAGGGTTTTTAAACACTTCTGGTGCATGTTTTAGCATGCCTTTTAGCATTGGCAGGGTGTGTGTAGACTTTTGTGAGGGTGCAAATGTTTCTAATAAGAAGTCTTCTTCTAAGGGATCAGAGTGTAATTGCACGCCGTGGTATTGGGCAGCCCTATTAATTAGTTGTGCAAACCCAATATTATCATCTGGTGGTGATGGCCTAGAGGGGTAGAGGTCTGGGTCATTATGTGGATCGGGATTGGTATTATAATCATCCCAAGGGTCTGTATCGTGTGGGATAGTATGTGCATCATCATCCCTATCTGGATCTCTGTTCCCATCCCCATCGGTATAATCATCTTCATCATCGTGTGGTTGAGGTGAAAATGTATGTTGTGGGGAGTGTGCTGGAGAAATTAACAAATTGGGATCAGCTGGAGAAGGAGAGGAAGGTAGAGAAGCATTAGTGCCCATTTCCTTCCGTTTAATGGGTATTTCAGTGTCTTCTGAATGGTCCAGTTTCCTCTTTTTAGGAGCCTTGGTGGTAACATGACCGGTTTGTGGGTCAATGTGTAGTGTCTTCTGCTTTGGATCCGAAAAATCTGGCACAGACTGTTGTTTGGGTACAATGTCCTTTTTCGTTGCCGAAGGCTTAGGGTCAGAATGTTCCTTTGACTTTGTCTCTGAAGCTTTCTGCGGGGTCTTGGACTCTTTAGCTTTTGGTGTAGGAGTTTGTAGCTCCGAGACCTTTTTCGGCTCCGAAGGTTTTGATTTAACCTGTTTCGATGCCGAGGGCTTTGGCGTCGAGGTTGTTTTCGGTGCAGACGAAGAAAGGTGTGGCACAGGTTTAGTTTTGGGCTTCGGTGCCGGAGGTGACTTATTGGCCCCGGAATGGGGTTGGCTCGAGCCCGAGCCGGAAAGCTTTTCTTTTGGTTTCATAGCCGGGCCCGAGGGCGGGGCGTCTGAAATGTGCTGCTGGTGTCGACCTGAGCCCGAGGGCGGAGGTGTTACCGGAGCCTTTTGTTTGGGATTTGTTAGGAGAGGGGTCTCGGTACTCACGGACCGTTGAGCCGGGGTGACTGTCTGGTCTTCGATGTCAGAGTCGTCGGCCTCGGAGATGGAGATCTCTCCTTCATCAGCTTGTTGTTCTGGATGGACATTGGGATCTGCTCCGAAGATATCCGGAACCGAGCTGCTTTCGCTGGACATTTCGTGACATCGAGCCCGACGGTCACGGATGGTTTTCTTCGACCTGAAAGATGCACAGGCCTCGCAGTTCTTGTCTTCGTGCTCCGGGGAGAGGCAGAGATTACAAACCTCGAGTAAGTCAGTGTGTGGGAACTTAGCACCACACCCGGGGCATTTTTTAAAAGGAGTTCTTTCCATTGACTGCTGGCGTGGTTGGCGCGGATAGGCCCAACGGCCCACGTCGAAGATCTAGGTCAAGGATTTTATATTTTTCAAAGATGCACGTCGAAAGGGAAACGCGATCGAAACAATACCGTCGAGTGGTGAGGGATTGCGCGTCGAAGGGGGGTTTGAGAACGACACCGACCCGGAGCGCAGCAAATCACATCCGAACCCCATGGCGGAAAAAACAATCTGGAGATGGAGTCGATGCCCATGCGCACTATCACCGTAAGGAGGAGTCACCTATCTCGTGACTACAAAGACTTCTTCGAAGACAAAAACAAAGTGCAAACATCCGAGCCCAACACCAGATGGCGATCTATGCAAGTATATAATCTACAGCTCATATGCCTCGAACAGATGTTTTTCCTGGTGGGCTGATGACTCCTCCAACGGTTCCTAAGGACAAATGTAGGGAGGGAAGGACCAGCTGTTGAAAGGCGTGAAACGGTTCAAGTGTCCATGATACTGGACCCGTCAGTGCCCAGTTTGTGTATCTTGACCTTTGCAATTGTAGCTATACACATTTCCAAGTTTCATATTCTCTACACAGAGAGAAGGCAGCTTAGTCTTTCCTTGTACAATATCAGTTGGAGATCGAGGATTCAAGAGTTCTGTGAAACACTATTAATCCAGGCAATCACATCCATGCAGTAGTTCTGACATGCTACCTCCTATGCCCCTGAACATTGTCTCCTTAAATGTTAACGGGTTAACAAACTATGTTGCAACAGAAATAAAAATACCATACCCACTAGCCTCCAAAGAAATAGATATAGGTCTTCTACAGGAGACCCATTTGGTGCAGACTGAGGCAGAAAATGTAAGAGGGTTTGGGTTAGAAGACACCGCTTTAGTTGTAGGCAGTCTTGGGTGGGAGTCCCCACTGACACCCCTCAGACCATCTCAAAGAGATGGGGGAGCAATTTTAGCAAAAAAGTCGCTTCAATCCCCAGTGACACAGTCTTGGACAGATAAAGAGGGGAAATATGTATTTGCTAAGCTACAGACTGGCACCAGAGTGGGCAGAGTAGCTTCATTCTATGTCCTGAATGGTGCCAAAACAGCTTTTCTTTTTCAACACAACAGCGTTAGAGCGGACTTAAGTAGAACACACGTTATCCTAGCGGGAGTTTGGAACTTGGGCTCGGAATCTGTTATGCACAAGATGAGAACGCTTAATACGGTCAATGACAAAGACAGTGCAGTGTTGAGAGGTATTATGGAGGACCAAGGACTACTAGACATTCAACATCTCCTGCACCCCTCTGATAGTGAATATTCCTTCCTCTAGAATGTGCAAGGAACACAATCAAGACAGATTACCACCGGAGTTCCCAACAGGTAGTGCCATTAGTGTTAGAGTGTCATATCTTAGAGGATTCCCTTAAAGCTCTTGCGCATATATGCCTGTGCATGAACTGGAATCTGAGTAAACCACTGAGGAAGCCCTGGAGCCTTAATGTCTCACTCTGTAAACTGTCCACTGAAAAAGCCCAACTGAAGTCCCATATAGTAACATTTTTAAAGGAAAACTAAGGGTTGTGGGCTAGCCCAAATTATGTGGGCAGCAGCTAAAGATATGATACCAGGGCAGGTCATGAGAGACACTGCGCAGGCCAATAGGAGTAGGGTGAAACAACAGACAGAATTAAAAAGGGACAACCCTATAATATACCCACAGATTTGAACAGACAGAACCTAGAATGGTCAAAATTGGATCTAAATAATGTATATACCACCAAGGCAGAGTTTATGTTATACAAGCTTAACGTCCGCCATTATGAGTAAGGTGAAAGGGCGGGAACAGTATAGGCTGCACAACTCAGGCAATGGTAACCATTCCTGCAATTCATAACAATGAGGGATGGCTGGCAATACAGGTTGCTGATTATTATAAGGGGCTCCATAAAACTGAATTGGTGGGTCACTGAGAACAGGTTTATCACCCCTTATCACTTCTTCGACTCAATGAGGAAGGTAGGGTGATTTTGGAAGGGGAAACCATCGAGGATGGAATAGTACAGGCCTTCCAGGTGAACATTACAAGTGGGTCAAGGAAGAGGCATTGGAACCAATATATGAAATTTATTAAAAAGCAGAACATTCAGGTAGTATAGAATTCCTTTCTAATAAGGCATTGATTGCGGTCCTCCAAAAACCTGGGAACGACCTTTTACAATGCTGCAGCCTGGTTCTGATTTCTCTACTGTACACAGACAATAAGATCCGGGGGTGGGGGGGCGTGTTTTAGTCATACGATTTTAAAAAGTTAGACCTGATTGCAGGCAGGGTTACACCCTGGCAGAGCAACTCATAACCACATGTGTAGAACATCTCCTTTGGCTCTCCAAGGATTCTCTGTAAGAAACACTAGCCCTGTCACTTGACGCCAAGAAGGGAGTACATGTTCTGGACTCTTCAAAGATTGGGTCTAGGGGAGGCTGTAGAAAATGGCTGTACAAAGCCGGCACTGCTCAGGTCAAACTGCACAATTTCCTAATCTGTAGGGGGACACACCAGGGGTGGCTCTTGTCACATTTACTATTTTTAATAGTATTGTAGCTCCTGGCAGTCGCTATCCACCAATCAACTGCAATAATGGAGGTCTCTACACTGGATTGCCACTCAACAACTTTACTATATGCAGGCCCCATACTGCTCACTCTTAACGATTTACACTGCTCCCACATGGCACTTATGTCGACCATAGAGCATTTTTCTGTCATATGGGCCTACAAAGTCAACAGGGACAAAGATGAACCCTTACCTATGTCACGCATTACAAGGGAGGCTGCCATAGCAGACTATAGGTGTCAATGGGAACCCTTAAGTACTTGGTAGTGAATGTCAACAGAGGCCTAGAAAGAATGATCAGTTAAGTTAGATCCACAGTAGCCAAAATCAACATGGATTAAACAAAATGGTTCCGGCTGCATCTGTCGTTATGGGGTAGAATCCAGGTTGTGAAGATGATGGTGGTACTTAGCTTCACATATGTGCTTGGTATATTGCCACTGACAGTTAAGACCTCAGCGCTACGATCCATTGACAAAGGTGTTATGGCCTTCTTCATATGGGGCCGCATTAAGCCAAGGCTAAAGAACTCTGAGCAAGCGGCTCATAGAAAATGTCATGGCATGAGTCTACCAAGTGTTGAACAATACTATACAGCACTTCAACTGTCACAAGTGGTGTATATGTGCCCGAAAACAATGAAACTTCCTCTATGGGTTTGCACTGAAAAGAAAATCATGTGTGGGACATCAGCCCCCCACCTGCTGTACAATCATAAAACACCAACATTACTAAGAATCCTATGGGCCAAATCACGGTGAAAAGCTGGCTGCATTTGCATGAACTGCTTACGTGTGATGCCCAATTACAAATTCGAGCACAGGTGCGGAACACCAGCATTTGCGTGGAGAGTAGGCATCTGTGTTAGAAGCATGAAGTAGGATGAGAATTGCCCTGGTGAATCCGTTGATCATGGAAGGGGAACTTGAAACCTTTGATGTGATACAGGAGGAAATTCAGCTATCCCACAAGCACAAATGGAAATAAATAGAGCTGAAACACTACCTTAAAAGGAGATTGGAGAGGTCCCCTTGGGACCTCCAGAAATCTCCCATAGTGCAATACTTGAAAGGGGTGACCACAGAGTTCTATAACTGGTTGATATGTCAGCTGCTCTTCTGAAACAACTGTGTGATAAGTGGCAAGGGATCATACAGACTGAGTATACAGAGACTGAATGGACAAAAGTAGTGGGGAATCTAGATAGAGGTGGGTCAGAGAAACAAGAATGAAATATTGTATTTTCAAGAAACTACAGGATTGGTAAAGGACACCTCTGAAGTTGTTTGTGGCAGTAATTTTAAATCATTTGAAATACTGGAGGGGTGGCCTACCGGAATGCTACGCACATTCTATGTGGCTTCTCAGCAATATTCAGGTAATGGATCTTGACTGGGAACAGCTTAAGTAGAAGGACCCTTAGCCCCAACTAAGAAAAAAGGTTAGGTTGCATTATGTGACTTACTTACCATCCCTTACATGCCACATGAGATGCTCCTTGGTGACGACTTTGGTCCTTTGGTGACCTTCACTGCTGTCAAGATTTGAATATTAAGACATTGGTGACTGGCTCAGCTGCCTACTCATGATGAATGGTTAGTAGAAATGTATAAGACAGCCTCATATGAATAGATTATCTATAAATTACAGTGTGAGGGAGAAGTATTTTTAAATGTTTGGGCTCAGTGCTCAGTTTATTGTCAGCAGTCCATAAGGTATACACTTGGGGGGGAACCTTGCAGGAATGGGCCTTAAAACTGATAGTCTCCCAGTACCCACCCTAACACTTGTGACAGGGATTTTAACCTTTCAATACCTAAAAATTAAATGAATTACCTCTTCTCCTCTCAAATTTGTACTTGCATTGTGTCACACTGTACTCCATGCTCGATCTGTGGAAATCTCCAGCACTGTCTCAGGATGACTGAATTCACTCCTTCCTTTTTCATCCTTTCCTTTCTCCTTTCCTCTTCGCACTCTCTTGACCTGTATGGGTTATGACCTGCATGCCAGGGTGTGTATAAGATACAATGCCTAGGACTCCCATTGGGGTACCCAATTAGCTCTCCTCACGAAGAAGGTAGAATGTTCCAACAAATGAGAGTACATAGACTTGCCTACCAACTGATCCGCGAATAGACAACTATATGTTTTTTTTCTTCTTTTCTTTGCTTGACTACATCTTCTTCTATTTTGATCCATTGCGTGACTAGTTCTTTTTGAGAAATTGCCATGTTTTTAATAAGCCTCAGTACAGGCCAGACACTCCAGACTTCGCCAATACCAAATGTATCTTTTGGAAGCAAAATACAACAGCCTATTTGTGCTGTGGGGTCATTAATATTATCTTTTTTTCTCCTTTTTGGCACTTAGACTTATATTGTCCTATGATGATGACCATCAAGAACATGTGTATATATCAATGTATAGTCAACACTGGTAATGACTATTTTGTCACGTTTTGGTATGTTTGTTTCTGTCAATGAAACCATAAATAAATCAATAAAAATCACATTCTACTACATACCGACTCCAAAGCACTTACAGCTTTTATAACCCCAGAAAGTATTTGCCAATTCATCTGCCATTCCTTTGGCCTAGCTTTTGCCGGTAGTGTCTTTCAGCGTATTATGACTGAGGTGCTAAAAGACTTACAGAAGTTTTTTTTCCAAGACAATATTCTGATATTTGGCGGTACCGCTGATGAACACAATATGGCACCAAGAAGGGTATTGGATAGTGTATGCAGGGTGGGTATAAAACTGTGGAAAGAACCCTGCAAGCTGCTTGAGGAGAAGGTACTTAGGGTTCTCTATATCTGTTACCGGGGACATACCAAAAGCTGATCTGGCCAGTTCCATTGTGAATGTTGTTGCTCCTTTAGATAAGTAACAGCTTAGGTTCTTCACAGGTCAGATTGAATACTATGTTAGGTTTGTGGAAGGCTTTGCAGAGAAGACATGAGTCAGTTGAGGAAGGGGGTGATCTTCTCTTGGCAGGAAGAGCAACAAAAGGCTTTCAAGACAAATATAAAGGCCATAGCTCAGGGGGGCATCTTGGCCCGTTCGGATGTCAACAAAAACACGATAATTACTGTGGACGCTAATGCATCAGGAATTGCAGCAGTACTTTCTCAGTTTTATGTCAGCAAGGAAGATACTGTCTCTTTTGCCTCCTGCTTTTTAATAAAAACTGAGAGGAACTATTAGGTTATTGAGAGAGAGGCATTAATGGCAGCATGGGGTGCAGAGTATGTCAAAACATATATATGGGGTGTGAGTCGTTATCTGCATGGATCACAACCGCTTGCTCAAAATATTGACACCAGGAGGAGTGGACAAGAGTTATCAAGTTGCCTAGGTATGCTGGAGTGCAAATGTAGATTAAGGACAATCATTTCCATACTTGTTTATCAGCTCAAAAACATCCTGCTTTGTCTTCCTAGGTGCTCTTGAACATGTCGACTCACACATCAATTGTCCCTACGGGTCAAACTGCTGTCTGTCCCATTTCATTGCCTATATTGTCCCACCTGACTGTGGGGCCATTGATTTGAAGTTGCTAGGAACCCCAGGTCATGAGATGCCCACACGTCAGCAAATCAGCAGACTCTAACAGTAGCTAAACATATCTTCCTGGTTTCTTAACTTGTAGTCTAAGCAGACTTGCAGTCTTAACAGAGTCTTCTAATTATTCGATTTGAGTGCTTTCTTCATTGTCTGGTTGCTATTTTGTTACTCTAAATATATTTATATATTTTAAGTATTATTAAACTGGTGTACTTTAATACAAAATAACTCTTGCTGGACAGTCCCATTTTTATTGCAACTGTGATAAATGTGTTTTAGTGTTCCTCAACTCAACTTACACATCAACTGCTTTGAGTTAAGCCTTCATTATGCAGCTAAGCTAACCCATAATTGTCAATAACCCAGTATCCACCTGCAATCTTACCTTATGGTACTGCCAAGCTGACCCCAAAAAGAGAAAGGATCAAGAAAAAATATGACTTCAGGAAAGGCACAAATAAAGCTACATAGTTAAGCAGTACCATTCCAAATAGGCAGGTGAAGGTTTCATCTGTTTATGTTTCAGTTACCCAATGCAGGCTCTGACTTTTTGAAAAATCCATCATGTCCTGAAAAAAGGGCCGCTAAATCAGTGCACCTTTCACTTAAAAGCCAACGTTATCTACTGCTGCTTTCAAAATCATGGAATCCTGCTTTAAATAGGCAATCGGCAAGGGCTTTATTCCTAGACTATGACTAGAGAAGTCAAATTAGTTGTGTGATGGACCGACTACCACAAGCAGTGTGGGGTTTGTGGTTTACATATTGGGTGCATGCAATCATCTTGCAATTTTTAAATCTTCAGTTCTGAATTGTGAAAAATACACTGTGAAACTATCAAACAGTAATATCATACAGAAGGCCCTTAATGTTTCGGTTGTACTAGAATCAAAATGTCAGAATGAATGCCTCTTCCCAACTCTTCAAAATGAGTGATGATTTCATAGAAATCCTATTATTAACCACATTGCAGTAAAGTCCAGCTTAAGATACACAGTTGTCAGCTTGAGGTCTTTGCATACAGCAAAGCTGTCCCCTAGGGTGCATAAATGCATACTCCAGCTGAAAGCCTACTAAATTGCGTAAGATATTAATCAGATGAATTTAGGGTGGGCCAAATAAGAGAAATGTGACATTCAAAAAGGAAAAGAATTATGTGTGTGCAAATATTTTAGTGTCTCTCTAGAAAATACAGACAACCAAGGGAATCCTGTCAAAATCCAAAGGTCTGACCTTAAATATTTGGTAGCTTACCATGATCATAAATTAATATCCAGGGTCAGCTAGAGTTTTCGACCCGCCCTCTACGAAATACAGAATGGCAGTAGACCAGGGGAAATCAACATACTGTCCCTTCTAATCATGCTCACCATTTGGTCCCCAGTTAGAACAAATTACCACAAGAAGGCCTGGCAAACGTCTGTTGGCGTCTGAGTGCAAAAACAACAACGTCATCAAGTTTATTTGGCACCAACACTGGAAGATACTACGCTGGTGCAAGATCAGGATAAGAGCTTTAGTAAATATGGCTCTCCAATTGTTAAATAATTATGTTTTTTATCTTTAGGCATGACAATTTTAAAACCATGGTTCCTTTTACGTACGGTTATGAAAGAAAAAATGTAGTAGTGCAGCACTATAAATTACCGGTGATAGTGAATCTTGTGCTCCTAGTAGAACAACCCCTATCCTCTAAACTACTGGGGCACATCTTTGGGCATAAAGGAAGCAGACTAAGACGTCTTGCACAGTGTAAACAGAAAACAATTGGGAAATCTCTAAGCTTGACTAACCCAGCCAACACTTGGGTACTGCCACAATATGTCTCTCTTTCCTTTTGTGTGTACCTTTGTTATGTTCACAGAGTCCAGCAAGAGCTGATAGCGGGTGGATCTTCAGGAGCAAGGGGTTATTAAGACAAGAAGAGTACAAGTTGGTGGACTGAGTATTTTGATTTTCCTTGCCCCGACTACCAAAATAAGACCAAATATTCACAAACCCAGATAAAGTTGGGGTTGGGCAGCAAGCACAAACTGCTTTTTAGTTGTCGCCAATGATACTACTCTACATGGCCTGCTTATGCTGAGCATAACCTCTAGAGATGATGCTCAATGTCCAGTGCTTGCAAAAATCATGAAATATAGCCAATGCTGCTGCCTTACATTGCACATATACTTACTAGAGGAAGATGCAAATGAAAAGCTACTAACTCTGACATGGACTTGACCCAACAAATACATAATTATCAATGGCAAAATAAAGCCTCTCATGGAATACCACTAGAGAATACAAGTAACAATCCAACTCACAGTAGATCTACTGCTGGATATCATTAAAGGCAAAAAACATTCTGGAGGAATGCAAGTGCACCATGCAATGTAGAAAAGAACTGGAGAGCTTTTCCAACATATTTGCTTTAATGTTCACCCTCAATGCCATCCTATGGAAACTTCCATATGGCTTGAAAGAGAGGTGGCGATTTCTCCAATATCCTCCCTGACACAATTGTCAAAAAAAGTGTGGCAAGTCATATAACCAGGTTAATGCCACGAGTGCCAAGGAATTAAATTGCTTATGAACCAAAACAGACAGCAAGGATTTTAATGGCAAACAGGATGGGTCTTTATTTAAAGAGGAAATAAGTTGAAAAAAGACATGTATTCTTTTCTAGAAGAAAGGAGAAGGTGATACATTTCCTATAGTTCTGGCATCACCCTGTAAGGAGCAGAAGGAAGTATTTGCCATGTGCCTGCACAATCTTCAAGAAGTCAAAATAAGCAAAACAGATCCTTGGCCATAGTGCAAAGTCGCTTTACTTACTCCTACTGGCTCTAGATCTCTCCCTCCATCATCAAATATGTTTTCAGGGCAATTTCCCAACCCCGAGTACTAAAAGCATTGCATCTTGCTAGAGATGTAAAGAGCCACTGCTAATGCAGGCCTGGTATTCTTCAGGGTAACAGTCTTTAAGGTTTTTGATCAATGTGAAGGGTCAATTCACCATCAAAGAGTTGACAGTCAATGAGGGAGAGGCTAAGACTAAGGGCTGATCGATTTTACATTGCCCTCAGTAGACATGGAGCTTGTGTGCTTTATAATGAATTTTTCAAAGTTGTTGCTCAGCCAGTAGTGGTCAACATCTAGACTGTTGGGGATGGCATCAAGGGCCTTGAGGCTAATGAAGTGGGCTTCACCAGAGGCCTCGGCACTGACTCTACCCCAGCTCAGGAGAGGGATGATTGCCACAGTGGAAGAAGGAGGTTCTGAAGGTCAGTGCGACAAAGTCGAAACAACCCTCCCTGCAGTACACATTTAGTTTATTGGGTATTATGACCGACTCTTTCAAACATGAGACGGTGTTCTCACTCCTCAGGAGTGCATCCTTTTCAGTGACACAAGAGTGAGTTACAAAGGACACCACCTCTTTGCCTTAAGAGGCATTATTTTCTTTTCTTTTCAGAACATAAGGGAGTCACTTTGGCCTTGTGTTTCTTTGCCCTGCTACAAAATTCTTTGAAGGCTTGACAATACTTCCCTGCAAGGTGATGGGCAAAGGCAGTAGATGTCATGTCCATACAGATACTCCAGGAAAATAATTTTATTTCAAAGGTCTTGCAAAGTTTGAAAAGGCTTGGTTTCTACTCTTCATCCATGCTCAAAATAAACAAGCTGCAGCTTGAGACATAAGTTGATGTCACAGAAACACATGGCCCCAAAAAACATAATGCATCAATTTTCCCAGCGCACTGAGCGGTAAAAGTGTTACAGTAAACATGCCATGTCAAAGCCTGAATGCAAAAACATTTTCTTCATAGTATACCTTCAGTAGAGGATAAATGCAAAAATATTTTCTATTTTTCCTTTTTAACAGCTATACAAAGCACAAACGAGCCGAGCTTTGCTGTCATCAATGACTCAACATGAGTTGAAATAATATGATAGGCTACTTGGGAGCCGGACTAAGGGGCCCATCTATTAGCTGGCTGGGGTGGCAGGGACTAGGCAGTCCAGATACAGAGATGAGTAGGCTGATAAGGAGTATGTAGTTGTTCTACTGTTGCATTAAAGTACCAACATTTCACAACCTAGCAACAGGGAGTATTTTAAAATCATGTGATTCAACGAACGATTTCATGATGGAATTTCATGGCGAATAACTGATTGATTAAGACTTCTGTCTTGACTACTCAGTGACAATAACGTTTCTCCCAGCAGCAGGCCATTTATCCCAAGACCCACGGAAACTATCATACAGCAAGCTAAGGAGCATATAACACGCACGATCTACACAGTTACAATTCTTCCTAATGGAGGAAAAGCACTCTCCACCTTTGAAATGATATTTTTTGTGCTGGTAGTTGAAAACATATTGCATAGTTTTTTTAAAACATTTTTATTGTTACAGCATACAAGAAAACATGTGACAGTGCATTGCCATACAGTTCAGGAACATACATGTCTCACTGTAGTGCTCCATTACTAACTCGATAATAGGGTCATGAGTGTGACACTGATAGAGTGAAACATCACCAACAGCATTCACAGACTGAGGCAGCACTGTCAATAACATTCTAGGGAGTGGATAATCCAAACATCCTAGGGTCGACCAACCAGACTGGACCTGGGCGCGGTGATCAGAGACCACTCATAATGGGAAAAAGGCAGCACACATTGGTTATTTCACCATAGCTATGTGGCCATGACCTAGTGCTACGTAATCAAGGTGAAACACTTTAAGATGGCATATTGTCTGAAATTCTTGTAGACCTATCGCACATGTCTCCGAGGAGGTATGCCCATTTGTTTTATAGGATACTGCACGCAGAGCCACTATTTCAGCATAATTCAACAAGAGCCCCAGAAGATTCTCTCAAGAGCGAGTCTTGTAGGAAACAGTGGATTTAAATATCCTGGCATTTTAAGTGAGTTATGATCATTGTCATGACCTTTAGTCAATTCAGCACTCAGCACTCATGAGTTCAAAAGATGGGTTTATTGTTGCTACTTCTACTGGAAATAGAAGTTAGATTGCAATATTTTTTTTTTAAGTCTTTTTATTAAACAAACATATAAGCATCCCATCAGTACAAATAAATGCACATTACGCATCTTAGATTGCAATAGTAATGTAGTTATTTTGCTGTCACCATGTTTTCAGTCATTGAAGCCAGGTGACTCTACTTTTCTGAAGAACTCTTTTATAATGTTTCTGTTTTATAAAAGCTATAAGGAAAAATCCAAAACAGCCATTTAGGATAATGAACATGGCTTAGACCAAAGAACTTGTCAAGGGCTGCAGAGGTTGCTTGAATGCTTCCATAATGTTCTGTTGGTGAGGCAGACATCGAGGGATACACCATGAACATAAGCTACTAACAAAGAAGCCTTATAAGATGTAATGTCATGAATGAGGCGATGGTCCACGGGAGTCCCTGGAACTAGAAAACCTTTAGCTAAGAGACATGTAGTTGGACCGGGTGTCCTGCAGGAACCAAGGTTTAGACAAAGGCCAAAAGGGCATCATGGGTGCCTGCTGTCAAATCTGCACAATCTTCACTGTTAACCTCCAAGTCAGAAAATGTGAGGAGGTGGGTGTCACCACAAATGCTGGCAGCAACCTGCATTTTGGAGTCTGAAAGCAACCCAAACTTGCTGCATGCTGTGATGTCCCAGTTACCCACATCTCTCTTTTGGATATATACGAGTTTTGACAGGGCAAACCTTAATTAAATCACTATTTGAAGAGATGAGGAATCAGACGCTTATCACCAGACGTCTCTGTATAGGGACAAAAAAGATACTGCAGAGCCAAGGTTTGGCCCTTCTGTGGATTTCAGGAGCCAACATTCCCGAGCCTAGAAAGAAGGAATGACCATCTGGTCCAGGGCCCAGGCCACTAAGGTTGTTACTGCAGGACAAATTTCGGTAACCTGACAGATGGCTTTGATCAAGGGCATCCCTCCTGCACAGCCGGGGTCATTGTACCAGTTTTGCTTTTACCCTTATGGCTTTTGCTAAAACCACTAGGCTGATTATGGGGCATGAAGGTTGCAGCCATCTCCCACACCACAGATAACAAGTTGGTACTCACACCGAGCATCAGGGATTCGGGGGCACTGATCCTTCAAGCTAGGTAGATGATACAATGTTCTCTTGCTAATGCTTCATGGAGTGCCCACAGGGTACCATGAGAAGGGGCTAAATCAAAGGAAGCTTTAGGCTTAGACAGAACCTCAAGCCTAGGCCCAGACTTACTTGTACTTGCACCTTATGCTGAAGTACTATAGTAGGGTATGTAACCACACCTGTGGAATCCCAAGGTCTTAAGGTCAGATTGGCACCTCGAAGACACGCCCAGCAGATTATTTGGAATAGCAATTTGCCAACTGACTGCAAGAGTCCTTGCTGAGTTGGAATGTTCGTCCAGAAAGAACTAATCACCGGGAGTGGGGGCCAATGAAACAAGCGCATCTAAACCTTCAGTGATTAAATTATGCAGCAGCTCTTACAAAGTCACAATTACTCCGATTATTGAATAAGAGATCATCACCCAAATACAAAAACTAATAAAACAGTTTTAGAAGTAGAGGGATCGCCTTGCAAAACATTTTGAGAAGTATTTTCAATTAGAAAAAACACTTAATGAACCACTTACAGAGATAAAAGACCCGCTGTTCCCTTGCTGTAGTTCTGTCTTACTGAGCGACTGAAGCTTTACATTGAGGTAGGTTTTATGAAGGTCACTGGTAAACACCATCTGCTCATCAAAATAGAAATAGTGACAAATTTAGCGTTTTGTTTAAATTTTTCACATAGAAAAATAAAATAATGTCAGTCATCCAGCAATCTCAGTTTCACACACTACACAATGGCCTTCCGGAAGAAAGCTTCACAGAAACAGGTTTAATTTTGATGGAAATTATTTTGGTCTCACTGATGCATGCTTAAGTTTTTCTTTACTTTAATCATCATGTGACAGGTTATTTTTTTACAAGAATATTTTTTCTATATAGGTTCAATGCATCACAAATCCACTATCTTAAAAACATTGCCATTGGAGCACCTCATACTCAAATATCTATAGCTTGCACTGCTCTAACTCTAAACGTGAACCTAAAATGAAAGTATGAAATAGCAGACCTAACTTTAAGTAAATAACTTATTGCACTTATAGTTGTTTGTTTCATTGCATACCAAACATTATCATGATGTTCTGGGCATCTCTGAAACACTGAAGGTCATACAGCATGTGTCTGTGTTATGGTCACAACAGTAGTACTCAGGGGCGTAGCTTGGTCAGTAAGATTGGGGGGGGGGGAGCCTGAGATTCAGATTTTCAAACAATTACGCTGGCATATGTTACAATACATTATACGATAAGCAGGGCGCATGAGAGGGGCTAAAGTTGCAGTGGATAGGAAACAAATGTGGATTGGTAGGAGGACTAAGTGGGAGAAAATACAATATTTTGTAAAATAACCAACATTTTTGAAGACTTTCAAAGCAGAGAGTGAGAACGTGTGTGCGTTTTTGTCTGTGTGTAACTATTCCTGGTGAAATCCGACAGAAACCTCTCTGAACCTCCATGAAAGCACCAGTACCCAACTATTTACCAGGAAATACACTTATTAGGGGGGTGTAACACACCAAACAGCCCCCCTGAAGCTATGCCCCTGGTAGTACTGAACAATTTTAGAAAGTATGCATCAACAAAACGTTTATACAAAATCTCATTATTATTGGAGTAGGCGAAACTGAAGGGATAGTTCAAAGCAGTTAGCACTGATATACGTTTAATGACTAATACAAAGAAATGAACGATCATGCTTGACTTTTACTGGAAAACATTCATTAAACTTTCCTTGTACATAGAAAGATAGTATGATGAAGTGTTTAGGACACCCGGTCATGATTTGAAGATACTGTAATGGTGTCAAGACATATTTCCATTGAAAACACTGCCAACCTGGATTTCCTGTAATGAATATGTGTATTGAAACATCTGTAATCATGGGCTGAAGTACGACTCATAAGAAAACCTTCCTTGTACGATAACTCAGAAGTAACCCTGGGCGGTGAACTCCGCTCCGCTCGCGGACTTCTCTGCACTCCGCGTTACGTGGAGATCGCGGAGTTCCGAAAAACTCCGCTTCACGTTGCAGAGTTTTTTTTCCTCGCTCGCGTTCGTCAACGTCAAGTTGGCGACCGCGAGCGAGGAAAATCAACCTCCCGGCGAGATTTTTCCTTGTTCGCGATCGTCAACATCAAGTTGGCGAGCGCGAGCGTGGAAAATCAACCTCCCAGCGAGATTTCTCAACGCGGGGGCTCAGGTTTCTCATTGCGAGTGGTCGCGTATGCTCGCGACCGCTCGAGTTGAGAAACTGCCCGTTTGTGTTGAGAAAGCTGCAGCTCAAGTAAAAATCTACTTGAGCGGCAGAAAAGGAAAGCTTGCGCTGTGCATGGTGCCGTTCGCAATGATTGCACAGTGCGGACAAGCATCCGGCACTGTGCAATCACCGCGAACGGCATTTTTCTATTATACTCCGCCATTCGCGTGTTCCGCGTAGTGCAACTCCGCGAACTCCGCCCAGGGTTACTCAGAAGAAGCCAAAAGTCACAATACTCTGTAGCTTGAAAAGAGACGTTTAAGGCATCACAAAATTAAGGGCGTGGAATATTTGAAATACTGACCAGAGAAAGTGTAGAAAGATCACTTGAACAACTCCAGTGTAAACCACACTAATGGTGAATAAACTGAACAGATTGCAAGTACAAGTGGCGTAATTTAAGGCAGAGCAGTCGTTACTCCTTACTATCGACAGGGTAATTGTATTACCTTTGTTGTCCCACAGTTCTTGCAAAGTGCAGTGCTCCTAGCTGGCATGGTCTTTATAACACTGGGTGATTTGTAGTACTTTGGGTATGCTCTGGCCATGCAGTTACTGGCATCTCTGGACTGCGCAGCGGCCTGGATCTTGACTCGCTCACACCCCTCAGTAGAGCAGTAACTGTGGCCGTCTCGACTGTGCTGTGCCTGGAGAAACAGGAAGAGCAACCTGCACAGCAGAAGTGTTGCACAGCAGTTAGATTTATAGTGGCAGAGCGAGCTATCATTTCCAAAATTAGAGATCACTCTTGGAAGCACACAACATATGTACAATCAAAAGATAAAAGTCACGTCACTGATGTCTTACGTGTTACAAAAGATAAAACAACCAGCACTGGATAACATGAATTCGTAAAAAACAGATAGTCACCCAAATGGAACAAACGGGTATGGAAACCAAGGTCAATTAACTAACAACTGATCAGAATAAAATCCAAACATAGCTGGCAATAAAATTCATGTTATCTTTGTGTTGGTCTTGCCCCCTATTCTACTGCTAAATAAACAATAACGATGACCTTTTCATTACACTTTGGTCTGAAAGGTTTGCTGTTTCTATCAGTTCTTGTCTCTAGAAAAATTCAACTTTTCGGTATTTTCTACTACTACACCAGTAGAAGCGCAGACTGGGGAGAACAGAAGGGAGAAAGAAAAAGTGGAAATAGGTAAAGATAGATGAGAAGGAATAGAGAAAGCAAATGTACCACCGAAAGAAAGGGAGGGAGAGAAAAAGAAAACGTGAGAGGGGTAGGAAAATAAGGAGAGAGAGAGGTACAGTGGACCTGGATTATTCTGAGCTCTCTCAAGGATTCATTGTTTGGGTAGAGTCTCCCAAGTGTCATGCCAAACACATTAATTCACATCTACAAAGTGATCCAAGATTCAACTAGAGAAAGAGGCACAAATGTGACTCGTGTCCATGAACAGCATTTACTGTTCGATTTAGGTCCCTCTAGAATGTTTAGAAATTGGAGTTTTCAAAGTATCACTTCAGAAAAGTAGACACATTTTTTTTCTGTTTCTCGTGTTCTGTTACTAACAAAATACCTTCAGTGACCAAAACTCATCCAGAAAACACTGGAGAGCTTCAACTGAAATCTGGCCCAATAACAGCAACGGCCTCTACTAGCTGACAGCTGTTCAAAAGAGACTCCTGTCTGAACAGAGAAGATGCGTGCATCCTTTCTCACCCTCTACCCAAGACTAGTAATTTAAGGTCATATTACAGAGAGTTCCCCGGGGGTGCAACGGGTGTTTGCGCCCGCTTTGCGCGCCCCCGTGGCACTTTGGTATTACAGAAGGGGCCGCAGACACTTGTGCGGCCACTTCTGTAATACCAATAGTGCTGGGGCACATAAAGCGCCAGCGCTATCTGCAGGGGAAGGGTCCTAATTTGCATGGGGGCGTGCCCCATGCAAATGAGGTAATCCCTTTGCCTCTGCCACCTAAAAGGTGGCACACTGTCAGTGCGCCCCCTGAGAGCAGCCCTCTGCAGGGGGTCCTGTGAACCCCCAGACATCCCCTTGCAGGCGGGTGCAGTCACTGACTGCACCGGCCTGCAAGGGGAACTCTAATCCCCTTTAAAAGTGCAGGCGGGTTGCCGCCTGCACTGTGTAAACAGGGAGCGGCTTTAAAGCAGCCGCTCTGTTTTCCACCCGAATGCCCTGCCCCCAGGATAGCGCAAGTTCGCGGCTGCCCTGGGGGCAGCACATTGATGAAAATAGGGTGGATATTCATTGTTTGCGCCAAGCGCACTTTTTAAAAGGTGCAAACGGCGCAAATAATGAAAATGTGCCTTTACTGTATTACGGCCCTAGGTGTCATACCTGAAGTTGCCTTTTTTCCCCAAAGGACACATTAGGTTACAAATATAAAAGGACTGCTGTTGCAGAAAGGAAAACTAGATTTAGCTCATATGTCAAATCCTCATTGAATACCGTGAAGCGATTTACATCTACAACAATTTTGGATCTTTGAGACGGCACACAGCTTTTTTTGTCATTGAGAAAAATGTTTTCATTTTAGATCGGGAGTACTCTAGAACAATTACATTTCTAAGCCTCAGCCACAAGATTGTCTTATGAACAGAAATAACTTCACAATGCAGAAAAAATACTCATGATTTTGGAAAATAAGTGAGAAATTATTAAATATTATGCTGTGCAACGGCATTCCATTACTGGTAGTACTATACAACGTACTGTTTTTCAATCTACAAATCCCTAGAACACCACAGTAACAGAATAAATTCATAGGATTTAATATATCTTATGCCACATAAATAGAAAATATTACCCAGTGGTGGAATCAAAATAAAACTTCTTTTCTGATCGCTTCTTCTCCAATTCCTCCATCGTAGAGACTGATGTATATTCCTCCATACTATGAGAAAGCGCAGTAGTCTGCCTCTGGACAATGTCCGACGATACTTGGAATGTGGTGTTTAAGGGGTAACACAGGCCAACCCGAATCCAGTCATTCCTGAAAATAAAGTGCAGTCAGCCCAATGTGTCTGAAACATATACTGGGCTGATAATAAAAAAGTATATTAGCTTTGAAACTAATATAAGCTATCTCGTTTGGTGCTTAAGTGGCCCATTGTGCAGTTTTCTTGAAAGCGGTTAGAGAGTTGTGTAATCGTTTTTCTCAATTCTTCTAGTTTATTGTCATTTTGAGTAGTCAAACAGTGCATCATTTGAGCCCTCCTCTTATCAACTGTAGGTCAAGCATTGGTAAACTTATAAGAAGTGCATTTTAACAACTGTACAAAAGGTCAGCATGCCATAGTAAGAGGTGTTTGAGGTATGGAGAGATTAAGCCACCAAATAAGAAAACCTTCACCATTAACAATAGAATTTGACAGCGGGATTGGCAGAAGTTGCTCATTGTTCGAGTACAGTGATCTTAAAGGTCTATTACAATTCATTTTATTTCTCTGAAAGCAAGAGGCCAAGTCACTTTCACACAGAATCTTAATCGCGCACACAATGGACTGGTTTTTCTAGAAGACAGAAATCGGACAATCTTAAGTATTTTGGATGCACTCAAGATG
Source organism: Calotriton arnoldi (assembly GCA_963921515.1). Classification (NCBI taxonomy): domain Eukaryota; kingdom Metazoa; phylum Chordata; class Amphibia; order Caudata; family Salamandridae; genus Calotriton; species Calotriton arnoldi. Next base: position 375,431 of record CAWUFW010013638.1, on the reverse strand, counting down.
TTTAATTTGGTAAGTTGGCAGAACCTCATAGATGGCATTACATTTGACCACTGTAGGACTAATCGAAACTCTCATCAGTACAAGATGGTTTTAACAAAGAAAGAAAGGTAAAGTGTTTTCTTGCAACTAAAATTTGATAGAGTATTCCACAAGTGTCCGACCTTGTAAATTCATGCTGGATCCCATAACACCCTATACATTTCTCATTGCTTTCTCAATTGAAAAAAAGTGCTTACGAAAGTAAAGGAGGTAAGTGGATCGAGTAAAATATATTCAGATCCTAGAGCCTCGATCTCAGTGTTAATGCCTTTCAGCTTGAAGCTACTCTTAACTCATCCAGGATTTCAAAACTGTCAGGACCCCTCAGTATGAGAAGAAATGTGAGTGTGAGAGATCAAGAAGCTGAAATATAGCTTCTATTTTAAAAAGATATTCTGTGGTATACCGAAAGGTAGACCGTTCTGAGCAAATTATAGTCCGTGAGGTAGCCTGGAGTGTGAAAACTAGCCATTTTTGATAACCCAAGGAGAAGCTATATGGAAAAAAAAAATCAACATTTCGAATCCCCCAGAAATACAAAGAGGTGATTAAAGGAAGGCTCTTGAATCGTGGTGGGGAGATATGCTAGGATCCTAGGATCCCCCTTCATGTATACAACAGCACAACGTTTCCTAGTGGTCTTGAGGGGAAGGGATGACCAAATAACTTCAAATGTATTAAGTTCTCAAGGGATGTTCAACAAGCAAGGGTGGCTGAAGGAACTGGGGACTGCTCAGGACAGCTGAATGAAAAATGAGACTCACCCTGTAAGCATCTGTTCATAAGAAGTAGTGCTGTAGATTCATATGCTTTGCACACTCCGGCCATGTAGTGTTTGGCTCAAGTATTTTCAAGTTCTTAATGAGCTACAACACCCCTATCTGCCTGGTAGTACATGGCGGCTCTGCTCACCTGTAAAGCTGAAGCCTGCTCAGCCTTAGGGGGTGTGTGGCAGACTCTGAGCAAAGACACCACCTCATATTTTTTAACTGATGGTGCAGTGGGCTACCTGGTTGGGGTATTCTACGTGTGTGATTCTACAAGCGATTTACGGGTCGACAAGCTATTGTGGCTTCACTTACAGGTTTGACTAAGAAAGCAGACTTGCTACTGCTTGAGTATCAGGACATTAACCAGGATACAGAAAGCTCATGTCCTCAAAAGGTCGGGAGCCTTTGCTCTCTACCAGTGCATTTGTTACTAAGGAAAAACATTCAGCAACGCAGCCGGGAGTTAGTTTTTGTTTTAATGTCATTGACAATTCCTGACAAACATACAATAAAGGTTATATAAATGTTGCACCATTTTTCAGCTAGTGATATTGCAACAAGTTCTTAAAGTTCATTTTCCTAGCTTACTCTGCCTACTCAAACTGGACCCCAACTAACTATCGTTTTAGAGCAACCAACAACTATGAGTGTTCTGGCCCTAAATGAGCACAGGGTACTGAAGGAGAAAACAGATATTTAATAGTCACACTTAAGTCACACTAGTGGTTTTTCAGTAAACTGCATCTTATTTTGCCAAAGGGTTTTCAGAGTGGGAGTCGACAACCAGTGTGCCTGCAGTGAGATGATTAAGCCCACTTTTCGAGAATGCCCCATACCTTAGTGCCATTGATAGATTTAGACTTATTTAAATAGCAAATTTCTGCTTTGCAGGCACCCCAAATGTTGAGAGTTCCCTCCGTTTTTCTACAGGATCCTTAAATAGGATTGCTATTATAATTCTGTGTCGAAAGAAGAAATGGGATATCGCCTTTGGGGTGGATATTGTATCTGCTCCTGACACTTCCTGTTCACTATGTATCTGGAATTGTCTGGCATACGTTGCCACATAATGCCAATACATGGCATCTGAGCACATTAATTGCCATTATGAAAGCAATACATTGGCATAAGATGAAAAACATTGTTTTTACACAACACTATAAACATAACACTATAAACATACAAACGGCCTCTCATACAGCCACACATATACAAAAACACATCCCAAACTGCACATTCCCCGACCCTTGCTGAATACACGATAATCTTGATTTAAGTGACCAGATGAATCAAAAGAATTGGCACCATTCTACAGTACGTGGTTATATGTTCCATAGTGCTACAAAAGTATATTTTAAGTATTTGAAAGTTAATCAACAAAGATCACAGGCACATATTCTTGCTTGAGAAAAAGGAAAATGTCCGCTAACCATAGCAAAAAATGAATAATTATACAAATTTATTATAACCTCCTATCAAGTGTATAAAATAGTAGCTTTTGCGTCATAATTAAAAAAGAGTTAGAGGAAAGATAGTTGTTGAGAAATTATTTTGAAAGTGAAAGAAAAATGACTATCTGCAGCTACTCATTAATTTCACCAAATATCTAGGAGGACTGTGAAATAAAAAGAAAATAAATTACAAGTGTTAAATATCTCACCTGTCGAAGTTAATCAGGTAAAGAAACGTGGTTTGTGGAGATTGTCCATTCCAGTGAATCGTATATGATTTTTGCAGCATCACAACTGGCTGATACTGTTGGTAGAGAGCCCGCTGATTGATGCCTCTTAACGGCATGGGCTTGGAGGGGTACTCGTCCCTTGTAATCATCATAGTAAGATTCTGAGGATTCCAGGTTTGCACATATATCTTTGGAGTAAATTGTTAAAGAAAAGAGTTGCTTAATACTTTGTGAAGTTCATACATAAATCAGGTTACAAAATTGTTAAGCACAAAATAAAATTAAATCCTTCTGCAGCAACAGTCAAAGAATATGCAAATGGAACCGCACATGAAACAGAAAATGCACCTAAATGAGTCTCACGAAAACGCAGAAGAAAGGAAAATGTTACTTACCCTGTAAACATCTGTTTGTGGCATGTAGTGCTGTAGATTCACATGCTCTGCATACTCCTGCTATCTAGTGTTGGGCTTGGACGTGTACAACTTGTTTTTCTTCAAAGAAGTATTTCGAGTCACAATGTACAGTGACTCTTCCTATGACTGGTAATGAAGCATGGGCAGCGGCTCCATCGTTAGATTGTTTTACCGCAAGGCCGATGAGGATGGAGATGGAACATACAAGTGACAAAAGTGGACCATGCAAGTGAATGTTGAAATGGAAAGTAAAGGAAAAAGATCTGCAAAAACCAAAGGCTTCCTGGGAGGTGGGTGGGAATCTACAGCACTACATGCCCAAAACTGATGCTTACAGGGTAACATTTACCTTCTTGGCATGTGTAGCTGTAGATACACATGCTCTGCATAGTCTGTAAATCAGTTTTCCCCTATGCGGTGCTTAGCCAAAGGATGTTGCAGAGGATTGAAAGAGTGTACAAAGTACCGTCTGCCCCACCTGAGCTTGTTGATGTGCTAGTACATCCACACAGTAGTGTTTGGTGAACATGGGTGGCGTGGATCTCGTAGCTGCCTTACAGATACCTTACAGATATCAGCTATTGGGTTGTTAGGCAGGAAAGCCATAGAGGAAGGCTTCTTGCATGTAGAATGCAGCCTAGGGGAACCAGGGAGCTGTCTTTTGGCTTAGCAGGTCTAAATTCTATTGACTTACCAACAAGCGAGCCCAGATTTTGAAATGGCACTGCCTTTGTATGGTCTAGGGTAGGCAACAAAACTGTTTTGTTTTATGAAATGGTTTTGTCCTGTCATTGTAGTACATGAGAGCCCTCTAGATACCTAGTGTGTGAAGGGCTCTCTCTGCTACTGAGTCTGAGTGTAGGAAGAACACTGGGAACTCCACTGTCTGGCTGAGGTGGAAAGGGGAGACCATCTTCGGCAGAAACGTTGGGCTAGGTAGAACTACCTTATGAGTGTCAACCTTAAAAAAAGCTCTTTCAGCGTGAGCGCTTGAATCTCACTCACACTCCTGAGGGAGCAATTGGGACTAAAAAGGCTACCTTGCATGGCAGAAATTGAGATGACACGTGTGAAGAGGCTCAAAAGGAGGTGCCATGAGCCCAATGAGGATTACATTGAGGTTCCAGGACGGTGTTAGGGGCAACCTGGGGGGGAATAACCCACCATGATGAGGGTGAGGGACATCTGCTGTAGCCTCCAGACCACGTATGAAAGAAGTTGGAGAGGCAGGAAATCGTAGGCACATATCCCTGACCTATTCATCCATAGTGCATTGCCGATGGACTATGGGTGCGGAAACATGGAGACAAGGCGTGGGCATTTTGCGTTTTTGGGGGTTGCAAACAGATCTACTGTGGGGAACTCCAAACGTTGGAAGTATGGGAGTAGGATTTGGGAGTGGAGTTCCCACTTGTTATCGCATCCTGCTGAGCAGGTCTGCAAAGTTGTTGTCCGCTCGCTGATAGTATTCTACTAGTAGATATACCTTGTGGTGGCTCGCCCAACACCTATCGTTCTGCCCTAGCGTTGAAAGCTGGGGAGAATGAGTGACCCCTTCTTTCCGAAAGTAATGCATGGCAGTCATGTTGTCAGTTTTGACCAAGACTCTTTTGTGATGTACATGGCAGTAGAAAGCTTTGAGAGCCAGTTGGACTGCCAGTAATTCCAAATAATTGATGTTAAAGGTCATTAGAAGTGGTGTCCACATACCCTGAATGGTAATTTCCTTGAAATGCGGCCCCAGCTTGTGAGAGGGATCTGTGGTGATGGTCACTTGGGGAACCGGCTCTAGAAAGGGCCTGCCCTGCAACAGGTTGTTGCTGTTTCACCACTGCAGAGCGATATGTGCTGGCCCAAATCACCACTAGATCCTCCCAGAGACCCTTAATTTGTTAACAATGTGCAGCCAGGCCCTCTTGAAGTAAGCTCATGTACAATCAAGCGTGGGGAACATTGGCGATGCAGGAGGCCATCATGCCGAGGAGGTGAATTACTGTCCTGACTATTAGTTGAAGATCTGGCTGAAAAAAAGACACCAGAAGCTGGAAAGCTTGGACCTGTGTGGGGCTGGGATAAGCCTTTCCAGCAACTGAGTTTAGAACTGCCCCTAAAGAGGGTTGTACCTGAAGGGGTTGGAGGTGGGACTTGCCCACATTGATAGTGAATCAAGATCATAAAGATGATACAGGGTGATCTGGGTGTGGGCCCCCATGATGTAAGGCAAGTCTGACGGGGATGCCTTCTACTTTTTGTCAACTCTGAGCGTGATTACTTGGCTCTTAACGGGCACTTTAAAAACATTCTGAGTGGATTTAAACATGCCTTTAAGCATGGGTAGGTATTGTGATGAGTGCAGAGTGTGTGGGAGCGTTCCCGCTAGTAATTCATCCTCCTTTGTGATGGTGTGTAAGTCCACCTTGTGAAAGGTGGCCGTCCTATGAATGACCTCATGATAGGAGGTGGTATCATTAGGAGGGGAAGGCTTGGCTGGGTATAGTCCAGGGTCGTTATCACCTGGGGGGGACAAAACTATAATCCTTATAGCTGACTCCTGGAGCACCAGGTCATAGGAGACATCATATGGGTCCATAGGATCTAGTTGACTACCCTCCCCATAGGCGAGGATGGCGGAGGTAGCCTGTGTGGTGGAGGGGGAGTAGGAGCTCTAGGCGGAGGGTTGAGAACTTGACTCTGGGCTGAAGGCTGCAGGTTGATCGGCTGAGATGGAGGCACCTATTTCCCCTTCAATGTCTTCCCCGAAGTTGTTGGGGGTGTCCTCATCTTGTCGTTGTGCCATCTTGCGCCAGGCGAGGCATTGAGCACATTGGTACCTGAGCGTCTTTTTGAACCGCAAAGCAAGGTATGCGGGGCAGCAGGTCTTGTCATGCTCTGGCGGAAAGCAGAGTTTACAAACCAGATGGTGATCTTGCCACAACTACTTCAAGTGGCACTCTGGACAGTACTGGAAAGAGGGCTTTTCTGTTACGGCATGTACATTCTTGAGAAGGGTGATTGAGGAGAAGGGCCCGAGGGGGGAAGAGACCCTGACCGCAGCGGTGAAGATATCCCAGATGCAGATACTGAAGAAACTGAGACAATGTTGAGAAGACTGCAAAGAACGCAACTGGTTTACACCAACAGGGATGGAAGCACCGGATGGCCCAGAGTCAGAGCGCTATTCGGCATCGACTTGGAGCTTCAGCGACACACATACAAACCAGACGGTGGACGAAAACAATGAAACAATTGATTCGATGTCCATGCGCATTACCAGTTACAGGAGGTGTCACTGTACCTTGCGACGCAAAAGAGTTCTTCAAAGATAAAAATTTGTACACACCTGAGTCCAACACTAGATGGCAGGAATATGCAGAGCATGTTTATCTACATCTACATATTCCACGAACTACAGTTACTACAGACAGAGCTGAATAAGTTACTTATCAGTAAAGCAATTTCTCATGAAAACTAGTCCCTCCTTGGTCTCTTCTTAGTGAAATATTACAAAGTGTCTGGTTGAGTCTAGAAGCCTCTTAAAACGTTTTTGTGCAATCTAGCACCAAATAACTTCACAAGCAATGATCACTATTTATGTCCATATGTGTTATACTACCATAGGTAGAACACGCATTATTTGCAAAGGGGCAGCAAGAAAAGTTGAAATAAAAACATTTAGCGAGTTAAGAATGTGCTGTTATACAGAATATCAATTAGAAACATATACAATACTAACTGTCTGTACTCGGGTCAATTAATAAAAAAGCGTAGAAACTGCTTAAGGAATTAGCTTACACTTTGAGTTTTACTCTTCGATTGTAGGTGTTGCCTAGCTGACCACAATTCATATATTTCAAGCAGGGGTGCAGCTTCAGGGGTTTTTATTCACCATCTGCCCGCTTGAATGTATTCTCAGGTTGGCATTCAGATCTGATGGTTCCCAGGTGGGTGAGGCAATGACAGGTGGATTTCACTCGGGATCAGCAGTACTGCGTGTCCAAAGCCCCAGAGTTTCTGAAGTGCTTGTTTACATCAACCCAGTCTGCACACACCACAGCGCAGTAGTAATCAAGGGGTGTAAATAACACACATTGAGATCAGATAGTTCAGTAATGCCCCACTAACTTGTTGCTATGCCCCACTTCCTTATCACGTTGTTCTTTTGCAATCTTGTTTAACTGGACAGTACACACCCACCCACCATATAGTGATATATCCAGGAATGTAAGTTTTAGACGTAGGACTCATATTCTCTGTATAGTACACTACTGCTGCCTGGAGTTAGGGTCCACTTTATCAAAAAGGCAACTAAAAATAACCTAATCTTGAGGTGACACACACACAAATAATCATGCCCGTTCATGCCATGCATACACACATTTATAGAGCAGGTTGAACTGAACTACCAAGCCATCTTAATGTCATTTTGACTTGCAGATTTTACATAAGCACACGTGCACAAACACACCCACACGTCACTGCGGCAGATTCTCAACCTCATTATTTGAAAGTGGAGTCTGCAACAAATAGCTGATAGTTTCTGTGACAGCCTTTTTCAACCTCTTTTAGAGCAACATACATGTACCTCACAGCGTGTATGTGTTGAATGGCCTCAAAATGTTGTTTACTTTTTGAAACATTACTTTCCCTCCCCCTGGCACGCCTAACAGCTCATAAGACCTTCCCTCCCGAGATCCCTTAGGCTCACTGCATCAAAGTCTTTTAGTTTGGTACATAGCAGTGGTTGTTATTAATTTACAGACTTGCACCCCCATTCACAAACTCACTGAGTAAGATACTGCCCGATTTCAATTTATTCTTTCGGGGGTCGCCAGCAAAGAATTGTGAACCTTGGCCAAACATAATGGAAACCAGTGAGCATAAAAAGAATATGCTTTAGTTCAAGTGATGCAAACTTCCAATTTTAACGTATTCTGTCAATGAATGTGATTTCAGATAGTAGATGTACAATTTCAAAATGACTATTTATCCTATAGATTTGGGTAGTTGTGCAACGACACCAAAAGAAATGTACTGCCAAGGTTTACTTGGAACAAGAAATCGGTGAAGCAGTCCTACTGCCACTCTCCATATGGATCACTGTTGACAGTAGCGAGTTAGAAACTTGAGACATGGACTGCATCCCAATGTAGGCGATACTAGAAAGCATGAAGTGACGCTAGAACATATTCCCAGCAAAGCACAAGACTACGCTCCGTGGAAGACCCAAAGATGACTACACAAAAGATTGTGTGTTGATATCACCACAACATAAGGCAAAAATGTTGGAAGGTAGACCTGCCGCACACTCACACAATTAATCATTTGACTTATCTTATATGTATTTTTTTTTAGGAGCAACAAGCACATAAAACTATAATTTTCAATACACAGCTAATTGCAAGGCGCAATTGACATTTCATTAAATGAATACATTTAGTTTTGAAATTATGTATTATATTTAAAACCAGAGAAAAACCATTGCATGCACACGCAGGAGGGGAAACTATTGAGCTGTCACCAACTTAGAGGTGGAGTACCCCATCACCTTTCTTCCTCTCTGGCGTAACAAGTGAAAAACGGGTAGTAGGGGCTGTCACTGAATTCTTACTCTGTGGGCGCTTGATAGGTTGTTGTTGGAGGGAAGGTTAGTACCATCTGATTGGCTATATCTTTGCATCTGGCCCAGCCTAGGAATTGGTGGATGTTAAGCTGGGAGGGTAATTGCTTGGTGGAGGAAAGCTAATGCGTACTTAAAAAGTTTGTATTGAGACCTTAAGCAGCTCCGTTTGATGAGTGATAGTATGAAAGAGCGTTAAATGTTGTATTGAGAAACAATGTAATTTTAAATTCTGTGCGTATTTGTAAATTAAGCTTGAATAAGTGCCACAATTTAAATTTTTTATAATGGACTTTTTGTAATTTATTCCTGTATCGCAATTTTCATTAGATATTTATAAAAAAATTCAAAGGGACAAATTAATAATCTGGGTTTTCACATTAAGGCCCTCATTACGAATGACTCCGTGTCGAATCGTTTCCGCCCGACTTGGATTCGGGGAGTCCGACTAACCGATTAGGATGCTTCTGTACACCGTCTGACTCCCATTGACTTCAATAGGAGCCTGTGTTCCGATCGACAACACAGGCTCCCATTGAAAAAAGGGGTGGTTGCGGAAAACCTTGCACCTTGTGGTGGGCACCCCGTGATGCCTGCCACACTGTGCATGGTTGTAAAGAGGGGACCCATGGGTACCCCCACGGGCCCCACCCGGAGGCCTCTGGGTGAAGGGGGGCCTGCTTCGGGCCCCCAAAGTCAGTTTCCAACAGCCGATCTGTGTCGGATAGACCGAGTCCGAATCCAACATCGTAATCGCTCGGTCGGAAACACGGTCCGTAAAGCTGTACGAGTCGGCTCTGACTGACTCAGTTTCTCCGAATGCTGGCCGGAACCGAGTCGGAAAGACCAAACGGTTACTTCCATCGTAATCGGCCGGTCGGAAATATTTCTGAGTCGGTCAGAAACATAGGTTCCGACACGGTTTAGGAAAATCCGACTTTCTGACAGACATCGTAATTAGCCCCTAAGTCTTTAAGGGTGATCTCTTTGTTCCATGAAATGTTTTGTTAAATGTTGCGTTGCTTGTTGTAAGAGGAAAGTCATTTTTTGACTTAGTAAGGTTTTCTCTTTTTTCATTCACCTTGATTTTTCGTATACTGTAATGGATAAATAGGATGAACATTTATAAATAATTAATATCCCTAAGAGACATTCTTAATCTACAAGAAGAAACTATCCAAACATTTCCTATTCTTAATGTATTCAAATGTTGCAGACCTTGCAAAGGGAGAAGCAAATGATTTACAGATACCATAGTTGGAGTCAAAAGAAATCAGTTATTCTAAAAGAGCAAGACAACAAAACACTGCAAAAGACAATGACTTTGAGGGTTGGAGGCAGAAATGTGTTATGAGATTGACATGGGACGAGGGCAAAACTAATTGAGAAAAACAATACTATTTGAGGCTAGCGTTCAGTTTCACTTCAGTAGCATTTATGCAACTTTTCCTGGTGTTGCATACGTGCTTTAAGGAGACCCTTTTACTGTATTACTAATTCTTTCCCATGGACTTGCATCATTACATGAAGTGTAGCATGCTTGTTAATCAGTTTGTGTTGATTACATGAGAAGGATGAGCGACCATATGCGCTTTGTTACTAGGATTGGTGCAGCAGTTTTACAATCATTCATAATCATTAAAATGTTAGCCAAAGTGCAGACAGATACAGGTATGTAGGCTAATGTTGACAAGAGAAAAACAAACACTGGCAAAGCAAACAGGCCTTTTCTTTGGGACCTATTGGCTTTGCCAATGGTTTTAGCCATTCGACAGCAATTGATGCAGCTCCTCTTTGTTTTTACTGTTTAGTTACTGATCAAAGTTCGATTGGTAACTAAAAAGAAAAAAAAACGTGCAAAAGCCTTTTTTTTTTTTTAAGTGAGTGGGGGAAGCAACGCTCTGGAAAGCCTCATGGGTGGGCACTGGTGGGGGAGCGTATGCAACATGGGGAATTTATTTAAGCAGAGGGAAAGAACAGAGGGGGCAGAAGCAATGGAAGGGTGCAGGTGGAGGATCAACCAGACGAAAGAGAGCGATGTGGAGCTGGCAGGGATAAAGTACAAGGACGAGAGGCTATCACAGGGAAGTGGGAGAGGCAAGAGAGAAGAACACAGAACACAGCAGAGGGGGCAAATATACATACAAGGGAGACAGAGGAAGAACACATGCATTCTGGTAGGGTGTTTAATCAAAAAAGAAGAAAGTAGCACCTGAAAACATAGTAATGCATTTATACTCTCAAGGCGGAACAAGCACAAGAAGATGAAGGAAAGCCCATAAGCAAACAAATAAGAAGCAAGCAAATTAGAGGAAAAATTAAGTCACCCAAAGGTAAACAATGGGCGGGTTCTAAGTCTACTGTAGGATAACAATATGTTCCACAACAGACAGTGCATGCACTGTTTTAGGAGAGACTTACCAATGTAATTACTTTTATCTTTCTTATCCCAGTAGTGGTGGGCCATTGGCAATTAGCAATACAAATATGCATGGTTGCACCCTGATTTATGAAGAAATGTTAAAGCCTATTCCTGGCCCGTTTGTGCAATACTTACAAATCATATACAAAAAGCAAATCTTACTTCAAAAACATCTGCAAACAGACAATGTCATGAGCACAAGCTGATAACCGCATCTCTTTGATGGCTCTAACCTGTGCATAGGTGCCACTGCAGATCACTCCGTTCCATTCGGTCATATTGATACAGTCTGGATGTCTGATCAGGTAATTATCCATTCGCGCCACATAGGTGTCCTTGTATTCCGTGACCGACCCATCAACATCATGGAATATGGAGTTTTTATCACCATCTAACTCACTATCTTCAAACCAGGGTCCGGGTCTCCCAAAAAAGGCTTTCAAGGAAACCTGAAGAGGGAGAAAGGAATGATGAATAATATTGGCTTATGATGTACATTGTAATAAAAAATAGTACACATTTAACAGGATATAGGTTTGCTGAGAGTTTCACAAAGTAAGCTTGCTTGCGTCTTTGTCGTGATCCAATAGGTTTATAATTATAGCATTAGAAGTACAGAATTTTCAGCATTCATCTGAAGTTTGCATGGATTATCAGCGTGTACAAAATATTAGAATAGCAAGTGCTTGAGGCGAATTAATCGTATGTGCCTTCCTGTGCATGTTGAAGGCCAACTGTGAAGCCATGACTATCTAAGCAGGCCTGAAGCTACTGCCATTGCAATAACATAGAACACGCCTGCCGTGCAGATGCAGCAGATGTTTCAGTTCCACGTGCGCCTTGGCCTCCAGCTACCACCACCCTGTAAATCTGGGCCTCTCCCATGAGCTGTAATGACAACATAAAGTTTACCATGTTGCACTTGGAAATGTGTCTCTCGGTTGGTAAGTGCCCCAAGTCATACGAACAAAAACCACAGAAGCAGGGCTGGGAACAAAGATCAAAGCAGAAAAGCAATCAACTTTAATCGTTCAAAAGTACTTAAAAAAGACCTAAAAAAACATCGGTATCAATTTCTATAGGAAGATTTTTCAATAAATTCACACGCTGATAATTGTTAGCATTTCCTTTTCATTAGCATTAATGTGTGTCTGTTTTAAATCATCCACCTGCTGAGGCAGTACAGCACCAGAAATGTAAATATTAAACATGTTGCCGCAATGAACTGCACTTCTACGGGCACTATGCCGAAAGAGTGGGTATTTCTTTTTGGCAAGAGTTGCCTTTTCAAAAGACATACGCATCCAAAGTAAGATTTTTACTTAGAAACGCTCAAAGGTAAAATGCGACATTTTTACAGAATGGAACTCTGGGGTATATAAAGCGTATACTTTGAAACTATGTCCAGATGAGGCATTGCAGAATTTGTGGAAAAGAAATAGTTAATGCCTCTGAAAGTAAGTGATGTTGTTTTAAAAGAACAAGTTACTCATTTTTGGTTACCATTTTTCTGGTGGATACTTTAACTGCCGATTTCTCACTCACTGAATTCCCCCAGGTGCCAGATTGGATCTGGAAACTTTTTTGCAATTGCTCCCTTCTTTGTAATGGCGAATCCAATGAAGACTGTCGTCGATCGGGTGTTCCTTAGTCTGATTGATATAAAAACTAAGGGTTCTTGTGAGATACAACAGGGAAATCCTCTCTTTCTCCATATAAGATTGTGGCAGTGTGAAGAAAGCAGGAAGCATGCTTGACTGTCCCACAAGGAAGGGCAACACCACTCAAGTAAGAACTTGTCCAGGAAAAAGGTATTATATGGAGGCTGCGATGACAGCAGCTGCAGTTCACTGACATGAAGCACAAAAGTGATTGCAACGAGGAAGGTTGTCTTAAGAGTCAGCAACCTTTAATAACAGTTGTGCATAGGCATAAAAGGCATGCACATTGTTAGAAATGGGGTCTCTAGTTAGTTGGTTGTGATTTGCACCCTGTCAAAGTAGCGACCTCACTCTAGTCAGGGTAAGTGAGTCACACAGCTAAGATAACCCCTGCTTACCCCCTTGTTAGCTTGGCACAGAGCAGCCAGGCTGATCTCAGAGGCAATGTGTAAAGAATCTGTGCGCGTGCGCGCACACACACACACACACACACACACACACACCCACACCCACACACCCACCAAAAGGACTCCACAACAGTTTGGAAAGATAGCCAATATTTAGCTGAATAAAACAAAACGAAAATGACAAAAAATTAACATGCACAAGTCAATCAATGAATCAAACTAGCTTTATTCGATTTTAGGCATATAAAATCGTAAAAGCAAACAATTTAAAGCGCCTCATCACACTTATAAAAATACATAGATAAACATAAATATATACAGGTTCATAAATCAATTCATTTTACTCTAACTATTTCTAATACATAGGAGTAAAAATATTTGGCATCTATACTAAAAAAATTCATCAAAAATGTAGCACCTCTCATATATTTACCGTCAGAGCTCTAAGCATTTAAAAATGTCCTTGCTCTCAATATGCTTTTTAGGAAACCCACCATAGTTCCAATACAGTAATCATTATCCATCATCTGCAAGTACAGAAAAGCAGGGCGACATTGCCTCCATCCCCCTGTTTTAATAAAGGTACAATCCATCTACGTCGTTCATTTGCATAAAATTTACAGAATAGAATTGCATGGATAGTTGTTTGTGAGGAGATGTTATCACAGGGGTACAGGCATAGTTCCCTTGACCAATTGTTCATGTCAGGGTAACTAATCAAGCAGTGGAAGGTCCCAAATCTAAAACGTGTTAACACGTACCTATCGTATCCCCCTATACAACGCAATAGGTACGGTTGGATATTATACATTATAGTAATCATTTGATGCTGGACCACCGTAGATTTGTTCATTTCCAGTGCTAACCTGTTCTCCTCCAAAAATGTCATACAAATTCCTTCCGATGTATGGAATTCATTACTTCAGGCAAGGAAAAATAGTCTGGATGCCCAATATCATGCAAAAAGTTTTTTACATATTTTAGCCAAGTGATGTTACTGGCATAATCTAGTTTCGTTGCATTGGTTAGGATTTCCTTTATTTTATTTATTTATTTGAGTTTTATATAGCGCTGGCTAGACCCGGAGGTATCAGAGCGCTTTACATAGGGTTCCACAAAGTTACAAAATTACATCAGTTACCAGTTACATCAGTAACTAGAAAAACATTTCAAGAGCGTAAAGACGAGATAAATGGAGCTTAGAAGGGAGAGGGGGTTGGGTAAAGGGGTAGGAGGGAAATAGGGTGGAGAGACGAGGGAGAGTCTGCCCAGAGTCTGGCTGGGTAGGTGACGGCCGAGGGGGAAGTCCCCAGCCCATCTCCTCTATAGCGATCAGGTAGCTCCACCGGGCATCGGCCAAATAGCTAGGTCTCAACGGAAAAACATTTAAAAAGCATAGGGGACGAAACAATGGAGCATAGAGGGGGAAAGGGGGTAGGGTAAGGGGTGGGAGGGAGAATGCGAAGGCGAGACAAAGGAAGGTCTGCCCAAAGACCGGCTGGGTAGGTGACGGCCAAGGGGGCCATCTCCTCTATAGCTATCAGGTACCTCCACCGGGCATCGGCCAAAAAACTAGGTCTAGCGCTTAACATAAGGAAACATTGTGTTACAAATTACAAAAATGATCACATTAATTACAGAGAGGTTACAAATTCAATACAGGAGTTATTACCGACCATGAAAAACAAGATCCACAGAAAAGAGAGGGGAAAAAAAGAAAAAGGCCAGGGAGAGCAGGGAGTCCACGGGAGGGAGTCAGCAGCGGGGAAAGATACGAGACATAAGTCCGAGGTCCGGCTGGGTAGGTGACGGCCAGAGCGGTGTGCCAGAGCCTGTCTCCCCTATAGCTGTCGGGGCAGCTCCACCGGGAATCGGTCATACATTTCGGACTCCGCCGGATAAAGATGAGAATCAGGAAGGGACCAAAAGTCTAGAGTCCAGAGACTCTCCCAAGGACATTCACGTTACGTTATCTCTGAAGTTGAAGCTGGTAAGGGGAGGCGAGAGGACATTTCTTGACTGCCCCCCCTCCCACTTGTGACCGGGACGGTGACAGCAGCAGGGTGGGAGAGGCAGCGGGTGGTTGGGCCAGCAGGAAGCAACGCTCCCTGCCACCCGGTGCCCTATCCTCTGGTTCTGATCCGCTTCCGCGCGGGCAGTGCCTCCGCTTCTCCTTCTCGCGCTTCTCCTTAGGCCTCCCGGGGCTATGACTGCCACTCAGGGGTCGCTGTACGTTTAGGAAGCCGCTTGGAGGCACAGGCAGACTCCAGACTGCGGCGCCGGGTTTTGCTGGTATGCCCCCCTCGCCGTTCACGCGCTTGGGCTTGGTGCCCTTGGTTTCAGAGAGCCGCATCTTCTTAGCAAAATGGGGGTGCGGCTCCCGGGAGTGGGAGTGCGGCTCCTGTAACTGGGGGCGCGGTGGAGGTGGCTCCCGGGGTTGTGGCTGCAGCTCCCGGGAATATGATCCGGCGGGCGCGATCTTCGCTGCTGCCAAGGCGGCGGTGGGCGTTCCGGA
Source organism: Calotriton arnoldi (assembly GCA_963921515.1). Classification (NCBI taxonomy): domain Eukaryota; kingdom Metazoa; phylum Chordata; class Amphibia; order Caudata; family Salamandridae; genus Calotriton; species Calotriton arnoldi. The sequence goes on along the minus strand of CAWUFW010013638.1, from coordinate 359,903 downwards.
CAGCGCTGCATGGACAGTACTGGGCAGTTCCGCCATTTTGGGCTCCTGGGATTGTGTGGAATGCGGTCCTCGTCTCTCCAGCTCCCACGACCGAATTTCGAGTTCCTTCTGAAGAATCCGTGATTAATGTTCTGATCGCGAAGTCCGAGACAACATGGCCGATGCCCGGTGGAGCTGCTTGCTCGGCTATATTCCCTTTGCAGTCACCTACCCAGCCGGACATTGGGCATGATCTTCCTCGTCTCTCCGCTGTTGTATCCCTCCTCCCCCTCCTTCAGATGTATCAATGGGAATCTGCTGAAGACGGAGCCAGACTCGGCGCGGCCAATGCCCGGCTGGATTCTCCGGATGGCTATCGAGTGAGCTGGGCTGAGGTTCGCCCCTCCTGGCCGTCCCCTTGCCTTCCTGGGTTGGGCCGCTGCTGCCTGTCCTGCTGCTGGACCTCTTGCTTCGCACCCCGCTTCGCCATTCCCGGACTGCGGATGGGACGCTCAAGTTCTTGTTTCCCCCGCGAAGCAGCGGTGAGTTTCCCGCGTCGCTGCTGCCCTGTAACACGGAGCTTGTTTCCCCCTTGGACCTGTGCTGGTAGAGGTCCAAATTCTATGCCAGAGCAGCACTGGTTGTACCTTAATTAAATCTGAAATGTATGGTACTCCTAGCTCGCTGTGGCAGTTAAAAACTGAAGTGCTGGCGGGAACTGCCAAAATAAATCTTAAAAAGGCGTTTTCAACATATTGAATTGGTGCACAGTCATGAAATCCCCATTTACCCACCCCAAAGGTTGCAATGCTCACGCATTTAGCCTGGTAGATTTTCAAGAGGATTTCAGGAGGCCTTTTGCCCAGTTTTTTTAGTAAAATTAATTAAGGCCGCAGTAGACTTCATAAACAAAAGGCTCCTAGTCTTGATCGCCTGGGCCCAAGACCCAGTACGGTTAAATAAGACACCCAGATATGAAAAAGAATTGATAAGGTCTACCCTGCTTCCCCCAGCTTGAAAGCTTCTACATTTTTGTTTGCCTCTCCCCCACGAGCCATTATAAAACTTTTCTTTGCATTCATTTTTAAACCCAGGATGTCCATAAAACTAGTATAAAAAGTGACAGCCCTTTGTAAGCCTATCTGAGTACGTGCCATAAGCACTGCATCGTCCGCGTAGAGAAGGGAGACTATCGGACGCTTATTTACGTATGGCGGGTCCCTAGCGTTTGACACCAACTCCTGTTCCAACGCGTTGGTATAAAGAGTAAACAGGAGTGGTGCCAAGACGCATCCTTACCTCACTCCTTTCTCGACTTTGAACGACGCGGTACACTCTCCCTTAAGTCCAAAACGGACTATGGCTGTCGCGCCAGAGTATAGCGGTCTTAAAAACTGAATTAATATTGGGTCGACCTTAAGATCGCTAAGAATACCCCACAATTTGCTGTGTATGACACAGTCAAATGCGGCTGTAAGGTCGACGAATGCCAAATAAAATTTCCCTGATTTAGCCTGCGTATACTTTCCGATTAAAATACTAAGATTAAGAGCCTGCTCGCTGATTCCTAAACCAGATCTAAAACCGTACTGTACATCACTTAAAATATTATTTTCTTCTGCCCATGTTTGCAGCCGATCTAGAATAATCCTTCCCGCTACCTTCATAAGGGAATCTAATAAAGATATCGGGCGGTAGCAGGCGGGATTTTCCTGATCCCCCTTCTTAAAAATTGGGACGATTATCGATTCGGACCATGTATCTATAAATCCTTTTGCACAACATGCTTGTAAAACCTGTGTTAGTATTGGGGACCACAACTGCGGGGTTGACTTAAATAAATCAATTGGCACCCCATCCGGGCCTGGGGCCTTACCACTTACTTACTTGCATTATAGCCATAGTTACATCTTCCAGAGTGATATGAAAGTCGATAGGCAAAAAGTCCTGGTGGTCCCCCTCGAGCTCTCGTCTCCAATCTATTTCCCTGTCTGTAGCACTCTGTAGGGTGTAGACATTTGAAAAAAAATCCACCCAAGTTTTTTCCTCAATTGCTACCTCTATGGAAAGGCACATCGGGTTCAGTAATAAAAAAAGGCGCATACACGGCCTGCCAAAATAGGGAGCTGTCTTTACTCACTGAAGCTTCTTTAAGCTTCTCCCAGGCCTTCTCTTTCATTTCGTTTTTCCTAGTTTTTCTAGCTTCGTTATACAACTTCCTGCATTTCCTAATTTCCTCCTTGTCCCTTACTGACTTATGTAGGGCTTCTTTTAAATTGGTATGGGTTTTTGTGCAGTTGTTGTCAAACCATCCCTTCCTGCAATTACGAGTACCTTTGCTTTCTGCTTGCAGCAGGTTTTTAACAACCTTTGTAATCTGGGCATGCACAAGTCAAAATAGCCCTTTTAAAAACAAGTTTAAGCCATAGAAATTAATGGATGCGCTAATTTAGGACAAAGTACCTTAGATGCTTCAAAAATCAAAGACGTTGTGAGGCGCAGGGTAAGTAAAGCATCGAAAAAGCAGGTGATGTGTCGGTTCCATTACTGCTACATGGGAGGTGATGCATGGGTCGTGGACACGATGCGTCGGTTCCTTACTGCTGTGCGGTGTCGATGAAGAAATCGGCGCCCAGGGATGATGTGTCGAAATTCCAGTTGTGCTGCGTCGATTCCACAGAGATGAAGCAGGTGCTGCTTCGGTGTCAGAGCAGTGCGTCACAGACTTTGGTGTTGTGGTGCTCAGAACTCACACAGCGGCGGATCTTCTGAAACACTGCAAATGGGGCCTGCGTTGTAAGCTGCGATCGTTGCGTCAAGCTGGAGCCATGCTCCAGTGCTGGCAACGGCAATTCGTTGCGTTTTGCAGCGAAGAGATGGTTCGGAATGACGCTGGGATTAGATGCGAGGATTTTCTCCTTGAAATCACCAGAATTCACTTCCAAGGGCTCAGGAACTGGATTTAGCACCACCTGGCAAGTTAGGACTCTCAGCAGAAGAGCCCAGGCACTGGCAGGTGAAGTCTTTGATTGCCCTGAGACTTCTTAACAGAAGGCAGCTCAACTCAAGCCTTTGGATAACCTTGGAAGCAAGATGTAGAAAGCAAAGTCCAGTCCTTTCACTCCCAGGACAGAAGCAGCAGGCCAGCACAGCAAAGCAAACAGCAAAGTGGAAGTTCCTCCTGACAGCTTATCCAGCTCTTCTTCCAGGCAGAATTTCCTCAACCCAGAAGTGTTTTGAGGGTATGGGGTCACATGTCGAGTACTTATACCCATTTTAGTCTTTGATGGGAAGTCTTTGTAGTACACAAGACCCTACCTTTCCCTGCCCTGGCTCCAGACACACTACAGGGGATGGAAACCTCTTTGTGTGAGGACAGACACAGCCCTATTCAGATGTCAGTGTCAACTCCTCCTAACACTCTAGCTCAGGAAGGCCCATCAGCCCGGTGATGGGCCTTCAGGATATGCAGGTCCCACCTCAGCTCCCTTTGTATGACTGTCTAGAGTGAATGCACAAACAGCCCTACTGTCAGCCTGACCCAGACGTGTATTCAGCAGAAAGGCAGAGGCACAGAATGGTTAAAGTAAGAAAATTCCAACTTTCTAAAAGTTGCATTTTCAGAACTGCAATTTAAAAACAAACTTTACTAAAAGATGTATTTTTAAATTGTGAGTCCAGAGACCCCAAACTCCAATTTTCTATCGTCTCCCAATTGGAAGATACACTTGTGTTACAAGGCAGCTCCAATGCTAACCTATGGGACGGATAGGCCTTGCTGTAGAGAAAAATTAAATTAGCAGTATTTCACTACCAGGACATGTGAAACACACAGTACATGTCCTACCTTTTAAATACACTGCACCCTGCCTATGGGAAGACCTAGGGCCTACCTTAGGGGTGCTTTACATGTAATAAAAGGGAAGGGTTGGGCCTTGCAAGTGGGTGCACTTGCCAGCTCGAAATGACAGTTTAAAATTGCACACACAGACACTGCAGTGGCAGGTCTGAGACATGGTTGCAAGGCCACTTATGTGGGTGGCACAAACAGTGCTTGCTGCAGGCCCACTAGTAGCATTTGATTTACAGGCCCTGGTCATACACAGTGCAATGTACTAGGGAGTTACTAGTAAATCAAATATTCCAATCATGGAGAAACCAATTACTTACATTTTAGGCAGGAAGCACTTGCACTTTAGCACTGGTCAGCAGTGGTATATTGCCCGGAGTCCTAACACCAGCAAAAGCGAAATGCAGCACACAGTCAAAAACAGAATGTCAAAGGCAAAATGACAGGAGACACCATGCCAAAAGATGCCAGGTCTAACACGTATGAAGAGTGAGAGGACCGCTATGGCGTAAAAAAAGGTGCAGGACGAATCACGTACACAAGCCCCTTCAAACAATGCATTGCAAGCTGTGATTTGAAAAATGATATCTGATCAGGCAAATGCAGAAAGGCTGAAAAGAGGCAACAAAAAACCTTTAACCTTTGCATACAACAAAGCCTCGTTGGGCCAAGGAAAGAGCAAATAGGAAAATATCAAACATCTTGAACTGAAGTGAATTGACATGAGGATCTTTGCGCCAGCTCACAAATTTTTCCGAGCAGCCATAATTGATTAACTTTGTCGACAGGCAGCGAGTGGCCTGTTGGGCCCCCTTTGTTTCCTCATGCCACAGATTTTTATGGCAGCCTCACCGACATGAAAACTGTGGCGGTGAGGAAACTCCTAATATGCTTAGCGGTGCCGCAGTGGCACTGCCTGCATATTAACGCCTCTGGCCACCGCTGTGGGATGCATGATCCCCAGGGGTTTTGGCAGTCATTTGGCCGCCCCACTGCCATATTCGTAATACGGTGGGTAGACCGTCAGTCTGTCGGTCCAGGGATGGCCACCATGGATTTGGCGGTCCGATGGACAGCCAAACTCGTAATCAGGCCCTTGGATATTATTTGGCTTTGTGCGTCTTTAAGAGGCAAGTAAATTACTTATTTGAAAAAGATTTGAAACTCTTAAATATAATGTGAAGGATCATATGGAATTTTGCTTAGAGGGTCCGACATACAAAATTGACGCCTGCAATAAATATTTTAGTTGTGGCATATATCACTCTTTTAAACGCCCAACTGAAATATTTTCTTTAGCATATATTACTACTTACAGTGCACTTAATAGTTTTTGTTTGCCTTAGAATTCTGCGCAATTTACCCCTGCTAACATAACGTGTATTTTTAAAGCGCATGTTTACCCAGCTGGGTATCTTGGCGCAGAATAACAGCTGCTTATTGTTACCCAACTCAATGGTACTCATTTGATCAACCTCAGAAGGATGAAAGGCTGAGTGGACCTGCCGGGATTTGAACCTGTGACTATGAGGTCAAACACAGGCCCCTACAGTGGATGCATTAGTCCACTAAGCCACCAGACCTGGGAAAGGTCTGGTGGTATAGTGGCTGTGCTCCCCCTTTCAACATGATGAAATGAGCATACCACTAATTGGCATACCTCTAAGTTAGTATATGGTGCCTAAAGTGTACCCAGGGCCTCTAAGTTAAATGTCACCAGGGGGCTGCAGCACACATTGTGCAACCCACTGCCATGACAGGACAAACCTGACTGCAGGCCAGCCATGTGTAGCACAGTGGTGCAGGTTTAAGCTGCCACTTCGATCTGTCAAAATAGCCCCTTTGAAAGGCGTAAACCCTCCTTTGAAATATGAATAAGTCACCCATAAGCTGGTCATGAATATCATGAATACTATAAAGGCAGGATGCATGCTATGTAAAAGTGGGGCATCTAAAGGTTTAATGTTAAGCATGTTCTTACAGTTAGAAAAAGCCTTCAAAGCTTTTTTCACTCTAGCAGGGTTAGCTGTCCCGTAAGGAAGCAATCATGTGCAATAATACATTCAATAACTGCTATATACACTTAGAAAACAGTTACAGAGTCCATCTTTGGACTTCGTAAAACATTTATTACAAACCTAACTTATTGGGAAACTAGATTTGTAATACATATTTTAAAACAGGTTATTTTAGGAAAGTTACCATTTACCTGCCTAAAGCCTCTAAAAGCCCATTTGAATGAGCTTTCAACTGTCATTCAGGAGCTGAATAGCCCTCTCAATGAGGTGTGTTCTTGCTACCAGAGCGCAGATAATGGCCTTGGGTGTGGGGAGGTGTTCTGTTTCTCTGGCAGGCTGACCATCTGGGCAGTGCCCAGGAATGTAATTAACTTCAAGAGGGCCTACCCTGTCACAGTCAGATGTACCTAACACCTGGGTCTGTCCTCTTCCTTTGTCCACCTAGCCAGTCAGGCATTTGTCCCAGTGGGAGAGGAGCTGCCCCCAGAACCGGTTTTGAGTGGCCACAGAGGACGGGTTGCTCATTTCCTTGGCCACACCTCTAGGGTTGGCACAGAAGCCCTGCAGAGGGGAAGAAATGTTCTGCCAAGTTTGTCTTGAGCGGTTTACCCCATTGGTTAGGAAGTAGTCAGGAGTTTGCATGACTGGCACTGGGCATAAATGTTGCATCCTGAGTAGACTCCTCAGAACACTGCTGGGCCTCAGGAAGATTCAGAAGAGTCCCAGTTGTCTGAAGACCTTAAAAGACTGGATCTTTTTCACTTGAACCCAGGCCTCGACTCCAAGGGTCATAAGGCGACCTCCTGTTTGAGCTACAGGGACAAACAAGCTTCAAGAGGCTTTTTCCCTGCATTAACAGATGACCAGCTCCAACTGGACCTACCCTGGACCCTGCTGCTTGCCTCTGCTGGAGTGGGTCCTGACTCCCAAGTGCTGTCCCCAAGTTCCTGGACCCTTGGCTGGTGTCAGAATGTCCTTCTCCTGAAAACCTTGGACGTAGAAACATTCTGTAAACTTTGTCCCTGGAGAGCCATCTGGAAACTGGGACCAACCTGCCCAGCCGTTCTGAAGAGGGCCTGACATTGCCATTGCTCCTGCTACATTCTCCACTTGATGTTGGAATCAGTCAACACTGAGGCCGCTTAGACTTCATCCTATAGCTCCCTCAACGCCGACACAAAGGAGGCCCTGATGGGTCCCTAAGACATCCGGGTCAAGGAAATGTGAACTTCTCCTGACGAAAATCAATGGTTACACATTGAGGCCCTGTCCCAATGCCAAAGTTTGCTGACGTCAAGCCCAGTCTCATCGACGTCAGCCAACTGCCTTTTCTCACTAAAGACCGACAACACCAGGGGGTAACTTTCCCATCAACAGGAACCTGCCTCTCTGATCCTACCTGCTCTCCATCATAGTCAGCCTTAAAACGTACCTTTGCCTCAGTCTCGGGCAACCAGATATCTGCAGTTGGTGCTTAATGATTTTTGGCGCCAACTTTAAATTCATAACAAACATTAAAAATTCATAACTTCAAATCTACTAACTGTACTTTTGCCATTCGTGTCATTTTATTTATTAAAATGTACTCTATTTTTCTAAATTGGTTTGGGATTTTTCTTGTATTGTGTTTGGATTTTATTACTGTGTGAGTATTGCATAAATACTTTCCACATTGCCACTAAATTAAGCCCGTCTGTTCTATGCCATAGGTACTAGGGGTATGAGCTCAGGTTAATTTAGTGACTTCAGTGGTTTACCCAGAAAAGGACTGTGGTTATTATTTGAGGTGGTTACTTACCCCAACTCAACTAACATCCCAATTTTGTACAGTGTCTAGTTAGATCACAAGAGAACATACACAGTACTTTCGGAAGCAAAGTTCAGTGCCCCTAAAGCAGTATATAAGAATACATATAATCTAAGGAAGCCCTCAAAACAGTCAGTCTAAGTGTTCTGCAATTTAGGCCATGATTCTGTATATTCATTCAATCATGACTGATCTACTTACATTGGCGTCAAACTTCACAAATGAAATGTTGTTCTTTGGTGTGATCTGCCATGGGTTTTTCATGAGGAATCCAATGGCGCTGGTGAAGCGATCAGGTGATGGAACATAGTTCTTGAAGGTACTCTTGGTGAGATGCACTGGGCCATCATACATCTGGAATCCTCGTATTGGAAAGGTCCTATTGCAAATATGTAGAGTATATTAACAACTCAATTTGGTAAGCATCACATCTCAAATTTTTGCAAACAAAGGCTTCAGATATTTAAAACATTGTTGAAAAAGGAGTGCTCTTCTTTGTCGAGCATTCAGTGGCTGCAGTTATGATTTATAAAAGTATGGTAAGGTTAAGCTTGGGTAGTCGAAAATTGACTCCAGCGGGACTATGTCCACATTGGAAGAAAACTTCAGACATTCATGCTAATCACAAGGAATCCCACGACTACATGGGAAATGTATGCCTTCATAGATTTCCAGGAGTACTCGCAGGTATAAAATGAACGCAAACAGAATTTTCTTTAGGCTGAAATTTTTTATTTGTAAATATGATGCAAATGTTGACATGAACATGTTTTTTTTTTTTTTTTACTGCACGGTGAAATATTTATCCAAATGAAAGAATCCGTTCCTTTCTAGCCATGTTATGCAGGGGTGTTCCCTTTGCCTTTCCACCCTGGGAAAAACATTTTCCTGTTATTGAAGGATTCAATATAGGTGCATTTGTACCTTGAAAAGGTAATTCTAGTTGGTAAGAAAACACACACAGATCGGCGCGTTTATGCGAGTTCTCCTACATTTGCAGCTTGGACCACTCATGAAACCCACCCGCAACCCTAAATTTGTGACTGCAGAAAGATCACTATACAAGCAGAAATTGCACTCATTTGCACAAGCAGTTTGTATGGTTAGATTGCCTCCAATCAAGGTTCAATGAATCAGGATTTGGCCCAGTAACTTCATTGTGCACCATAGTTGAGTTTAAGTGTGCAAAACGGGTAGAAAATCAAGGACCTAGGATTTAAATTGATGCATGCAATGACCTTTTTCACACATGGAAGTGCTTTATTGCTATCTTACGGCTGTGTCGAAACAAATGTTTGACAACACAAAGCAGAACACAGAACTGCTATGTTTCATTTCCGTCTAGTAATAGGAAGAAAAATTTGTAGCGAGAATGTGTAAGCAGGAATGTACGAGGAAAAAAGGAAATGATTTCTTTAACAGTTCCTGTCATTAAGACAATTTACAGAAGTAATTTCTAAGTGTTATTTCGAATGCTTCAACAGCTTTCCTCTTCCCCTTGGCCACTCTTTCGACAAACTATATATAGCCTTTGTTTTCTCTGGTTGCAACCAAATTTGCTACATCTGGAAAACCGGATTCTGGCTACACGCCGTTCATAGAACCATTAAAATCGGAAAACACACTCCACTATTTAATCACATTTTTCACAAAAGCACAAGGTCCGTCCACATATGAGAGAGGTGTAAATTGTGATGAAGTATAAAAGTGGTACTGTTCAAACTAAGAAAACAAACAAGCACAATGATATATGTATATCCACATAACCTGCTCAATGTATTAGAACCTTTTTTGAGAGTCTGATAAAGATGAAATTGTGATTTCTTGGCTGCAGGAGAATATAAGGGAATTTCAAGTGCTAGAGCATGCAAGGTAAAGAGCATCGAGAGGGAGAGAGAAAGAGATACGTGACCATATATTATGATCCATGTGTATAGATACGTGAATAAGGAAGGTGTTAAGTACAGAACCATACCGCACAAATAACAGTGTTGGGAAGGTTCATGTAACTTTAGTAAAAAGCTCTGCTGATTGCCGGTCAGAAACAGAGAATGTCGTAGGCTGCTCTGTAAAATACAAAAATCAAAAATACAAAAATCAATGGCAAAGGCTTAGATTCATGAAGTGAGCGGTACCGAGCCAAAAAGCTATGAACCCAGTAGGAAAAAAAGATGGAGAAAACAGAATAAGCCTACTAAAAAGTCCCAATGCCTCAGGCTCAGGTCAAATTAGTTGGCTAAACAGGGTCATTAGACCTTTTTATGAAATATATGTTATCAATAACCATAAGTCATATAAGGTAATAAGACTCAAGTCAACAGCGCTTTATTTGATTAAAAATATAATCATAAAAGCATAACATATATACACCTGCACATTTAACTGTATATAGTAAGCTGATTAATACAAGATAGAACTAAAATTTTAAAATAGCATCGTCTTGCAACATTTCATAGCAGATTTTAAAAAAGAGCTTACTGCTAAGCAGACTTCATCCCCTTTTAATAGCTGTAATGTGCAAACGTATACCTTTTCAGTAATGGAACTGAAAAAGGTTTAGGATAAATACAATAAAATTAACAAAAGAACACAAAATGTAAAAGTCTGGGCAGAGCGCTCACCACATGGACATACATATATATTGGAGTCACCATCTTGACCTAATGGGAAGCACATTTGGGTACGGATGACCCCAGTCCGAAAGCGTGTAAGGAGAGTCCTAACGCAAAACTGAGCCACCTTCAACAAATAGGGTTCAAAACCTGTGCATGTCAGAATCGTAATACAAGACATGATGGAGGGTTTCTATATCTTCCCTTTCTGTACATCTCTTGTTCAAAAACAATATCTTCAATTTAAGTACATCAGGCTTGCAAATAGCAGGATCCTTAAACAGATCAGGTCTCCCCAGGGTCACTAAAACTTCCCTAATGTAGGACAAACAGGGGATTTTTAGGCCCTCCCTACAATTCAGACAATCCTTAAAGACAGATTGGGTGAAGGAGGTATGGGGAATGGACCAGACTGAAAACCAGTGTTAAAGGAGCTATTTAATAATAATTTAAATATAACGAAGTTCAAACTCCTCGTGACAAATAAAAATCGAACAGGAGGTAGGGTACCCTAAGAGACAGCGCAGACAACGATTCTCTTCACGCTGAATGGATCGCAAATTTGAATAGACCCAGACTCCCGGTCCATACAGAGGACCGGAACACATTGTCTGTTACAAATTTCCACAGAGGGGCTTGTTGCCTATTGAAGAGGATAAGGAAAAGAGAGCACCCACCAACTGCCCTAGTTTCTGGCTCCGAACAAACAGGTTATGGCTCCATGAGTTAAAGTGGTCGAAAGTTATACCCAGATAAGGGAACTAAGAAACCTTTGCCAAAGTGTTACCATTCATTGTTAAAAACCTTAAAGTTGGTCTACGGCATCCGCATACCATTCATCTTGACTTGCTAACATTAGTCTCCAAGTCTAGTGATTTTGTAAACTTTATGTCAGAATTAAACAGGAGCTTCAGGCTATTCGGAGTGCGTCATCCGCGCCCATTAAGAATGGTACTGGTAGAGATTTAATTACAGGCACATCCAATCTCTGCTGCACTAAAAGCTTATTCAGATCATTAATGTAAAGGAGGAATAAAGCTGGCGCTAAAACAAGCCTCGCTCACTCCATCCTCTAGCTTAAAAGGTGCAGAGAGCTCACTCGTCTCACTAAAACGTACTGTGGCCTCTATGCAAATCTGATAGAAAATATACCAGGGACTCAAAGGCCCTGTCCAAGTAGGATTCTCCAAAGCTTGGATCGATTTACTCTCTCGAAAGAACATGATAAAACCATGATGGCCAGGTGCAAGGTGTAGCGCTTGGAAGTAACATATTTGCCAACTAGAAGATGAAGATTTAGGCACTGCTTTAGTGTCCCTAGTCCTTCGTGTAAACCATATTGGCAGGGATTATCCACCTCATGCACTGAGGCCCAGCCACTAATCCTGTTATCAATCACCCTTCCCAGCATTTTCATGACTGAGGCAATAAAAGATATTGGTCTACAGCAGTTGGGCTGCTGTCTAGTCCCTTTTTTTAAACTATTGGTACAATAGTGGCTGATGACCAGGAATGTGGTATACAATTTGCAGATAACTTTTTAAATACATTTGTGAGTAACGGTGGCAAAAAAATCAACATTACACTTCGAAAGGACAATGGACAGCTCATCGGGCCAGGTGCCTTTCCTGAGGGATTCTCCTGCAAGGCATTAATAACCTCACACAGCTTCACAGTAAGGGTTTCACACAGATGTCATGAGATTGAGTCCAGAAGTTGCACATCTGAACAGGGCTACACAGAACAGATTTGGGAAAAGTGAGCAACCCACTGTTCTGGAGTAATGAGTACGCTTAGGCTGGATACGTTAGGATCACTAATTCTAATGACTATTACAGCACTCCAAAATGATTTGGCATTCTTAGACCATAAAGAGATATACTGAATCGCATTTGTGCTTGTGTAGAGCATTTTCCTTTCTTTAAGAGCTACTTATAACCAGTGAAAGATGCTGCAATTGCTGCGCAGTCCTTTGGACTAAATTTCAGGGCTTTCCACAATTGCCTCATGGCCCTAGAGCATGTAGCGTCAAACCACTTTGACACAAGATGAGACTGTTTACAAAAAGGCTTAAGCAAGGATAATTTAATTTTCCAACAGATATCTACAAAAGAACTAATTTGATGGTCCGAATGAGTTTGTTCAGACAAACATGAAATAAAATAGGGGAGAGTGACTGAGGGGTTGTAGAAAGCCCCAGAGACCATTCATCTTTCCCATCACCCTCAATCCACCCGGGGAGGATCACAACAAGGGGGTTGAGATCGCTATAAGGTTTAGCAATAGTCTCACAGGATTCAGTTGGGTTGAAAAACTGTGAAAATAAATTATAGTCGATCATAAAGTGACAACCATGTCCAGAGTAAGTAGGGATGGTACAACTACTGCTGAGATCATGAAAGTTCATCAAGTCCCTCCCACCCACAACATTCTGGAGCTACCACCCTCTTTTGTCACAGTTATCCAAAGTCAGGCTGACAATACAGTGTGGCCCAGAATGGTGAAAGATAGAAATCCCATCTTGTAACTTTGCGATAAAGCACCCACAAAAGACAAAATGTGCCCTGCTGGAATATGAACATTTAGAATGGCACAATCCATCTATAAATTTAAACAAGATTTGGTAATTATGGATGTTAGAGTATGAAAAGTCAGCATGATAGAAATTAACGAAATAAAATCTATGCCAGCTTATTTAACCCGGAACCCCTGAATGAACATCCAATTAATATTTAAGACATAAATTGATGCTTTGAGCCATAACTTGAACCATGCAGCCACAATACCCTTTGACCTGACAGAGGAGAAAGGGGTAGCCAAATGAGAATGACAAAGCCCTTGCATAGCAAATTAGAAGCAGCCCAAGTTTTTGGGAACAAAATAATGTCAAATTGCTCGATAAATGCCAACCATTTGGCTACATTCAATTTAGCTTTCAATCAGGAAATGTTCCAGCTCACAATAGTTAAAGTAGGGGTCCAGATCATCGGATTAGTTGAGGTGCATGTCGTCACACTTTCAGGGTTGGTGGCAGTGCTGAGCGTGGACAAGGGAAGCAAAGCTTCCCAAGAAACAAAAATAGAGGTCCTTGCTGAGTGTGTAGCGCAGTACAAAGAAAGAAGATCTTTTTGTCAGTCCAGGCTCTTAAGATTCATCAGGGGAGAGAACTGATTTTACAAGTCAAAAGCACGGACACTTTTGATGAACCTGCTCTCCTAGGGGACCAACATCGTACCTGCATTGCAGAAAGCTAGGGGGGCAGTAAATGTATCCTAGTGGCAGCACAACAATAGACAGGTTCTTCAGAGGTCAGCCATTGAGCTGCACCTGGAAACTGCGCACAAACGACTACTTACAAAAAGTTCGCACAACACAATTGCCATTCAAACTTTTGGAAGAAGGACCCATCCAGTGCACTCTTCTAGCAAACAGAATTTGGCTGGAGTCATAAACATTAAAATTCATATTCTTTCTTAGCCAGCCAATGAATAGCTTTATGTTTTAGCTGTCCTCCAGTCTCAACCGAGTCGACAGACAAGTGTGGAGGAACCTTACCTAGAATCAACACATACGGGCAAGCTTTAGGTGGGAGGCATGGACTGGGTAACTTACAAGAGCTGGGCTTCATGTGGGATGGGGTAAATGAGCACGCTGGGGGCATTATTATGAAAGCCACCATTAATGGACGGCACAGATCTCGGCAGGATACAGCCTCTTAAATCAGGGATTGACTGAACAGGATCAGATGCGGCATTAGGTGATTCTGTGCACTAACACCCAATAGGTGTGTTGTGTACAGACTGCATCCCTTGATTTACGTTACTCATAGTCCCCGTTACGGGTGAGTCTCTTTTGTTAGTAGCAACCCTACTTGCACTGAGCTCAACCAGCTTAGTATCAATTCTCTCCAGCCTGCCAGTCAACTGAAGCAACAGCTCTTTCAATTGTGAACAAACCCTGGCGCATAACGTATCTACCAAGCGGGACTCAAAGAAAGGTGATCAGGGTAAGATTGTACAAGTGTTCACCTCCCTCTCTTGGACACTGGAAGGGCGAGCTGCTTTTCTTTTCCTTTGCACCACAGGTTCCAACATTGACATTTCAGGGTTATGACTGGCCTCAAATTGAGAGGGGCAATGGCTGGAATTGCAACTAGGTCTGTTATTGCTGGATGTAGTAGGTAGATGGGCAGAAGGGCTAGAAAGAACAAATTAACACCACCTGAGTGATTCAGAAAATCACTGATTTGCCTTCATCAAGCTCAATCGCTCTACTGGAATGAGCTAGAGAGTATGAATCCCACAAAATAAAATGATCAATGATCAGATGTGTCCCGAAGAGAAATACCTCCGAAAGGTAGGACGCTGCTGAGAAATGTCGGAAACAATGTTGAAGCAAAAAATGAAACGTTGTGTGAAAAACAAATACAACAGAAGTAGCAGATCTGGAGGCTGATAACATAGCTTCTATCTCGGTAGAACCAAAGTCTGAATCTAAAGTCAGCAGTCGTGCTGGCTGTTATGCATGGCTAGATGAACAAACATTGGCAAAGGCAACAGCTGCTGTGCCTCACAGCTTAAAGTGAAAAAAAAGCTCTATGATGCACCCAGCACAACAGCCCGCAGTGCTGGCCAATATGTGTAAAAACAGCACAGGGGCTATGGGGGTCAGGTAAGCAACACGAGGGAGGAGGGCTGGGATACAAATCACGGACAGCAGGGGGAGGGCGGGCAGTGGGACACAGACCACGGATAATGGCAGAAGGGTGGAGGAGGATCAACCACAACCAATGACGGCAGGAGGAGAGCATTAGGGTTTGAGAACAAACCACAGACAGTGGGAGACCAAGGGGGTGGCGTACAAGCCACGGACAGTGGGAGGTGGGGGGAGTGGAGAACAAACCGTGGAGAGCCGGAGGAGATGAACAAATTGTGGACAGTTGGAGGTGGGTGGGGAACAAAACATGGACAGTGGGAGGAGTATGGGAGGGGGAAACAAACCAAAGTTATGGGAGGAGGGCTCGGTGGAGAACAATCCACAGACATTTGGATGGAGGTCGAGGGAATTGAACAAACAATGGACAGCAGGAGGGGTGGGGCAGGAAATAAACAACAACAGCGGGGGAAAGCAACACAAGGAAGGGAGCTGTAACAGTGGGAGGAGGGTAGAGGTAGGGAAAACGCCTGCAGACACATGCACTCTAAAAGAGTATCTGCAAGAGCCTGCAGCGAGTGGAGGGACACTGGCGTCAGACAGTCAGCTGTACTTGGTCCATGCTCCATGACCGTGACACACTTGAACCCCAAGTAGGGAGCAGAGGCGGAAAGGTGGCTCTGACCAATTAGAAGCAAGGAAACTAGAGTGACACCAGAGCCAAACAATGGTAAGGAATGAGCAAGCTGTAAGCCCGTTTTCAGCTTTTGTTTACAAGAGATTTTACAAACCTAAAAAGCACTAGAAATTTAGCGGGATGCAATAAAATATGTTCCATAGAGAAAAATCTTGAATGGAACGGGCATCTTTGTGCCACATATGTAGATCAAAAATAAGACTCCCCGTTTCCTGTTTTCTTTTTTTTACAAATACATTCATATGTCCATTTATAATTATTTTAAAATCTAGAAAAAAACGGAAAATAGGAGTTCTTTTCAGTGTTTCTCAACACTGTCAATAATGACTGCCAAGTCATGGTTGTGCAGACTGACAGATGAGGAAAGTCGGAAAAAACTAAAGGAAAGAGGTTTCCTAATGTCGTTTTAAACAGCTGCAGGTGTGCATGTGTTTCTACTACAATGCTGACATTTACACAGTGGTGTATTTACTATCAGGCACCTACGTGCATGTTCACCTTCAATCATTAAATAAATGTGGAAAAATATGGATGCATTTAGATAACATTAGTAAAAAAAATATATATATGGCTAAATGGAAATATCCAAAAATCAAACACCACAAAACCGGAATCCCTAATCATAAAATCTATTGGTGTGAAAGCCCAATCAGCTCTGGGTAAAATGAGCTTCCTAGTAAAAGAAGACTTTAAAAGAGGTTAGAATATGGTATCTGTATACATAGACGCTTGACGTTACTTTGCTATGCTCAGAGTGCCATTGTGGAATTACTGTAGATCTCTTCCCATGCAAACAGGCTTACTTACACCTACCTGGAATCTCATTGGGAATTCCTGGCAAGCATAAAAAGATTGTAACTTTGGTCATAAACTTAAGTTGAGGACCATGTTTACCTTTGCGAGCAGGGCTCAGTGTCACTAGCTGAACAATGAAGACTGCTACGGAGAGAGAGAAAAACAGGCTTTCCAGGTATGCGTTAGCTGGTGCAAAACCATGTTAAATTCTCAAAACATGTTCCACAGGGAGAACTCCAGTTCCTAGTGTGTTGGATCTAGGCTGGTGATCCCTGCCTGTGCATTAGTCTAAACCATGTACAATTAAGTTAGTATTCTGGGGTGGGTAAATGAGACCTTATTACTTGTAGTGCATATGCCTGTGTGAGAGATTTCATTATACATGCCAACATAAAAAAAAGAGAAGGAAATTAACATGGATTCATGCATGTTTGTAGATGATACTTTTAAGTTATTATCCATGAGTTCAGAGAAAAAAAAGATAAGCAATACGAGTAGCACAGTGCAGAAAGTCTGTCATTAATGGCACTGGAATCACTGATTTTGGCTAGTGATTCTTCCCTTGCAACATGCTCATCTGAGTTTCCGGTCCCTGAATGGGAACTAACATGCATGGACAGGAATTACCGGACAGATTTTACATGTGAAGTTGCCATTCTGGGGTCGTTTCTGCACAAGAGGCCATCCTGCTTTGCCCAGGATGCACTCATGTGCAGAAGCAAAGACAAGGTGCGTGTATGCACCTGCTGTACTCATAACCAGGCACGACAGTATCCCCACCGGAGGTACCGCGTCACCCAATTCAGAATCAGACCCTACATGGCACTTGGCAGTCTGCCACATACTAGAAACTGAGGAGATATGTTTTCCCAAGCACTCAGCTTCAGTTCCTCTTACTAACAGAATGATGTCGGGAGAGACACTTGTGCTGTGAAGGGTTGCCAGTTCCTGTAATATAAGATTAATACCACCCTGCGGCTCTAGTAATGCTACAAGTCACAAGCGTCTGACTCTCCCCACATGGTTAGCATCAACCTCAAGGTAACAGTCAGTCATTCACCTTTCAGGCACCTTAATGACAAAGCACACATCTGACAACAAAGAGTTGGGTTCTTGTTTCTCGTCACTCATTCAGTAGACTCCCAGAAACTCTGACAAAGCCAGGCAAATAAGACGAAAAATACCCTGGAGCAAATTTTGAAGAAACCTCGATAGGCCCAATCCGCGCTGAAACTTTGAGTTTGCGTGCTGTAGCATCGCAGCTGAACCGCAGAAAAACACACAAAACCGCAACCAGGGCCTGGGGAAACCAAAAGCTTTTTTTTCTAAAATTAGTAAAAGAAAATACGTACCTCAAAGTAGTGGGAACGGCACAACCTATGAATAAAAGCTGCTGAATATAAATATTTGAAACGTGTGTCAACATAACAATATAACTGCACTAAAATAGCAATGTAAAAAAGCTCCGTCAGCTTTAAACAAATTAAAACCAGATACCAACCTAGCAAAATTTAAACAGTCATTAGCAACATATCACATGAC
The DNA here is from genome assembly GCA_963921515.1 of Calotriton arnoldi. Classification (NCBI taxonomy): domain Eukaryota; kingdom Metazoa; phylum Chordata; class Amphibia; order Caudata; family Salamandridae; genus Calotriton; species Calotriton arnoldi. Next base: position 341,950 of record CAWUFW010013638.1, on the reverse strand, counting down.
TACTTTCATGGGCCCAACAAAATACATACAGCCAAACTCTGAGGAATTATTTAGAGTAATTCCTTATGCTCAGATTTTTGAAACTAGAATATGTTCTTTTCTGCGCATGAAAGCACCAGCTGGTTTTACTTATTTTGAATCAAACTTTTTGGCGCCACGGCCTGCCTGCTGCATCACCGCGTGCAATGTGGCATCACTCCTGAATGCTGTCTCAGCAGAAATCGCTTTACACAAGGAAAGGGTAGAAGGTGGACAGAAGGGGCGAGTATGTCATGGCTTATTCAGGGAATCCACATTGCACTTTATGAAGCAAGCATCACTGTTCCTTCTCTTTGACAGCAAGACACACTTTATGAGGTTACACTTTATATGGCAAGGGTAACTTTCTCTTTTCTTAAGTTTCCTAAATAAACACAAAATACTTTGACTTCAGCGCACTACGATATCAATGGGTTGTTGGTGGTAAACTTGCCCCTAGCAGACTGATTAGCTGACATCCTTCTCTACCAGTGAGCCTCTGGTGTGGTTACCCACCATTTTGCAAAGGCTGACGTTTCTACGCTGCCGCCTTAATGCAAGTAGTCAGTGTGACAGGTGTTTCCAGACTTGCATACCATGAAATGAAAAGGCCAGCGAAAGGGTAGGGTCGTCACGGACACTGAAGTAGCATATATCAGTGTACTTGGAGAAAAATGCCTACAGACTAAATGAATCCGTTGCACATCTCTTTAGGCTGGGTGAAAAAATCGGGAGGAGAGCAGAGAGGGTGAAACAATGGCAAAAAGGGTGAAACAATGGCAGAGAGGGTGAAACAATGGCAGAGAGGGTGAAACAATGGCAGAGAGGGTGAAACAACGGCAGAGAGGGTGAAACAACGGCAGAGAGGGTGAAACAACGGCAGAGAGGGTGAAACAACGGCGGAGAGGCTTTAACAACGGCAGAGAGGCTTTAACAACGGCAGAGAGGCTTTAACAACGGCAGAGAGGCTTTAACAACGGCAGAGAGGGTGAAACAACGGCAGAGAGGGTGAAACAACGGCAGAGAGGGTGAAACAACGGCAGAGAGGGTGAAACAACGGCAGAGAGGGTGAAACAACGGCGGAGAGCAATTTGTTGGTAAAGTTATGAGTTAGCTAAACGGAGCACCCGCTCGTGCCCTTTGCCAAGCCCGCAGCACCCTCCTTAATGACAAATGGAAGTCACTCAGCTCCCTGTGCCTTAATGAGATGTTTGTGCCCATTATGCAGCTCTCTGTTGTTTTTAAAATAAACACCCCGCCCTACTCCTGCTCTCCACCATTGTTTTACCCCCTGTCCGGATCCCACTTCCCGTTGTTTGCCTCCTTCTCTGCCCTCCTTCGCACTCGGTTATGTTAAACCTCCCCCTGCCCTCCTCCCACTCCTCACTATGTTACCCAGCCCCAGGGCTTTAAGTGGGATGAAAAAAATGGAGGGTCTCTCAAAGGGGCGTGGCCATTGTAATTAAGGGCGTGGCTTAAAATCACAAGCTAAAAATCTGTGCTTAGCATAGTGTCCCGCCCGATTTGTATTTTACTGTTTCTGTCATTGCATCCAGATATATGATACAACAAGTGACATCATACCTACAACAAGTAACATCATACCTACAACAAGTCAGGACTATTGGCTTTGTCAATGGTTGTTAGTTGCATAAAATAAATAAGCAGCAACTATGGCTTGTATATAATATTGAAAAAGCTCCCATTTAAAGCCCTGGTGACACCACAACAATGTTGCTGCTCCTGAGTTTCCAAAAGGGAAGGGAAATCCAGAGAGAAAATGGCTCTCTTTAAAGGATTTCCCTTCCCCTACAACGCTAACCTGGCATGAGTAGGGTGACCAGACGTCCCGGATTTCCCCAGACGGTCCCGGGTTTTGGAGAAGTGTCCCGACACTTTCCTCCAAATTGAAGAAATGTCCCGGTTTTTGAGTAGTGCCTGGGTCATTTAAAGAAATGTCCCGGTTTTCAAGGGCTGATCGGCTGAGCCTGCACGTTAATCACAGTGTTTATGCAGGCTCACATTTCGACCAGCCCTCTTAAAAACGGGGACAGAAGTTCACTTCTTTAAACTCTCCTGCTGTGCTGCTTCACCTCATTTAAGCAGCACAGCAGGATTTAATGAGGTGTGAATCAGGGCTGCAGAGGCCATAGGGCAAGGCCAGGCCCACCAGCAGCCGGACCCTGGATCTCTTCGCAGAACAGGAGGTAATGTGAATTAAAAAAAAAAAAAAAAAAGAACACAAATATATATATATATATATATATATATATATATATATATAACGTTATATATATTTGGATTTAAGACGCCCTGAGACCTAATAGGACATTTAGTCCTATTTCTATGTCTGTGCCCGTCCCAGTTTTTCATTCTGAAAATCTGGTCACCCTAGGCATGAGTCATGCCGTAACTTCTCCACAAGTGAGAAATGAGCAGTGTGAGCAGGCGCACAACGATGTGCCTGCTGTCACTCCAGTCCGGAAAAAAACGGACCGTCTGTGCCAGGGCACAAAACAGAGCCCGATAGGGATCCGTTTCGAGGCCCCTTTTAAAAAACTGCCGTGCTCAGCACCGGTGAGACCCGGCCCACTTAAAGCCCTGCCCAGCCCCCTGCCCTCCTCCCGCTAACCATTATCTTTCCTTCCCTCCTCCGTCATGTTGCTTGACCCCTCCAACTCCTGCGCTGTTTTTAGACATATTGCATAGGCGTGCTGGCTGCTGTGCAACATGGATTAAAGGGGGAAATAAATCACTATCAGGCGGTCGTTTTTTTTTTTTATTAAACCCCTTCCGGGTGCTCCTCCTGCCACCCCCGCGCCGCCTCCACCCCTCTTTGTCTGTGTCAGCCGCCACTGAGCACATGCAAGAAAAGGCTGGGAGAATGTAGTGCTGAGAAGCTGTAACAATTACAGCCAACCAGGTTCAAGATCCACCATTACAGTCAGTTGCAAGAACGTCAGACTGATGAAAGAACTCAAATAGAAGGAATACATATTTTCACTAACTTGTGCAATACTACGGTTCATAAATGAACGAGAATTAAGAGTAGGTGAGGTAGCTGCTCCTACCCCTGGCCTCAGGGGTCATGACAGCTGCTGCACAGAATGAAAGACCAGAGCTTGCTGTAGTTCCAACCACTTGCCCCTTCTCTACCCTCGTCAGCATCAAACAGGAGGCTGTGTGGAGCCAAGGTTTGGATCAAAGATCAACTGTGTGATGTCACCAGAGGGGGCTACTGGGTGCATGATGCAACTCCCGCTACCTCTCTGCATTCAGGTGAGTTAACGTCCATGGGTTCAAGACACATTGTAAATGTAAAAATTAGTAATAAGAATTATTATTCTTATTACTATTTTTTAGATACCACTCTGCATATATTCATGCTAACAAAATGGTCACAGCTTTTTTGATGCCTTTACACTATCTTATTCTACCAGGTTTTCGCCCAGGTGGCTGCAATAAACGTTAGTCATTGAAGGATGTCCTTCTCAGCCGACAATCTTCTAATCAACCTAGACAGCACAAGCATGAGCCATCCAAATATTAGGTTAATGATGACAACTTTCCTCGGCGTTCCTTGGATTTGGACAGACTTTAGGCAAAATGATGTCTTGGGCGATGTGAAGCAATGCAGGCGTGGGCTGCAATCCTCGCCAAATTACCACTCTGTCCTGGGATTACTTCACACAAGGTTAACAACTCATTCGAGGTCCAGTTCTCTGGTGCTCCCCACTTGTCGTGATTCATTGGAAAATGTATTTTGTTGACCGCACTGAGATAAATATTCTAGAGGGTGCACACATTCATTTAACATACCTTAAAGTTCTACAAGCTGATCTGAATGAGAAAACGCGGATTTTCTTAATGTCCTAAAAGAGAATTTCTTGCTAACCTAAAAAGAATTTCAGATCGCTTGCATTGTGACTGCTGCAACATTAGAAGGCTGTACCATTAGAGATGCAGTCCATGATATGTATGGGATAAAGTACGCCCTGCCGTACATTATATTGCAAGTCACCAAGGAGTTTAGAGGAAAGAGGCCAAAGGAGGAGTTTCTTTATAAGGTCATGGAACTCCGAGGTGACCTGCAATATTCTTAGTGTGTGCAGCACTTCTTATAAAACAGGGTCACAACATAACTCCTCCCGCAAACAACTTAAATACTCGGTCTCTTGCTCTATCATATGAAATAAGTAATATGGTTGCAGACAAGAATACAAGTGGATTCCAATGTCCATGTAAACCAATCAAAAAGCAGTTAGTTATTTGTTTTAAAAAGGTATTATAACCAGTTTACCTTAAGTCAGACTCAAAAGTGCTGCAGCTCAGAATGTTTTAAAAAAAAAAAGTCAGAGAGATTCCGTTGTTCCTGGAATGACCTTTAGTGTGCAAATATGGCCAAGACTCGCCCCAAATGGGGCAGGTGAGCATTATGTGGGGCACAGCAGAAGCAGGCGGTGTTGCTAGGGGGGCGGGCCATAGGGCACAATGGGGCGTGGACCACCGCCACCAGAGATTATCGTGGGGTTTGGGGTTCGTTGGCAGGGGGCGCCCCACTGCTTTCTCGCAGTGCGAGAAGCCAAAACATAACCAAAACATAAAATGGTAATAACTTTAAGTTACTACCATTTTATCATTGCTTTGCGGGCGGCGGGGATGCTCTGCTCTCCGAGCAGGGCAGAGGAGGAGTGGTTTGCCCACTCCTGAGTGCGCAAAGACTGTTTGGTGGAACCTCTCGGGCCAGCCAAACCAGCCATGCGCACTCTGACCTTCTCCATTCAGGCTGCATTGCAGCCTGCATGTAGAACATGCCCACCCCAGTAGCCCCTGGGTGCCGTCCCAACCATGAATACAGAGTTGTGATTGGCTTAGGGGAGAGAGCCTGGCTGCCTGCTTCCTATTCCTGTTGAGACAGGAGAGCAGGAGGAGAGAAGACAGGGAACCCAGCGGAAAGGTAGGTTTTAATTTTCTTTTAATTATGACCCCCCCCCCCATCACTGCGCCCGTCCCCCCACCGGTGAGCCATGCCGGCCGCTACTGGTCATTAGCACTCTCGCATTGCGGCACAGTGTGGATGAGGGGTGGATACCAGTGCCACCTCCTTTTTAAGCTGTGGTAGAGCGGGAAGCGGCTTTTTCTATCTGTGCTGCACCTCGCCCTGCATCATGCCGCGATGTGAGGATGCCGAGAGACTTCATCTGCTCCTTCCTTTATCCCCTCCCACCCAACTCCCTTTTTTACTGTTACGTGTTTTGCTGGGAAGTGTTACTGGTGTGACCCTTTCTTTTCCAGGTGCGGTCAAGTTTTCTGTTGCCTTTTATCATACTGGTGTGGGGGTGAGTTCATGGTTGACAGGAATTCTCAGGTCACCCTTGAAGGTCATTAACTAAGGCATTCACAAAAACATTGTCTGGGGAACATCCAAGGGATGTGCGGGCAACATTCTAAGGCTGCCAGTGGAGGAGTTGAGATGGTCGCTTCCGAGGCCCCAGCCTAGCTCAACCTCGCGTGGCTGCGCTTCTGGTACACTGGCCCCTTGGTGGTTGGAGAGTGCAGTCCGTGCCAGGAGATCAGAGCATCTCCTGGGGCGTAAGTGCCCTTCAGGGTGAGCAGGCCTCCTGCATGCTGTTCCAGGATCCACTAGCTTAGCCCCAGGAGGAGCATCTTGGTATGGGATGCCCATGGAGGTTACACCTAGTGAGTGGGTCCTTAGAAGGGCAGGGGTGACCCAGGACAAGTCAACCATAAGCTCACTGAAAGCAAATTCTTGGGGTGGTAGTGGGGCTAGGAGACCCGATGTATAGCTGACTTTGTTAACACCCGACTGGATGTAAAATCATGTAAAACTTTCTGAAACTGATGAGGGATTTTTTGCTCACCACCGTTTTTGATGCTGTGTTCTTGAACTAATGTTTTTTTAAATAAAATACGGCCTGAGATGTTTAAATCTCTAACCAAAAAATAAGCCAATGTCTCTAGCTGGTTTAGTCAAGGGGGCGGGCGGCACTTGAGATTATCTGGTTGGGCAGGAGGGACTCGAAGTGTCCAACACATAATAAACGTGTTGCAATAAACATGCTGTCATTACTGTCTGTTCAGAAAAACAGATCAGAAGAATGAAAGTCACTTTGCGTTTTCGTTGATTTGTTTAACCTACAGTTGCAATTATGCTCCGTGACCTGCCTTTCACCTTGGCTGCTTGCTCAGGCAGCAGGCACTGTGACATTAGAGCTTATCTGTAATAACTTATTACAGTTGAGCATCTATGTCATTACATTATTACAGGCGACTGCAGATGTTACAAGTCACCTGTAATAAGGCATTTAGAGATAGAAGTGTATACAGGGATTGCAGGCTCCCATGTATTATAGTTCAGTTAAGAGTTTGTCGTATAAAACCTGCAGGCCATAGGTATCAATGCAAGGCAGATTCCACCTTTCATCCATTTGATTTACATAAACTGAGTAATAGACTGGGGAAATAACAAAAGATGCCGTTTATGTAACAGCACTGTTAAATGGCCACGTTGTGATAGTCGTTTCTAAATAAAACAAATTAATATCTTTATTGCACATTTCTATCACTATTTAATTTAGGGACACACAAATGAGAGGCTCAAGCAGTAAAGGCCAAGAGAGAGGGCATTTCCAGATGGTTACTGAAGAGAATCATGGCCTGAACTTCCCGAAGTGACCCTAAATGCCTTATATGACGTGACAGCTGGGATTCTTTGAAATTTGCAAGGAATAAAAAGTGACCCCAAACTGCACTGATTGTCCATGTGAATCAATTAAGTCTGACTTGATCTAGAAGAGATTGGGGGGGTTCCCCTGAGAATATTTTTAAGTAATGGGGCCATATAGAGTTTTACAGCACAATTTTTAAATAAGGTGGGTAATAGGCCTCAGGTTTAACAAGCAACTCTGAAGAGGTAGTCATGAAATACTCCCATACTTTCAACGTGTGTTAAACAAACCCAACATCCACCTAGTGGAACTGAAGTGGGTGGGCGGGGGGGCGGAGGGGTTGTCGCCTTCAGGAAATCTCAGAAAACTGGTGACTAAACAGTTTTGTACGATCCCTAAAATATCTCCAGAAAGACACACAGGTTTTACAGGCTGTTCAGAAATTCTGCATATGATACCTGACATGGTCTATAATGTATCAAGATGGAAATGACCTAAAAGTTCGTGCCTTTTATTACACTGTTCTTATGTACTTTAAAGACAGGTGACAATTATTAACGCCAACCGATGAGACGTTTCACCTCCCCCTGCTGGTATTGTGTGCGTATGTATACTCTAATTTAAAACCTCAGAAGCAATTCTTAATGAACAACAGACAAAGCTGATGTGCATTTTGTCTTTTCATGCTGTCACAATTTAGGGTGTCCCTGGTCATGCAAGGGCTGATGGACAGGTTATACCGTCAAACGCGTAGAAGCAGCCATGGAGGTGAAGGAATGCCAGTGCACTGAAGCCACATCAAAAGAGAAAAGCATTAACTTGTTGCCCAAAACTGAGGGAGGCGTGCTAATTGAGTAGATCACTACTGAGAGAACTCCAGAACAAAGTTTCTTTAGTGTTTATTTGTCTACAAACATAGCTCATCTTTTTAAAGGAGTAGAATCACTTGTCTCAGGATCTTAATAAGCATCTAGTCTATTTGTGCTGCAAACTGCTTATTCAGACGCCTTATTGTTGGGTGTAGCACAAGCGCGGTGACATCTTGTATGTCGAGCTCGGGCTCACTTTATTGTGTTTGCAATATTTAAACAAGCATTGGCATAGCCAATAGGTCTCGCCTTTGGGACCTTATAAGTGTTTAGCGAGAGCTATTGCCTTTCCCAGTGTGTTTAAGCTATGGCGTAGCGTAGTGTGTCTGCTGTACAGTACATTAAAAAAGTTATAAGCATTTTTGTTACCTTATATATAATTAGGATGATATTATGTATTATTGAACAACTGTATTAAAAAAGAAATAACATAAAAAATGCTGCAACGCATGTCTACCATGAAGACAAACCTTGTGGGATGTTTCCGGGTTATGTGCACTTGTGTCAGTGCTGGGGCACCTTGAAAGCAAATGGCAGTGATGATATACTCAAGCTTTAAGTCCCTTGCATGTGAATAACAAGCAAGCTCCTATTAGGAGAATACTATACGCTTACACGCTCTTGGCAGGAGGGGAGACAGAAATAGCGGAGCCCTTTTTCTAACATTAATTTTCTTTCTGAGTGTAACAGAGCTAAACACAAACATATACTTCCATGCATCCAAATTCTGAAATGTGCCTGAAAAACCGAGGCAAAATACTAAACAAGTTCTGGTAAGAGTAACTGCAGAATCCACTTAGCTATACCGCCTCACAGAAGCCAAGAATAACAAGCAGCTTGAAGTAAATATATTGGCTCAACTCTCTCAGAACTAATGCCCCATTTAGTTTAACAAAAGACACAAAAGCTTACCTTTTTATCATACCAAACATCAATGGCTTTTGTTAAGATTGTCTCCCTGCTCTCAGCATGTTTGCTTCAGCAGAAAAGTGGCTCAGTGTGACACTGTTTCTTGAGGTAGGGCCGTACACAATGCCGAAAACAAGATGGAGCAGCGGAGGAACCAAATCCTGGCCCTCGATACTCCTGCTTCAAAAGCCGAGGATCTGACGCCGATCACGCAAAAGAACTCCAAGCAATAGACAAACTTTTAAGCTATGAGATCATATCTGCCTTGTAAACGCGGTCATCGTGATCACGTACCATAAAAATGGAAAAGGTATTTCAAGTAAATAAACAACTCTCCTTACGTGAGGTGTTGAAGGGCCATATCTATGTAAACGAAAATGGCACCCGAATAATTATTTTCAGTTTAAGATCATTAAAGTCAATATACCAGGGGCCACTGTCAGTATATTGGTCTGAAGCCTGTGGGTTCTCAGATTTTCTGTTTAAGTTATGAATATATGTTTGTAAATGCATGCTAACTGCTGCCAAACAACTCACCCAAACTTCCATTTTGTATCTTCTCAACAAAGCGCACTGCCTTGGTAGATACAGTCCTGCTCCAGGAGTAGCAGGGACATGGAACAAGCCAGCCATACACCACAGTAAGTCCCATGCAGCCCCAGTCCAAGCACGGACACAATCTATAGTCAAGTGCAGTTCCAGCCTATAGGCCAATAGCAAATGCAGGCAGCAGATACACATCACACTCAGGCCCAAGCAGTCCTAGTCTAGGCCAATATCCGTTGCAGGCAGCAGACACACACAGCACTCAGTCACATGCAGTCTCAGCCTAGACAGCCATCAGTTGAAGCTGCAGACATACATCGCAGTCAGTCTTACTCGATCCCAACCACGGCAACATCAGTTGCAGGCAGCAGACACACAACAAAGCAGTGCCAGTATAGGACAACATAAGGTGTAAGCAGCAAACACACAGCAGCCAGTCCCAGACAGCACCAAATTAGGCCAACATCAGATGCAGGCACCAGACACACAGCACAGTCAGTACCAGGCATCCAGTCTAGGACAACATCAGTTACAAGCAGCAAACACACTCTGCAGTCAGTCCTAGGCAGTTCCAACGAAGCCAAACATCAGTTACAGGCAGCAGACACACACCACATGCAGTCTCAGTCTGGAACAACATCAGTTACAGGCAGCAGACACACACCACAGGCAGTCTCAATCTGGAACAACATCAGTTACAGGCAGCAGACACACACCACAGGCAGTATCAATCTGGAACAACATCAGTTACAGGCAGTAGGCACTCACCGCAGTCAGTCCCATGCAGTCCCGCCCTAGGCCAACATCGCGGTCAGTCCCAGTCTAGGACAACTTAAGTTGTAGACAGCAGACACTCACCGCAGTCTGTCACCTGAAGACCAGCCTAGGTCAACTTCAGTTGAAGGCAGCAGGCAAACACCGCAGTTAGTCCCAATCTATGACATCAGTTGCAGGCAGGGGTTGCACACCTCGGTCAACTTTAGTCAAGGACAACATCAGCTGCAGAGGCACCACATTCAGCCCTCTGCGTTCCTTCCTAGGACAAGATCAATTGCATGCAGCAAACAAACACCGCAGTCAGTCCAGTCTAGGGCGACATGAGTTGCAGGCTGCAGACGCACAACACAATCAGTCCTATGTAGTAGCTTCCTAGGCCATTATCAGTTGCAGGTGCAGACAGCTCACCGCAGTCAGCCTCATGCAACCGAGGCAGAATTACTGACATGGTCTAGATATAACAACACCGCCAGTGCCACGAAGCGAGCACAGGCAGCAGGCACTTATCGCAGCCACATGAAGTAGCAGCAGTGAGAGGGAGCAAACATACTCAGATCTCAGCTGTAATCACTGCAGTCAGTAACAGTCGGAAGGCGCACTCTTCTTCCTTTCTAGCAGTTTAAATACAGCAGTAGCCTCGCGTGAACACAGCAGGCAGCAGAATGCCTCCCCTCTACGTTCTGCGCAGCCAGCAGGCGCTCTTTAGCCTCTTTAAAACAGTCTCTACTGAGGCCGACGATGGCAGAGATACAGGCAAAACGGACTGGGCAGACATGCCCAAAGCAGGCAGGAGACGTAGCAGTGCAGTCCCTAGGTTTCAGGCAGACCCTACTACATATAACCACAAACGTCAGCTGAAGGGAAACACAGACTTAACATTAACGGCTGACGTAAAATTAAGTCCCTGCACAACACGCACACCTCACAGTCCCAACCAGCCCTGGCTACATAAAGGACGGCCAGGCAGCACATAACCACGCAGGTGCCTTAAATTCCAGCCCCATAACAGGCAGGGATGCACACCTCGGCACAGGCGGCAAACACATTTTCAGCTTGCACACGAAAGAAGCCGGCAGAGTCACTCGTCTCTTCGCCGGGCAGCAGAGCCAAGACAGGCAACTAATGCACGGCAGCCTGTGCACAGGCAGCAAGCAAGCATGCACCTCGGTTGACGCCTGCAGCTCCACCAGAAATCAGCAGGCAGCCCTCATTCCGTTGACTCCGTGCAGCTCCAGCACAGGCAGCAGCAGTGACACAGGCAGGTGACGCACCTCTCAGCCCACCACAAGTAACGGAAAGTAGATCCTAATTCCGAAACTGCACGCGCTCTTACCCCGCAGAGGCCTGGTCCTGCACGCACGGTACTCCAAACCCCCTCCTAACAAGCCCGGGCATGTACCTCACTCACAGCCGGGCAGCACCGCACCACGGGGACGAGGGAGGGGCCGAGGCCGGCGCCGGTACCGAGGCTGGGTAGAGTTAGACGGACTCGTGCCACAGTGCGAGAAAACAAAGAAGAGCCTACCATTAGGTGTAAATGAACTTTTCCCTGTTACAGGCTATAAGGGTCACGATGTGGGCGCTCCATGATAAAAAAAGACAAGCGCGCGCCTGCGCTGAAAGTAAAAAAAAATAAAAGTTTGACGAGGAGAGGAGGAGGCAGCAGGGGGAGGGTAGAGAGGAGGGGGCCTGCGCCTGTTTCCCTTGCGAGAGCGAGCAGGAACCATCTGTTAATTACAAACAGATGGTTTAAAAGCTCGATCCCGCAAGGGAATCGCCAAACGTGCACGCGTTGCCATTGAAAGCAATGCAATGCGTGCACGTTTTTGGCCCAAAAAGTGAATCGATTACTAAAGGTCTCCTCCTGCACATGCGCGCTTTGTAGGCGAGACCTAAAAAGAAATAGGGAATTTGCCAGCATGAGTGTGTCCCCAGTTGTAGTGCGCTTGTGCAGGAGATTAAGAAATGCTCTTTGCAACCACTTTGTGTGCCTTTGGATGGCGGTGTTAGTCTTTGAGTGAGGGAGCATGCTGGGGATGCAGTTGATGGTGTATATAAGATTGGAGTGGGACGTTAATCGGCACTCATTGCTCGGAGCGACTTACCTGTATCTTCTTTGTGTGGACTGGGAAATAAACGTTCTTCAATTTCTGTTGTGGCTATGAATTTATTGCATGCAGCTACGGATTTAATGAAGCCTCCTTCACATTTGGCAATGAGGATGGGATTATCCTCTGCGTGGACTCACTAACAGAGCTCTGCAGCCTTTTTCCGATGGCGGTGTTTGCCTTTGCGTGAGGGAGCGTGCTGGGGGGGGTGGCTAATGGTGTACTTAAGACTGGAGTGGGATGTTACAGCAGGCATCCCAGTCAGTGCAAACAAGATACAGGTAAGTCGCTCCGAGCAATGAGTGCCGGTTAACGTACCACTCCAGTCTTATATACACCATCAACTGGCCCCCCCAGCACGCTCGCTCACTCAAAGACAAACACCACAATCCAAAGGCCCACAAAGCGGTTGCAAAGAGTATTTCTTAATCTCCTGCACAAGAGCACCACAACTGGTGCCACACTCGTGCTGGCAAATTCCCCATTTCTTTTTTAAATATCGCAAACACAATAAAGCGAGCACGAGTGCGACAACATACAAGATGTCACCGCGCTCACGCTAGCACCAGGTTAGTCCTGTGGTGGTTGAAATGGAGGAAAGGTGTTGGTGTGGCAGATACTGACTTGATGGAAATCAGGAGGAAGGTGGAAACATACACACAGAAGATGAAGGATGTTTTGGAGAACAGGAGGGGTACTCCTAGTAAGCAATGTGTCAAGGTGGGGGATTTTGCCCATCTAAAGAAAGGGAGAAATGTTGGCAAAGGTCTGTCAGGTGGTCTGATTCTATTCAAGTAACTAAGGTGTTCAAGAATGCTATGCGTGTGGATGGAAGATCTGTGTGGGATGTGAGCCGGGTCTCACTATGCAAGGGTGTGGTTCATTCCTGGGCCAATACGGATGATCTTGGTAATGTTTTCCTTGATGTAAGTAATGGAGAGTGCAGTCGATTTGGCAATGGGGTGTGTGAAACAAGTTGTTCCACGTCCATTGACAAGCCTACCAACACTACTATGATGTTGAGGCAAATGAAGAGCACTAGGATGCGCACCATGCCCATAAAATACCATGATTATGTTTTGAAATGATGTATTCCGGTATGTTGTAGTAATAGAGTTTAAAACAATTTTAACACATGCATTGTTTAATAAAAGGGGGAGATGTGTCAGGTGTAGTGCGAGCGCGGTGACATCTTATATGCTGTTGCGCTCATGCTCACTTTATTGTGTTTGCGATATTTAAAAAAGAAATGGGGAGTCTGCCAGCACGAGTGTGGCACCGGTTGTGGTGCGCTCGTGCAGGAGATTAAGAAATGTTCTTTGCAACCGCTTTGTGTGCTTTTGAATGGCGGTGTTTGTCTTGGAGTGAGTGAGCGTGCTGGGGGGGCAGTTGATGGTGTATATAAGACTGGAGTGGGATGATTACCGGCACTCATTGTTCGGAGCGATTTATCTGTATCATCTTTGTGTGGACTGGGAAATAAATGTTCTTCCGTTCCTGTTGTGGCTGGGAATTTATTGCATGCAGTTATGCATTTAGTGAAACCTCCTTCTTCACACTTATATTGGCGGGCTTACCCCCAAACCACTGAAGATAATCTCATATAGGTTAAATGGGAGTCCGAGGAAGTGCATTTGCATGTCAGAATAGGATATATATAAAAATATTGTACTACAAAAATATCTCAGCCCAAATGGCGACTACCACAATCTTGTGAAGGTAAGTACAGGCATATCATCAAGGTACAAATATGTGGAGTCTGTGCTACAATTGCAAAAAGTACGTGCCAGTGCCCAAGTTATTTCTATGGAGGCGATTTCAGCTCACATCACTCACCCTCCCCCCCCTGCCAGTTAAGCAAAATGCCAGTTCGAACCCTAGCTAGTAACCATCAAAAACACAGACGTGTGACATTTTTGACTATTTCAGGGCACCTGAAACTGTAGGGGTGCTTTGACACGCTAGTTTCACCATGGTTTCTAAAGTACATGGAATTTTAAAACACCCTACTGATCTTTATAAAGAGTAACAGTGCCACCATGTCGTGGACTATCATAATTAAGTACTGCTGGTTAGAAATAAATAACAGTGCTGAGCACCGGCAAACACTGGCACAAATTTAGCAGTAAGTGGAGTTAATAAAAGCAAATCTATAATTCCCTATATGTAGTTGTCTTCACAATGCTTTAGTGTTGACATTTTGGCTTTGATATCTTTGTAGGATAATACTTAAAACTAAGTATTGTGGTATAATAGAAGTGCTGCAAAGCAGGAGTGATGAAATATGAACCTATTGGCCTGACTAAAGACAGTGTAAATTGTTGAAATGGAGTGCAAGTAGTAGAACTCTAAGCATGCAATAACGATGCCAAGATGAATGCAGAGGCTACAGATGGTGTACAAGTATAAGAAACAGTTTCCTGACAACTTTAATTCAGTCAGTGCCCAATATTTGAAAGTTTGTCTTCTATAGCATGGAGCGACAATATACCCCAAGCCTCCTGGCAGATAGAAAGGCACAACAACTGTACCTCAGACTCACCCACTGATCCTCTTGTGGTCTGCTTATGGAGTTTGCAGGTACAGTTTTGTTTAAGCCAGTACGGTTTGTACTGTAGCACCTACAGTGAAGATATCTCTTACCTCGGCCACAATACATGATAGAAACCTACAAATCTGGAGGGATAATGGTAACAGATTTGTTTTGACAGCTTAGCCATGATGATGATGATGATAACCTGACACATGGTGCCTGCAGGCTCCTTCCCAGGAACATGGAAGCACTAAAGGCATGGGTACCATCATAGTGGTCTTTCAGGACCCTGAGCTGAGGGAGCTCGAGCGTGAAAAGAAGCCACTGATGAAGCAGAATTTACAGGCAGAAGAAGGCAGACTCTTCTCTTCTTGCAGGTTGCCCTGCTACACAGACTTGCAGACAGGAACCCCACACAATGATGAAGCAACTGCTTGTGCAAGGCATTGGTTTGTCTGTTTGGTGCACAGCACAAGTGAAGGTGAAGGAGGACAGCAAGACTCATCTTTAGCCATGTGCTATATGCCCGTTTTTTATGGGACTGAAGGAGCTACAATGGACACTAGTGAGGAGTCATACAACAATTTGAAGGAGGGGTTGGATGGACAACACTTCTCAACTTTCAATACAAGCCATTGGGCCCTTTTGGAGACCATGTTTTAAAAAAAAATATGAATTACTAATTATTACAGGTTCAAGTGAATGTTTTTGGTGTAACCTGCTATGTCCCTCCTGAGGTCCCTTGCTCCTTTACCTTAGTCCTCATTACACTTCTTCAGTCCCCCCATCATCCCCCTGCCTTTATTCTACTTGGAACTGTTTACAGTAATGTGGAAATACCAGGCACGTTAATTTTTTTAATATGCTTTTGTGGTCTCTTTTTTCCTTCAGCCAACGTTTAACACGGAGCTCAATTTTGAGGTGGTCATCACTTTCTGCATCATTTTTTTTTTAACACTAGCTTTATAGTATTTCTGAAAAGACACATGACAATTTCTGATAAAACACGGCAGTGCAACTCATTACTTTAAAATGCATTAGAAGTGATCTCCTTAAGTGTCTTACAACTTAGCCTCATACCTAACCTTACAGCGTTTTTCCAGTGGTGCCGTGCATTCATCAAGGTGTAGTTAAAAATACAAATAAAGACATGTTCAACCAAATAACCCTCCCACCCCCGCCCATAAACTAGACATCGTCTCAGAGAACATAAATGTGCCCGTACAACTCCTACCTTATTCCACACTTGTCGTTTTGGCTTTATTCACTACCTCTCCTACCAACTGGGAGCTCAGCGCCTAGACACCAATGGGTAGTAGTGCGCTTTAGAAATCTCAATTTCATTTCATTTAGAAATCTCAATTTCAAGGTGCATCCGAGTGGTGTAAAAGAACATTTGATCATCAGTCCGGGCCCGAAAGCTAAGCAATTATGCTGCCCTCATCTTTGACAGTTAACCACGCCCCCCTCATCACTTTCTGCAGCATCGGATGCAGTTAACCACGCCCCCTCATCACTTTCTGCAGCATGGGATGCAAAAAAGAAAGCATGATCGCACTTTTGCTAATCATAATGGCAACATTTAATTTCTATGTTTTTAGTAGTTCATACAGGCATGACTGTATATATTTGTAAAAGTGGAGGAATGCATAAATGCAGATCTAGAATGGTGTTAATTAGTAAATACCATCCACATAGCTCTGAATTTCAGACACTTGTTACTGAAATTCAGCATTAGGCATAAATGACAAAACTATAAAATACCTACTTTTAAAATAGTGTAAAATATGTGCATGAGTAACAGGAATTCTGTCAGGCATAAATCTCGGTCTCATTTGCAATTGGGAGCTTTGGCCCTCTGTTTTAGATGCTCTGCTGTGGGTGGATGCAGAAGGGGGGGCAGGAGGGGGGATGGGGTCATTCGTTTAGCAACCTTGTGACCTGTTGGTCCAGGCTTTAAACCACAATTATATTCAAATGCACTTAGTACTGCGTTAGACCTTATAGTTCACTTTTGTGCAATAGAATCAAGACCCCCTTGTCTGTTCTGTTCCATATCTCTTTCCTCAAAGTTTCAAATTAGTTCAACTGATTACGGTTGATCTCAAATCAAAGGCATAGAATATGGAATGCTGAGCAATGAACATCAAGTGTCAATGTCAATCACTAGCCCTTTGGAACTGAACTAAAACAGAACTTTCCAGGCTATCTCATGTAGGGATTGTACAATCTAGACAGTCAGCTTTTTGCTTAACAAAGTGCCTAGACGTAATTTATCTCATAGGTATAATTCCTGAGACCCACTGTGAAAAAACAGCCACTAATGTCTGCTTGCATCTCAGAGTTTCAGCTTTCCTTCAGAATCCCTTGGGCCAATAACGTGCTGTATGGCCAACATAATGAGCATAAGATGTAACTGGAGTAAATTCACAGTCCTTGCTGTAAGGCAGGACTTGAACATGTACCATACTGCCAAGTAAGGCCAACACTATTACACCCGAAGCGATTTCTTGCCTAGTGACCAGAATACAGTGATGTTTGTCTCAGATATAAGCAAAATATTTTCTGGGCTGAGATTTATCAGCGTATAAGTCTCACTCACCATTGTTTACCGGAGGATGAGTAAAAATAACTACCGACTCACATACACCACTTCATGTTTTTGGTTCAATGAAAGCTAGGTCAAAGGTAAAAGTCAACAAAGGATAAGAAATATGTGATGAACCTGTGTGTCTGAATAGTGCTGCTAAATGTGCTATCATGAATGTGCTACCACTACAACTCTTTTGTGCAGGAAGGCAAAACATTCGGCAGCGAGTTAGACTCCCTATGCCCTGTAGCAATAAGGAAACAATCCTTCTCTCATGCCACCTATCTCAGGGCGCTTTTTTATATTTATAGCTTAGAATGCTGAAAACTGGGTGTCACTGTCCACGCTTCACATGCCCCACGGCGCAATATAAAACAACGCCACCAAATACCCTCCAATCTCACGAACAGCCCAATATTTCAAAACTGCTCGTTGCACTTTAGTGATCCACTGGCTGTTTTTTAATGCTCCACTGTTGTCTGCATAGAGCTATGAGCATACTGTATTAAGGTCCAGGATACGTTTACATTAAATTCATCAAGGTGGAATAAACCCAGGTATCCTGAAAGCCTGGCATAAATCCCGCCTTTGTGGATTCACTTTGGATATCCCAGCACAGCACACAACCCTATCTAACATCTCTCTGTCTGCAAGTCAACTCCAGTCTCCTTTTATGTTAGAATCGTTTGTAAAGCATGTGCCCGCCCTACAATGGCTTTGCACTACTACCAAAGTCCAGAACGTCCAACCTCCATTTTGAGGATTCCATCACACACCGAAGTCTGATTTGGCGCGTGAAGCCGTCTCAGGCGAGTGCTCCATGTGTGGTTCTGTTACAGCTTCCAGTAAGCGTGTCACAGTCATTGATAAGTCAGTCAAATATAATGTTTGATGGGGTGACAATGTCTTGTAAAACTGATTGGGTTCATGTTAGATTTCCCCCTGAGTGGCAGCAGAAGCATCTCGCAGACAGACTGACAAGACCAGCACGCTTGCTTGCTGGCACCAGTGGCATCACTTTTTTTCCGGAGCTTTATATAGCGCGAACTTGACCCGAAGGTATCTGGTATCAGAGGGGTTTACATGAGCACCAGTTGCCTTACACAAGGGCACATTCATTTTGTTAGGCACGGAGAGATTAAGTGATTTGCCCAGAATCACAGGATGTTGAGCGTCATTGCCGAGACTCGAACCCTGTTCCCCAGATTTGAGATCGACCGCCCTAGCCGTTAGGCCACATCCTGTGATTTTATAATTAATTATGAAAATCTACATGTGGCACTAACATCATGCCTTTCACTAGAATCCAACGGTCCTGCAACCTTGCTGACCTACTTCTATTGTGGGCAGTCTGTCAACTGTCGTTAAAATGTCGCTTCTGCCTATCCTTGCAGCCGATGTGGAAAATGCGCAATGTGAATGATGGAAGTGCACAGCTCATAAAAATAAGGCACTAAAGTGCGTTTTGACCACCATCATCTGGAGGTCAGGAGAAAAAGAAAATCTCTACGCCCTGCTTAATTGCCAATGAGCTAATTGAGTAATCAAGGGCGTTGGAATAAGTGAGGTCACACCGTGAATCTACAAACACTGCATTGCTTTTACAATTGAGATCATAACTAATTAACTGCCAAGAAGCGGTAATGTGCAATTAGAGGGGTTTAACCTAATTCCCCATTTTAAAAATGCAGACCGAGCAAACACATGCATTCCCATCATAGACTGCATTTCATGTTTACCGTGGCATGCATTACATATGATGGGAGGGTGTATAGCCGTGTAATGATGGAAGACATCAGTCATTGCGCCCTCAGGTTGGAATATATCATAAGGAAGAGCACAATCTACATGTTACCCTGTAAGCCATGTTCCTCCAATGAAACTGCAAGCCGCTTGGGATGAAGGTAAATTCATCAACAGTTTCTGCAGTATGAGTAATCCATAGGAGCACCAGCACATAGGGAGCGCCATTTTGGAAGCTGTAAAAGGCTTCCTGGTTTGAGAAGCACGACAGGGAATGTAGTGGGAGATGTGCAGATCTGTAGGTTTAATAATGCATTATCACCACATGCTGGAGAAGGTTGGAGTTTCTCGAAGCAATCAGAACACTTACAATGTGGGTACTAAAGGGTAAGAAGGGCCTGCATTCCATGCGCGCGGGTCAGAGGCAAGAAGACAAGTTTTCCTCACATTTCCTCTCCCTCCTTTGGCTCTAGATTTCAATGGCAGCTGAAGCGAGATCCACACCTGAACGGCCTCCACTGTCACTCAGTGACAACTGAAGTAGATGGGAGCAACATGCACCAGGGACCATGGAAGGGATTTGCTCTCCTTCTGGTAAACTCCTTCTGGACTCAGTAAAGTCAGGGCAAGTTTTTTTTTTGGAATACCCTTCCTCACTTGGCTGCTTCTCTCACTGAATACCTATCACCAGCTCCTTCTACAGCTGTCATTTAAAGGCAGGAACACAGAGGGGCAGACATGGTTAAAAAAAATCCCCCTGCAACTTCTACCAACGCCTGTGCCACCTTCTATCAAGGATGAGCCTCCTTCCCAGTCTTGCAATAGCTGCTGTCAATAATTCCTATTTGTAAAGCGCAAACATATCACCCCCTTAAGGGTTTCAAGGCGCTGGGGGCCGTCAGGGAGATTCAGAGAGCTATTGCCCAGTCACATGATGCTGAGCGGAGCTGCTGCCGGCGATCGAGCCGTAAACCCTGCGCTACGGAGTCAGCCACTATGGCCGCTGCGCCACACCTCTCTCTCAAAGAATGACAAATGCAGCAAGAGCAGCTCCCACTGTGTGGCTCCTGTTCCAACTGCCATTCCGTGCGAGCACACACCACTGGAGAGATATAGAAGACATAGCATGTTCGTACACCACACAGGTAGTCACCAAGAATGTTTTAATAACTGTTAGTAACTCTTCCATCCAATCATCTATCCATTCATCCTTTCACCCTTTCATCTACCCGTTGATATCCACCATTTCACCTTTACATTCTGTCATCTATTCATTCTTTCATCCATCATTCAATGTTTTACCATTCCATCCATGGGCCATTTCATCCATCCATCCATTAACACTTCGATCATCTATGCATGCATTCATCCATCCATACATCCTTTCACCCATACACCCATCATTTGACTTACCCGTCCATCAATAAAGCTTTTCATCCATGAACTGATCCTTTTGTACAGCCATTCAATCCATCCGCTCATATTTCCACTTGCTTTGCCATCCATCCATACTCACAAATGTCCATTTGTTATGCCATCTGTCCATCAATCCATCCTCTTAGGTTTCCATTTACTCTGCCACGCTTTCATTCACCCATCTATTCATCCTCTCAGATTTCCATTAACTTAGCCGTCCTTTCACCCTCTGATCCATCCTCTCCAATTTCCATTTACTCTGCCATCCTCTCACCCACCCATCCATCCATCTATTCATCAACTCATATTTCTATTTAATCTATCGTTCTTCCTTCCATCCTCTAAAATTTAAATGTACCCATCTATCCATCCATCCGTCTATCCATCCTAGTTTTCCATTGGCTCTGCCATCCTTTCACCCATACCATCCATTCAACTATCCATCCTCTTGGATTTCCATTCACTGTACCATCCTTACATCCACCCATCTACCCAACATCGCACCCACTCATCGTTTCACCCACCCATCCTCTCACCCACCCATCTTTTTACCCACTCATCCACCCATCCTTTTACCCACTCATCCCCATCCTTTCATGCATCCATCCTTTCCCTAACCCATCTATCGATCCTTTTACCCACCCATCGTTTCAGCCACCCACCCACTCATCCATCTATACTTTCACCCACTCATGCATCCACTCATTCATCCTTCTTTTCCTTTTCCATAAGCACATCCTTCTTATGCTAATTATGAGCTTTTATCTGCCAAGTTGCAGATAAGAGACCCATAAAAAAACTCCACCCTGTTGTAGCTGCGAAAGCAGGGGGTTCAGGACGCCCCTGTGGCCAATCTCTTTTTTGAGAACACAACAAATTATTATAGTCATTTTCACGAATGGCCTGTCATCAACCACATGGTTTGTTCCAAGTGTATGACGAATGCAAAACACGGACTTTGGAACTACATCATATAGCCACTTGTTGTGTTATTTCTACAACAGTTTATGACAATCAAAGACTGTAGCTTCTAGGCCATATGCCACTTACTGCTCTCTCATTCTGCTTAGCAAACATCAGCAAATGTGAAAATATGTGTTTTTTTTCTTGTGTGTAAGATTATTAAGCTTAAGGGGGCTTGAAATTCTACATATTGACAAAAGCGTTTGTGGGCCTTCCTCAGCTTCTACACTGCACTATTTGTTGCATACCAATTCGCCAAACACCACTTTCTAGACACCACACAATGAGAATTCAGACCCAACCACAGCACGGCAATCACCCTTAGGGTAGCAACGGATAGCATCCAGAAGAGCCTCTACAGGGGAGAAACTGCTGCTCTCATCCTTCTAGACGTATCAGCAGCCTTCAAAACAGTCTCCCACCACATCCTAATCCAACGACTCCAAAAAGCAATTATCCAAGGACTCGCCCTCTAATGGGTCTGCTCCTTCCTTACCAGAAGAACCCAAACCGCCAACAATCCCCCCCCCCCCATTCCTCTGAAGCACAACATGTTATTTGAGGAGTCTCGCAGGGCTCTTTGCTCAGTCCAACGCTCTACAACATCTACATGACCCCAAAGGCCAACGCCATACGAGTTCACAACAAACATCCTCACTTACACCAATGATACACAACTGATATGGTCCCTCTCGCACAAAACACCCATCACCAGGAACAAGTTCACCATAGGCATGACAGAAGTGGCCACCTGGATGAAATTAAAGTGCCTCAAATTAAACTCATACAAAACCAAGGTGGTAGTCTGC
Source organism: Calotriton arnoldi (assembly GCA_963921515.1). Classification (NCBI taxonomy): domain Eukaryota; kingdom Metazoa; phylum Chordata; class Amphibia; order Caudata; family Salamandridae; genus Calotriton; species Calotriton arnoldi. The sequence goes on along the minus strand of CAWUFW010013638.1, from coordinate 319,980 downwards.
GGAAACAATGGCTCACCATGGGACTCTAACTGGTGGCCCACAGACCTTAGATCCACCCTAGCCCTACTCGCAAGCAAGGATCCTTAGAACCATCATAGACAAAAAACTGGGCATGATCGCCCAAGTCAACGCAGTGGTCTCGGTATGCTTCAACATACTGAGGATACTGAAGAAAATCTTCAAGAGGCTACCAGACAACACCAGTAAACAGTCACCCAAACCCTCATCACCAGCAGACTACACCATGAAAACACAGTGTATGCAGGGATTACCAACCAGTTCACAAGAAGAGTGTAGACCGTCCAAAACGCAGCAGCCAGACTAGAAGCGCTCACACTTCAAACTCCTCACCCATGCCTGAAAAGCTCTCAACAACCATGGCACTGCCTACCTGAACAGCCGCACTCACTTCCACCAACGTTCCAGACACCTCCGTCCTAATCGGCCTTTCACTAGCACACACATACACAGAAGCAGAGCAGAGGGCTGCCCCTTCTCGTACCTGGCCACTGAAGCCTAGAACAACCTTCCACAGCACATCACAGCCTCCTCCTCTCTTCTGGACATTCACAAGAAGCTGAAGGCTGTGCTTTTCAATTAAGTCCCCAGAGCTGGCCTAATACACCGGCTACAGAGCACCTGGATATCGTCACGGGTGGTAAGCGCGCTACAAAAAACACCATTAACATAACATGTTATTCCAATAAAAGGTATCAAACTCTGAGTGTTTGGATCCTGAAGCTGAACTAGCACCGTGTGAAATCATTCTCTACCACTCAAATGACAACTAAAATTAAGGCTCAATAACCATCCAAAGGACGTTTTCTCTTTATCTGAAGGACGTATATTGTGAACACAGCATTGCCTCTAAGAACAAACGAAGCAGGCCAGAGAAAATAACCGCACTAACGTTCAAGCTAAGGAGTTCATGAAGAGCGTCTCTTTTTGGGGTATTCTAATAGATGACACTAAGTGGGTAATCCCTACAATGGAGTCAGTCAAATTATAACTTTAGAATCTGTAACATATGTAACTGGTAACCGAGCATGACGACTAAAACAGGGCTACAAAACAGCCATTGTTGCAACACAAGAGATCTTCTGCAAGACCAAAAGTAATGCTGAATCTAAACATTCAAAATTCAATGAGAATTTCAAGCCTCTCGTGCTCCGCCCCCCCCCACCCCCCTCAACCACTCATTTAAGTACCCCATCAGTAGCTGCTGCAAACGTATTCAAAACTTAAAAGTGAAATTCTCAACACAATCTCAGTCAAGATCTTCCAGCTACCATAAATGCTGGCTTTCATATCTTCTCCCAGTTTGCCTACATCCTCACAATTGATTTCCTGGAAATGAAACCATGGATTAAGTATCAACAGCCAAAGTGTGACCTTGCTTTAGTCAGCAACATGGCCAAAATGATTCTGCTGTACATAATTTACATAATCATGAAACTACAAATAACATGGATTACTAATCAAAACAAGCAGAAGGGTTTAGAAGTTTCCTTTAATCACACACTCAATATGGAAGCACAGATGAACCAATTCAGCTGCAGCTGTCATTTATTTCTTAAAGTAAACAAAAGAAAAGCCATTACCAAAATCATCATTTCTTTTAGCAAGATTATCACAAGATTCTGTAACTCGAACTTGCAGAGATTTGGATTTCATCTGTGATATTATCCATCCTGCGATGATCAATGCATTGGAGGCTCAGTAATGTGGCATTGGTAACCATAACTGAGAATTTTCATGGTTAGTCTAGGTTTTAGATCTTAACTACAATGGCCCTTCTTCGAAATGTAAGGGATTTTCTTGTGTACTTAGTGATTTTGGTAGACAACTGTACTGTCAGGTAAAGCATGCTTTTGCGTGTACATGCAAGTTGTAGCACAAAAGCTTTCTAGCTGATCCCGTCCACTACATGTGTAGTCAAGGGTTTTGAACAAAAAACATTTTTAAATTGATGTTGCTAAAGTTTACACAGACTTCATATATGGTCGAGAGTTACATTATACAAGAAAAGTCATAATAAATGTTTAATCCACATTTCTTTGTTTTACAATCCATAATTACCTGTTTCTGGGCAAAGTGCGATTTTTATTGTCTATTCCTCCACTGCCCCAATATTTGTTCTGGCCTCCCTGAAATCCATAATTTTGGCTTTCTCCAATAAACAGGGATTCGGAAACCACCTGGCTAGAACCTTCATCCTTAGGGAAACTTCCATCACTGAGAGAGAAAAAAAATCTATTTTAAACGCATAAATGTTTCGCATAGCCAACAGAATACATATTTGAGTGCTGTATATTTGAACAATTACATTCTGATGTTTACAAAATGCGTCAACTCCATAAATATTCACTGTGTCGTTGGGCAGCGCCCTGCCTTGGGTTCACAACATGAAACTCCAGTTTATTTTATTTGTACAGTTTTATACAGTGCAGACTCCATCCCATAGGAATTTACAGTGCTTTGTGGGGCGATGATGACTTTACATGTAAAAGAAAAAGTGTGTGTAGAGGAGACAGCTTTAAATGTAAGAATTTAAACCATGATTTAGGGTTATTTGACAGATCTCATTACAATCAATTTGTGGATGCATAATGCATGACAATTTTGCAGGAATAAATCTTGCTAATATACATATGTACAGGAAACTTTAAAGCATGAGTCTATAAACAATACATTAGTGGATATTACATAGTTCTATTTACAATCATAGCGTATGGATTATTAAACAGACATTGGACGATATAACTGTTGGATCATGAATGCCACTGGGATGAGAGGTGCAGATTTCCAGATGTGTGGTTAATAGGTACATTTTAGAAGACTGGAAGTACTTGGCTAATTTGACATAATTGGGTAAGCTGCATTGCCTGAGAAAACTTTTTTTTCCTGACGCAAGGTATTTCTGACTGACATCTGATTTACCGCAGAGATTATTAGTTTCTCCAAATACGTTGAGTATATTTGTGGGGTGTTTCTTCATAGAGCCTTAAAGGTGTTGCATGCTGTTTTCAATGTTAATATGGCTGCTCATGGCAACCATATGAGTGATTTTCATACTTGGGTGATGTGTTCATTGCTTTTAGTGTTAAAAGAGTAAAGTGGCATCCGCCAGTGGCTCAGCTTTTAGAGGAGGAAGGCATCTTTGAGGGAAACCCGTTAATAGTGAGTTCTCGTGCTATAGATGTGAAATGTATCAAACACAAAACGGAACTCTTGGGTCTATGAATATTTTTATCATAGCTGGGAACCTAACCTAGTCACTGTACGGGCAACAACCCCCTCACTGAGAGGGAGGAGCTCAGGGATGTTTTGTTTTGAAGAGAGGTATACTAATTACCCAATTGATGAGCTAGGGATGGTGAGGGCAGCAGAGCAAGTGGAAGTGATTATTAGAACTAACTACAGGGCTCGCAAATAACTTTATTGGAGCGACAACTGGCAGGACCTAAACAAAAATGACTCGGCAGAGTCATGGAATAACCTTTAATAATAATCATGGGATATTGTTCAATAACGTTCATTTCTTTTGGCTATGATCATAGCATATTCTTTAGCACTATTCATGATATACCCTCTGACTTCCTTCCATGGCAAATGTGGGTTGTAGTAAGGGTCCTGATGAGAACAAACTTTGTGGAATTCATTTACCAGTGAATTTTAATAGTCGATTCTTTGGAATCGTTTATAAACACAATTGTACCTACACGATTGTGGACAGAATTTACTGTTTTCAGTTCATTTGCCATCTCCCAAATTGCTCTGGTCCTAGGGTGACTACCTTCATCCATGAGACACTGTCTCCAGTCCCAAACTTTTGTGCCATAGCAAAATGCATTCTGGGTTTTGCAGTATTGTTTTGCTTCCACTGAACTAATTAGACTAACTCATCTGAGATCAATGATTTGCAGGTAAAAGGTTCAGGACTGGTGAGTCTATAGCGAACTGGAGTGAGGTAGGTGGTCATCCTTACTGCTCAAAAGAAAACCGGATGAGAAAAAAAGCTCTACAACTGATCTTGAATAATTACAAACGTATTTTTAAAACACATGCGAAGAAGCGGTCTGTAAAGCCATGCAGTCGTAAGTATTGAAGCACATCTGCCGTTATCTTCAATTAGATGAGAACAGGTATTAGTGGCTGCAGCTAAGGCACAATTACTATCACAAAAATTCATTAACACAGGAGTTATTTGATTCATTTATAAAAAAAACTGTGTTTGCCTTTGTATTTTCTAGTATATTATGGCGATGTTTTTTTGCTAAGACCAACAATATCGAATGACCATTTGTAGTTCAACATACAACTTCAGTCACAGACAACTTCCCTGTGGCAGAAACACTTTCTTAAATACTTCCAGTGTGGAAAACATGTTTGTAATTTTCTCCAACATAAATGCTTTCAATATTCTTTACATGCGTCAGCTGAAGCTTAGAAAGAATGGTTCTTGGTACCTTGGGGGCTTTTACAGTCTTGGATGCATTAATGTGTGTGCCCCCTTAGAACAGTCTGGGAATAGTATTGCCTTTTGCCAATATATTTTCTAAAAATGTGATAATACTGGGCCCAGTTTAATAATTAATATGTGGTGTGAGTAATCTAAGGGAGTGTGTGATTTATGAATCTCAGTGACTCTCTGGATCTCACTGGATGACGGGGATATCACAATAGAAAGACTTGCTTCTCCCGGTGGCAATTACACAATATACCCAGCCATTGCAATTAGAGCTTAGTGGACAGCGTCATGACTGTCGTGAAAAACATCAGGTTAAAATGTAACATGTCTGTTCGGCATTTCGCTTGCTGCTGCCTAATGTGGGGACTCCGCTCTAGATCAAGGCATGTGGTGGATAATAATGAGCTTTATTTGTGTATGCTGTTCTACAAAATGCCATTACTTTAGTATACAGGCATAATCTTGAAAGTAAACATTTAAAATCAGCTGCAAAACATAAATAGGATACTACCACGTATACCCAGGTGCATAACTACACACTGCCTATAATTAATAAAAATGTATTGCTCTATTTCATGCAGTTAAGTGAATGGGTCCTAGTGTCTTGTGTAACTAGGGAAACAATTATACCTCCCCCACATATGATTAGGTTTCAGGCATCCTTTCATAAATCTAATGTTTAGTCAGTTTCTGACAATCCTTGGGAAGGGGTGGCGGGAGGTAGGGAGGGCAAATGCCTGGCTACTCCACTGCCCTTCAGAACAATGCTTCTCCCAGCCGTGCAGGTTAATTTAGAACATGTACACAATGGAAATCCCTATTACTATGTTATAGCAGTGAGGGACGTTAAATATGTGGGGAAAGAACGATATTCACAGAGAACACGGATGCCAAACATTTCACAGCTGTTTAATTTTAAGCAGAGATCTAAGGGGTGTTCAATCAAAAAAGACGTATTACAGTGAATAAGAACTAGACAGTTATTGAAGCATTAAGCGACATTTAAAGGAACAGAGTAACCATTTGAAAACTACGGCGAGATTTGTCCTGATCTCCACCAAAAACGTGTTGAGTGGTTCTGAAATGCAGGGTATCAGAACATATGAGGCTGCTGTGAGTAATGCATAATGAGATGCACATTGCCCCCATCTGACCGTACCATGAGAGTAAATAAATAAATAACCCGGTACTTATAAAGCGCAAACTAATCACCCATTAAGGGTCTCAAGGCGCTGGGGGCCGTCGGGGAGACTAAGTGGGCTATTGCCCAGAGTCACAGGAAGCTGAGCTGATCTGCCGCTGGGGATCGAACCGTGAGGCCCCCGCTCCGAGTCATCCGCCTTGGCCGCTGCGCCACACCTCTCCCACTGAGAGTGCTTGAACACTCTGCCTCTATCGAAAGAGAGCATCAGATGAGCCCAGTAAGAGCGGTCATCCGATCCAAATGTTTTTTGGGACCTTTAAAATACTTAAAGGACGGTGCTCTATCCCTGTCTATGTCTAAGTGAGTTATAGCCTTTGTATTGTGCATTGGCAAAGCCCTGATTTACCAACTCATTATATTTTTTTACTTTGATTACTGCGTTCTCATGCATCACCTTCATTGTTGATGATGCTGCAGAAACATCTTTTGCCTGTTATTCCTGCCGTCATTAAAATCAGATCTAACATTGAGCATTAGTTACATTTCCTTCCATGAGTTTGCATGTGTGGATATTTATACAGCGGGAACAGAGCTAGGAAGGAACAAAGTGCTGACACAAGTGACACACGTCAATCTTATTTGTTCTTTGTGTGATGGACTTTGAGATGGTTGATGCTGTCGTTAGTCCAGCAAAGTGATGGATGATAACAAGTAAGATGTAGCACATTAGGATAGAAGGGTATATCAATGACTCAATAACCCCCTTTTCTAAAACACATTATTTATGTGCATATTACATACTATATAGTATCATAATGAGGCAACACATGAAGAAGCCCAAACCGTCTAAGCACAGTTTAGCACACTATATCAACAGGGATGGCCATGGTTAAAGTTGGTGTGTGCTTCACAACGAAGAGCAGTACAGAATGATTCCCCAGAGCTGTCATTTTTCTATAATTTAGAAAGTTTTTGATGAGCCCAAAGCATTCCTTGGTTCCTCATTTACTAATATTAGAGATCTTATGCCAATAATTTTTGTAGATACAAAACAAACGAAATGAAAGGAATGCACCAACCTTGCAAAAGTTAAGCCTATCCCATTGTCAGCAAACCTGCAAAGTCAGCAAAACAAACACAATGTTAGTGTTCACAGATAAGATAAATACAACGCAGAAACCACATTTAATGCATACTCCACTAACATAAGAAAAATGCAGCAAGATACACAAGAATACAGAGAAGTTTTGAAGTGCCTCAGTTTTCTTACTTCCATTCATTTAACCATGTACAACACAACATCTGGTCAATACTATTGGTAGCAGAGATAGATTACACCTTGATAAAACAAGAGCTATAAGAAAACAATTGCCCAAGTTAGAATAAAATTCCCGATTCCTGAATCCAATGCCCAGAAATGAAGACTGGCAAGGCAGTCTTAGAAGGAGGTTGCTGTTTTGAAGGTGTGAGTATTAATAGGGTGATGCGTCGTCTATTGTAATTGTGCTTTGGTTTATCTAGTAGTGTTTTGAGGTTGAATGGTTGAATAGATGAATAAACGTATTATTGTTGATGTGCTTTATTGGTGTATTGTGTTTATTTGTTAGTGTTAATTTGTGATTTGGGGAGGTTTGATTGAATTGATGGTGCTTATATATTAGCTGTGAAAAAGTTGAAGAGTTTCAGACTCCCTGTAGTCTACAGATCCCGGGATACATACATAGAGAAACTAATCATCTACCATTGACAGAGAGAAACTAAACATTATTGTGAATAATTGACATCGATCGGTGTTAGTAGAACCTGATTGTACACAGTGTGATGCTGCATTGATTAGGGTGATTTCACACTGGTCGTGATTTCACTTGCGGCCTGTGGAAAATACTCGAGTGATTGTAATACTGTTATTTCCTTTAGCAGAGCAAACAAGAAGATGTTTTACTGTGTTAATTGAAGGTTTTTGTTGAAGTTGTGTGAATGCGAGAGGAATTGCAATGGAGGGTGAGATTCTGCAAGGAGTATGTTCATACTTCATATTGTTTCGCGCTGAGATTGGTTGATTGGTGTATGGTCAAGCTGTGATTGGTTGATGGTGTCATATTTTGCTGTGTTGTGATAGGTCAGTTGTGTGAATGCCACATTGAGACTGGTTGAAAGCCTTCAATAATTTAAACTGCAACAGGATTGGAGAAAATAAACCTGTTGTTTACAGAATAGAATCAAAACATTACATTGAATTTGAAGGAATGAAATGGTTTAAGATTTTTTGGGGCAGTGATATGACACTTTTGATATGGGAAGTTGAAGAGGCACCACCTGAAGGTACGCCTGCACATTTTATGTTAACTGAAATGGGATTAAAACAGAATTGTGGATTCGCCAATGGTGATTCCTGAGAAAGTGGGTCCTTTGAGTTTTCCAAAATATGGTACTTTTGAATTGAGAATTATCGACAGGTTAAGGGAATTGTTATGTGAAGTGAAGACACCACCTAAACCCATACAATTTGAAGGTTTAAGCATGTGGGAAAAGACAACAAGAGATAAGGAAAGAGAGAAATACCAGAACAAGATTAGCAGAGCGTAATTATGCAGATGCTCAATGGGATAAAGTACTACAGAGATGGAGGAAAGTTATAGTTGAGGGAACTAGATTATACCAAGCCAATATTACTGAGAGACTGGAGAAGTGGAAAAAAGATACGATATGGGACAAGGAAATTAAGGATGACAAAAAGCCTCAGCCCAATAGTCATACAGGGGAAGCAATATTGGATGCATTGTTAGCGGAGTGTCCATCCCCTTATGAGTTACCCACTACAAATACCAATAATAGTGTACCAACAAGTTCTACAGTGGCTACTGCTTATGCCGAACCAAGAGAAATACTGATTGAGAGACCTTTACAGACATTTCAGATTGCCCCACTACCTGTTGAGTCGAACCAGGCAGTGATACCTCCAGGTGTTACTGCTTCAATTGTGACTGATCCAGTACAATTACTACAAACTGTATCTGCACAAACAGTGCATAGACAAATTATGACTACCCCCAATTAATATTGTCCCAACTCTAGAAGCTCAAGGAGCTGTAGAAGGGGTAAATACATCAGGGTTTACCAGCATCTCAGAATTCACAGAGTACTGAATGGAAACTGCCTCAAACAGTTCAAGAATTGAGAGATGAGGGAAGAATTGTCTTTACAACACCAATAGCCCAAGGGGAAAGAAATGTATTTTAAGATGGGTTTTTTCGACCAATGCTTTGAGGAAGCAGCATGGATTAAAAAGACAGAACACAGTACAAGTTAACCCAGAACCGGAAAAGAGAGACCACTTAATGTTTCAAAGTTAAAAGTTGAACTTGAGGAAATTATGAGGGGATGTTTAGATCTTACGCATTTGAACCAGAGTCAGGAAAAATATTTAATTTACCTGAGTAAGGAAATTACAATACGTGCAGAAACTACACATGATAGACTGACTGATTTGGCCCGAAAATATGAGATTGAGGTTTCAAAACGTTTTCCATTGCAGAAACGTTTCAGGGTACAGATGGATGATGAAGTAATTGAGACACTGAGTTCTTCAGGAATGGAACTACACATTACAGAATTAGTAAAACGCATTCGTAAATGGAATATGTTAGAAATGGGGATCTCTGGTTGGCAATGGCTGGCGCCAATGTCCAAGAAGGGACCCTTCTTCCTAAGTCAGAGTAAGGGGGCTACACCCTTTGATAACCCCTGCTCAACCCTGTGGTAACGTAGCATGAGCAGACAGGCCTATCTCAGAGGCAGTGTGTGAAGCATTCGTGACCATACACAATAACGCAGTGAAGACACCACAAAGGGACACCACACAAGCAGTGGCATAATGAAACTTGAGGGGGCCCCGTGCAAAACAGATGGAGGGGGCCCCCACGGTGGCCCGGCCCACCACTTTGCACCACCACCCAAAAATCTGGCATATTTTGATTTGAAACCTCCAAGATTTAAATGAAATGCCTCTATATTGTCTTTCTCAAAGTTCTAATGAGAAAGTGGGAAACCCTCTTAACATATAAGCTATGCCATTTGTAACAATGTCAAAAGCAGATTATTTAACTGAGGCACCAATCAGAACAATGCCAAAGAGCGATCCTATTGTCTCAGGAACTGCCTGTGGCTGAAGAATAACTATGAAGGGTCTGAATTAGAATTGACATTAATGGACAATAACTTGAAACTTTGAAAGACAAACCCAAACCTGCAATTCCATAAAAACTCGACTGACAATATACATGAGAAGTACACAAGATATAACTCAGTATCCTGCAAAAGGCAAGAGAAATAGACTGGTGAATTATCTGCATGCCACACACTAGCGACTGTCAAGGGTTGTGCATGATAACGTGAACAAGCACTTTCAATTTCTACCATCATGTCTTTATTAGTAAGCATTACAAAACAGGCAGGCAAACAAGGCTGAGGATGAAAACTGTTCGGATGCTTCAGAACATTGATGCAGATGTTTGTCTGTTTTAATTTATCATTTCTGTAGGTTAAACAATGCTAAATACAAGATTTACGGCACACATTACAGACAAGTGCAAGCAACAATATAAATAACACCGCATGTAGAATAAAAACAAACCATATCAGCAAGTTCCTAATGACAAATCAATACAAACTGTAATTGGTAAAGCAAAAGAAAAGTGCAACTACTTTCAAAGTGCATAATAAAGCAATCACTAGTCCAGCAATAAACAAAAAACAAGCATGTTTAGTAAAACAATTAACTTTCTTCTTGCATCAACGTGAAAATACATTCAAAGTGCCTGATAAAAACAAGTCCAGCAGTATGCAAAAATGAAGCCAGGTTAGTCAAACAATTCCCCGTTTGGTGTGTGCATAAAGGCACATATATTTCAAAGCAACTGGTAAACAATAACAACTACAGCACCATACAATAATCAAACCAGTTTAAACTAACAATTCCCTTTTTGAAGGCTCAAATATTTCACAGTGACTAGCAAAACAGTAACAAGTACAGCAGGCAGCAGCATACAAAAATCAAACCACTTTAGTCAACCAATAACCTTTTGGTTTGTGCTTGTGCATGAAGGTGCAAATATTTCAAAGGGACTGGTAAAACAATAACAAGTACAGCAAGCAGCAGCATACATAAATCAAACCTATTTAGTCAAACTAATTCCCCTTTTGTTTGTGCACCACCACAGAAACACTTATGCAGAGTTTAAACATTCTGCACCTTTGCTAAAATTTGTTTTTTTTACTGAACTTTATACACAAAATGTCTTTTCCATGGGCCTAGACGTGCCAGCCCACGTGGCAATTAGGGCCATCTTATTAGCAGATGGCACCAGGAACATCTTAAGGATTTTAGGGGCCAACTGCCAAACATATATTGGGAACCCCTGTAAGAACAGTTTTGAATTTATGATCCTATTTCAGCTCTTTCATGCCCTCTTTGGGCGAGTCACAGACAGTGCACAGACACACTAGTCCAAATTGTAAAAGATGTTTACATGTAATATTCAGGGATAGTGATGCGTGTTTTCAATATTGTAACACAGCAGCATATTATTGCAAATAATCTCTGTGACACTGTCCCATTTCTCATATGTGTGAGGTCCTGATTTGATCCAAAAGAAAATTTTATGGATGTTACATGAAACACAACATTCCTCTACAAAATGTCTGTAATAGACACACATCACCAATATTGAAAAAAGCGAAGAAAGGTTGTATTTAAAACAACCTGTTCAAGAATCATTTAATACCATCAGGGCAAGACTCTACAGAACAGAGCTGGTTTTATCAGGGGGCCCCATGAAAGTCTGGGGCGCTGGGCCGGAGCCCACTTTGCCCATGCCTCAAAAAGTCTCTGGATGGCATCCGACAGTCTTTTTTGGCGTGCCCTCCCCCATTTCCTCCTTTTCCATGAATTCCCTCACCACCACTCACCAACAATGCACCTCATCTCTCTATAGCACCTTTCTGACAAACATTTCATTTTTTTATAGCGCTACTCATAGTTTACTCACACTCAGTTCTGTGATCTGCATGGTACATGTTCTTTGTAGCAGGCACATTAACCCTCTGTGCTTTGTGGGTGGTAGGAGTGCCCATGTGAGTGCACGGTGAGTGATGCGACAGTGTGAGAGTAGGGTAAGAGTAGTGACTGCAGGGTGAGTGAGGTGACCATATCAATTTGGGTGCGGATGTAAAAGCAGAGTGGGACGAAAGAATGGATGGTTAGTGATGGGCTTGTTTAAGTGAGATTGCAGATTCAGCAGTGAGGGGGACAGGTGAGTGAAGTGTGACATGAGTGCAGATTGAGTAGTGTGCTCGTGTGACTGCAGGGTGAGGTACAGGGTGAACAGCGCTAGTGCATTGTGATTGCTGTGAGTGCAGGGTGAGCGTAAAAGTGAAGGGCAAGAATGAGGAGTGAGTTGTCTGAATAAAGGGTGCATTCCCAGACACTGGAAGTAACTCAGCATGTTATTGACGGCGACGTAGGGTTTCAGATATGTTGAACTATTGCTATTATGGCGTTAATCAGGGATTGAGGGTGGAAATAAATAATGTGCTGATCCTGCAACAAACTTCCAGTCTTATGATTAGGTTTGCCAGCTCATTATTTTGATGTCCCAGACGTACAAAAATAAGCAGTCACCTAAAGCCATATTTTCAGCACTTTTCTGTGCATAATTCGAACAGCAAATATAAATAGAAAGCACTTTTAATTATGTTCTAGGGCTGCCTGAATGATCCATGACTGATAATTAAAGGGAACAAAAAGACAGAAAAGTCACATTACAAATCAATACATACTTTATTTATAACCCTATTTAGTGTCAAGACGAGGTCTCTCCAGGCTCTTTAAACACATTGCTGGCATTTTTAGGTCGAGCCTCGAGTAGCGCGCAAGCGCTGCTTAGAGGCGAAGACTTTTAGTAAGCGAGTTTGGAAAGCAGTCCAAAAAACGCTCCTGCGTCGTGGCTGGCCTTTTTGAGATGGGTACGCGCGGCAAACATGTGTTTCCAATTATCGTGCCCAGACGCGGGCGCGATAATTGTAAACACATGCCGGCAAAGGCCATGACGCACGAGCGTCTGGTCAGCTGACCAGGCTGCCGCGCTCGCTTGCTCCCCCTCGCCCCCGCTCCTCTCGTCCCCGCTCCTCTTTTGTTCATGAAAGGTGGCGATTGGCAAACGTGGGCCACTTTTTTGTGTGACCGGCCCAAATTTTTGGCCCAATCCGATCCTGCACCTCAGGTAAACAAATAACGCCCATTCTGAATTATAAATTCTTCTGCACACCAGCTCACGTTCACAGTGAGTCTGCGTGATGGGGACATCCCACCAGGCCGTTCGGCTTCGAAACTGTACTGCTGTCCCGATAGATGAGGTGATGTGGATCGGTTGTAAACACTTTCTGCATTTCCTGTCTCCTAAACAGGTGGGAGTTTGTAGATGTCACCTGCCTCCGTTAGATTTATAGTTAGCGATATTCCCCGATTCTTTGGAAAGGATGGTAGTTTTCAGAACCTCCCTGCTGCCTCTGATCTCAATTAGCCTGCGGAGCTTCTCGCGCCTGCGCACTGTTGTCTGCCCATCCCATCTTGGCCCTAGTTCTGATCGAGGAAGAACGGATAAAAGAAGGGACCGGGAGATGCCTGAAAGGAGCAGGGAGACCCTGCTGCACAATGGAGAGAAAGGTATGGAGAAAGTAGCGGGAGTTCAGGGAACTTCCCGGCCACATTGCCACCGACCCCACAATAGCTGTCCGACGCTCCACGCACGGCTTCATCACCCCCTTCTAAACCGCTGAATACTCTCAATACACCCATATAAACTGATCGACCCTTTTAACCCCTCCACGCCCCCTGCGGATAGCCGACTGCAGTTCACCTTCTCCACTTTAACTCCTCAAGCGCCCTGCCCCGTTGCACAGCTAAATCACCTCCCCTTGTATAATGGACCACTCCATCTCTACCATGGAAGCTGGACTGCCACATTGCTGCATTACCCTTTTCTCTACTCCCTCCCTTTCCACAGCCTCTGACCTTCTCTATGCCCCCCTGCATTAAATGTCGCGCCCCCGCTCAGCTGCATCACCGAATCCTTTCCCGCACATCTCGATCACAACCCGTTGCAGCAGTCTCACTAGCGCAGCTTCCTAGTTCACCTAATCCATCTGCATAGTTGGATCTACCACCATCCTCGTGAACAGCTGCTTTACCCCGTTCCTGCACGGACAGAATGTGAAATCTTACTATATTTCAAATAGGCGACTTTACCCCTCTCAGAGTAAACATAAAGTGTGCATTAATACCCTTCTTCACTTCCACGATGCCCCTTTGCAAATCATATAAAGTGCGCTGTCGAGACTTGGATAGATTTAGCCCATGCAGCTAAAGAGAAACACTGCTCATTTGTGAAATTATGGTTTTGAGGATATCTGTGAATTCCTACACCTCACACTGATTTTTGTAACGTGATTACGTTTTTCCAATAAAGCCATTGTTAAACAATGGGAGAGCTTTTCCCCAACTGGAATGTTAACCCGCACAAAAGTGTAATGCGGTGACTCCCACAAGTTTCCTCTTTATAGCTGCCACCTGCACTCCTCAAGGCTAAATGGAATGCAGGAGCTCCCATGGTAGCTCCAAAGAAGAACTGTGAGCCTTTCAAAGTGGTGGAAAACTATACATTTCCATACTTCCACTTGAAGAATTTGCCTACATCAGGACTGTCTCTTATTCCCACCTACTGTTGCCCTGCCAACAAGTAGCTGAAAAGTACGCTTTTCTTTATAGCTTTTGTAACTTGCGGCCGAAGTGCATAAAAAGTATGGGAAATGTGATCCTGAGCGCTCAAGTTACAAAAGCTATAAAGAAAAGCGTACTTTTCAGCTACTTGAAGTGTGAGGCAGGCCCAGAGATGTGCCTTAAAAAACATGTTTTGCGGTCATTTTGCTGGCATTCACATTCAGGTAAATTCATATACAATATAATGCACACACCTTAAATGAAACAATGCCAGTTAAAGTAATCCGTGCAAAGTGGACTCTTTTATGGTAGGTTATGTGAAAGCTCAATTGGTTAATGTACACACTGCAGATACCGGTGTGTGTGTAACCAAACAGCTGCAGAACGAAATCCTGGTTGGTGCAGTGGGGGAATAGTGATGTGTATTTATAGTACTACGAGGTCCTAGCCTGTGACCAAAAGCATTGTAAACATGCAAGTCAACCTTTTGATCGGCTGAATTGTATTCTTTCACTGGCCCCATTTAAGGAGCTACTTTTTCTTATTCATTAAGTGCTCAATAAGAGTGCATGTGTTTTTGTTGGTTCCCATGGCCTCTAATATCCGTTCCCCTGTTGCTTCCCCTTCACTTGCCACCACTTCCTCCTCCATTGCTCCACTACCCCTTGCAGTCCTTAAGAATATTCCTTCAGTTTCATTTTTGGAGGGCCCTGCAGCTGACATTTGCTTCCAGGCTACTCCATAGTACATATAGTGTTTATACTCCTCTCCAAGCATTGGCATAGCCAATAGGTCTCGCCTTTGGGACCTTATAAGTGTTTAGTTATCCAGCACAATATCCTTGGTGCAACAACATCAACTGTTGCATGGCTAAACACTTATAAGGTCCCAAAAGCGAGACCTATTGGCTATGCCAATGCTTGTTCTTTTGGCAAGCTTACTTTATATTCCTTTTCATGAAATGCATCTCACACTACAGCAGTTATGTAAATTTCAAATGTAAGGAATAGTCAGAGTGGGGGCCCAGGGGTACTGGTACCAGAAAAAAACTAAGCCTCTGTAACCAGTTTACAAAGGTATGTAAATATGCAAATTGTCTCTGGCCTCAAGGCAGTTGCCTTCAACCCCCTTGCTGCTGGGCCTGGAAGCTCAGGTCACCTGCACCCACCGCACGCAGCACGCACCATTTAATTTATGTGGCAGGACTGTTATGAGGCAACTCACTGGTGCAACTAACGCCAGCGAGAGAGTGTAGTGCTGCCTGTGTGCGCTACAACGTTGATGGGGCCCCTGGAGGCTGGCACACGGGGGCTGCTGCGGGCATAGCTGCCAAGGTTTCAGATTGCTATGTGACACATTTTCATAATTTCAGTGTAATTATGAGTGACATGTTAACGACTATGAGTGACACTTTCTTGCGAGCAAAATTATGCAGTGAAGACGATCAAAACATATAAATATCAGAAATTACACCCATTTGAGCAAGAAGAAACTTTAAGAAGATCTTAAAACACCAGAAATGGAAGGGCACTCAGTCATGGAATGGCACGATATGGCCTCTCATTGTATAGTAAATGGTGATGTACTGTGCGTGTCCTTCCCTTCCACAGAGGCCAATGGACCATTTCCAAGCTGCGCCATCCTTGAAGACGCACACCTGCAGGGCATAGAAACTGCACCGCAATACACAGGGCGCAGTGCTGGCAACATAGAACCACCTTGATACAAACTAACCCCCAGGGCCAAGCATCATTAAAAAACACATACCTAAACCTCATGCCGGGACACAGAAATCAAAGGTTTTTGCCAACCTACGGGTTGGAAGTGTGTTTTGTCAGAAGCTATTAGGAGTGTTTTATAACACAGGGCAGCTGAGAACACAGTTTAAGCACATGAAATGACTTGTGGTACACATCATGACCAGTATGGAAACCCCCATGTTGTATGTGGGGTAAAGGAATATTTAAAACTCCTCCTGATACTTAATCTGCACATTCCATTGTGCTTTTATGAAATACAAGATTGCTGCCTGCTGCAGAGGCGCCCCTAAGATTGCCAGCCTTTGCCCACACTGGGCCCCCTCCCTGCCAGCAATCAAACAGGAGAGCACCAGGACTCCAGGGCCTCTCTGTCCACGTGGGATCCAACCCAACAGGATGTGAGGCAGCCCCAACATGAACAGTTACAACACACGGATCCATCTTAGCTGCCTAAGTGTGACACTGACTCGCGCACGGACAGGCACCATACTGCATTAGCCTCAGGCTGAGGCAGGAGCTGTGCAGTAATCTCACGGCAAAACCAACAGCTAGTAGGACTGTCAGAAGAGACCCACCTGTTTTAAATTACCCCCAGGATACAAACGAAGCACGGCTGCCAGAAAGCCGGCTGCATTTACAACACGTACCTGCAGCATTGCTGGCAAGTTTTTTAGATTGCTTATGTGCGTCATCTCAATTGCGATTGCAATCGCAGAGCCCACCAAGGCACCAAAGGCCTTTCTTATTAGGTATTTAAATTATAGAGCAATAATACCTTAAGCACTATTCATTAAGATGTTATGGAGGCTACACTACAGGCTGTAGTGTAGCCTCCATAACATCTTAATGAAGAGTGCTTATGGTATTATCGCTCTTTAATTTAAAAACTGTAGTCTACAGGAACTTCTTTAGTGGAGCTGGATTCATGGTCTTTGTTACGGCGCCAAACTACAGAGCGCCCCGCCGGGCATGATTTTGGGCAAGGCAGCCTCAGGCTCTGTGAGGCACACACCTAGTTGCAGCCCACCGGCACCGGCGTGTGGTTTTATCTAAATGAAAGCGAAAGGCCGGACATTGAGATGCAGCAAATTTGGGCCCCCATTCGAGGTGTTCCAGATAGCACGTTCACTCGTTTACCACATTTGCTCTATAAGCCTGATGCAGCTGTGTTAGGGGTAGCTCACGTTTGGTTTACAATATGTTATCAGTTTTAGTAATGCGCTGCTAACTATACAGGTATCCTAGCGCCGAGAAGAGGGCAAAAATAAGGAGGCGGCAGTGATTTGTTTTTAATGGGTGCATTCGACCTCCAGGTAGTAACTGGCGGTAAATGAATTGGGATAACATGTCTTTAATTTCATCATCCTTTTTGCAAGAGACACATTAGTTATCTATTTCTTAGGTTATTACAAATATGTAAATTTCTGAAATACCGAGTGCTCTGAAGTAACCGAAAGACGATGCACAGTGTTATGAAAAACAATAAATTCATCCGATGGGATTTGCATAGAATTCTATTTCAGTTCCAAATATGTGGATCTCTATTAAAACAAAAATGACGGGCCCGGTCGCCCGCCTCCTCAGATTCCAGTCCTGGCCTGCAATATGTCACTCCCTCTGCAATTCACGGCGGTGGGGGTGCAGTTTGTGAGACTGAGAGCGAGGATGGTGGTTGCGGCTTGCGCACCGTCGCGTGGCTGCAATAAGTCAAACATTTTAATCATGATGACTGTAAAGGTGACAATCATCATGATTAAAATTTTTGATTTATTGCAGCCACGCGATGGTGCGCAAGCCGCAACCACCATCCCCGCTCTCACAAACTGGAGCAATCATCGCGGTCGCCACTGCACAGAACGGAACCGTCCGGGTCCTATACTACTTTTACTTATTTAACCCCGGCCGCCCGCCCCATGATGCATCCCATTCCACCCCGCCACCCTCTGACACGGACTTCTTGTTCCTGGCTCGGACTGAGAGACTCACCTGCGGGGGGAAGAAGACGGGGTAAGGCTAGCCAGGGGCTAGAGCTAATTAATTATGGCCGGCGGCAGCATGGTCCCTATCAGTCGTCTCTGGCCTCTGTGATGCCTCACCTCACCAGTCACGCGTGCACTTTTAATTGCGCGATGCGCATGACAATGGTCACCAGACCAGCCCCACCCTAAGGGTGAAGTCTGAAGACCGCGCAGCCGCGGAGGCGAAAACATCTGCGCGCTGCCGCTGCGCACCAATATGAAGAGGCCAGGGCGAGGTGCAACGAGCGACGGCGGTGGGCGTAATGTATTAATTACCAAAAAATGCTGGCTCCGCTAAGGGGGCCCCTGGAGCGCGGGGCCCCCCCGCAACGCGGGGGCTGCGGGGGCCTGTGTTACGCCTGTACACAAGTAACTATAGAAAAAGGAGTAGCTTTATATCAGTTTAACACAAGGCTCGATGATGATCAACAAGCCACAATGCAAGTTAATATGAGTTCACTGAAAAGGCAATAAAGCACTCAAAAGCGGGTGAAACAAACTTAGTTCGAGGCCGGGGTCTACGCGACCCAGTGATGCACAATGTACCTGAGGTTTAAAGGGGCACGGCACGCAGCTTCGGGAGGAAGCCGCGATGATGACAGGCGGACTCGCAGCGGCCGCAGCTCCCAGCTGCAGCGGTCCGCGGCGTGCACTCACAATGATCCTGGGGCGGTGATTAAAGGCAGGCTCTCAGCGGCAACAGCTCCTCATCCGCAGCGGCCCACAATAGCGATAGCGATGATTCTCGTAGTATAGACCAATGCGGGCTCTCAGCGGCCACAGCTCCTCAGCTGCAGCGGCCCACAATAGCGATAGCGATGATTCTCGTAGCACAGACCAATGCGGGCTCTTAGCGGCAACAGCTCCTCAGCTGCGGCGGCCCACAATAGCGATCGCGATGATTCTCGTAGCACAGGCAAATGCGGGCTCTCAGCGGCAACAGCTCCTTAGCTGGGGCCCGCGATAGCAATAGCGATAGCGATGATTCTCAGCCCGCGTTCCCGGCAGTAGACCCAGAGGCTCTGGAATTCTCGACAGAGGCCTCACCTGCGAGTAGAACCCCTCTCAATAGGAATTCAGAAGGCTGATGGGTGAAGTCTAATGTCCCTGAGACTTCAGCAGGAGGCAAGCTCAAATCAGGCCCTTGGGTAGTTGCTTCAGCAAGATGGATTAAAGTTTCAAAGTCCTTTTCCTCTCGTTACACTGACAGAGGTTCGTCTTGACATCCAGAAGTAACACACTCCGTAGGGGTTTCGGCGCAGATCTTTATACCCCACAGGTCTTTGTTCTCAAAAGTCACAAGTCACTGAACCCAGCCAGAACCAGTTCGGTGTGGTCCTGGAGCACTTTATTTACGAGGCTGCATCCTGCCTTTGAGGAAGAGGGGGGACTGCCATCAGACGCACAGTGGGGGCTGGAGCCATCATTCACCTTGCCAGGCCCAGCCCTGCTCAGATCAAAGGGTCACCCCTCCCCATACTCCAGCTGCAGATCTCGCTATTCAACCCAGGTCAGGCTCAGCCTGCCCCGACCCTCCAAGACCAGACATCCAATACACATAACAGCAGAGCACACTGGACGACTTAGGCAAGAAAATACCTACTTTCTAGAAGTGGTATTTTCAAACACAGAAATATAAAAATAATTCTCACTAAAAGATGTATTTTAATATTCTGAGCTCAGGCATACTAAATTCGACTTTCAAAACATGTTCCTTGGGTCAGCTAGGATTATAGGATGTAATAATCAAAACTGCCCATTCTGGCCTAAGGGAACAGATCGCCTTGCAATAGTGAAAAATGAAATGGAGTGTAATTCACTATCAGGACATGCCACACAGACCAAGGCAGGTCCTACCTTTCACATACAACGCACCGTGCCATAGGGATGACTTACATGATGCCAAGGGAAGGTTGAGGGACTGGGAAGTGGGTTCACTTTACAGTCAAAGAATGGCCGTTCTGGACTGTGCACAGACTCTGCGATGGCAGGTCTGAGACACACTTTACGCGCTGCTTATGTTGGTGGCGCAATCAGCGCTGCAGGCCCACCAGCAGCATTCGGTCTACCAGCCCTGGGCACGCACTGTGCACTATACTAGGGACTAACAGGTAAATCAAATGAGCCAATTATGGGAATACCAATTCATTCAGTCAATTTACAATAGGGAGCATTCGCGCTGTAGCACTGAATGGCAGTGGCACAGCGCCCAGAGCATCTAACACCAGCAAACACAGAGGAGACAAAAAGCGAAAGATGGAAGGGAGACCCACGCCAATGGTGCCAGGTCTAACACATGTCCCCTCCAGCTGAAATGTGGGGAGAACTACCCACCCACTTGGGGGTTCTCATCACTAAGGCGGAAAAATCTGGACAGACCATCAGCATTGGCGTGTTCTGTACCCGGGCGGTGTTCCACCGTAAAGTCCATCCCCTGTAGGGAAATAGACCACCTCAACAACTTTGGATTCTCACCCCTCATCTGCATCAACCATCTGAGGGGCCTGTGGTCTGTCTGAACCCGGAAGTGAGCCCCAAACAGGTATGGTCTCAGCTTCTTCAGTGCCCAAACCACAGCAAATGCCTCACGCTCAATTGCACTCCACCTCTGTTCCCGTGGAAGTAACCTCCTACTAATGAAGGCTACCGGTTGGTCTAGTTCCTCCTCATTGATCTGTGACAGAACAGCCCCCACACCATGCTCTGAAGCGTCTGTCTGGACAACAAATTCTTTTGAAAAGTTGGGCGCCTGAAGTACAGGCGCTGTGCACATGGCAGTCTTCAGGGCGTCAAAAGCTTTCTGACAGGTGTCAGTCCAGTTCACAATCTTTGGCTGCTTCTTAGAAGTCAGCTCAGTCAAGGGTGCAACAATGTTGCCATACCCCTTGACAAACCTCCTGTAATAACCCGCGAGTCCTAAAAAGGCTCTCACCTGTGTCTGGGTCTTTGGGGGCTCCCAAGCCAGGATGGTTTCAATTTTGGGCTGTAGGGGCGCCACCTGGACGCTCCCAACCTGCTGTCCCAAGTACACCACAGAACTCTGCCCAATCCGGCACTTACTTGCCTTGATTGTGAGGCCTGCCCTTCGCAGTGCCATCAACACTTCCCAGAGGTGGCGCAGGTGGTCCTCCCATGAGGAACTAAACACTGCAATGTCATCCAGGTAGGCGGCACTGAAATCCTCCAGCCCAACCAACACCCTGTTGACCAACCTCTGAAGGGTGGCAGGGGCATTCTTCATCCCAAAGGGCATCACCCGGAACTGGTAGTGCCCATCCGGTGTGGAGCATGCTGACTTCTCCTTTGCCCCATCAGTCAAGGCGATCTGCCAATACCCAGACGTCAAATCAAACGTGCTGAGGTACCGTGCAGCCCCTAGCCGATCTATGAGCTCATCAGCTCTGGGGATGGGGTGCGCGTCAGTCTTTGTGACTGAATTGAGACCTCGGTAGTCCACGCAGAACCGAAGTTCTGGGGTGGCACCAGGCGCTGCAGCTTTTGGTACCAAGACCACTGGGCTGGACCAAGGGCTGCTAGAGGACTCAATCACCCCTAAAGCAAACATTTTGGAAACCTCCTCCTTAATGGATGCCCTAACCCGGTCAGTCCCTCGGTAAGCCTTGTGCTTAACAGGAGGACTGTCCCCAGTGTCCACTTCATGGACACACCAATCAGTGACACTAGGCACCAGGGAGAACAGATCACTGAATTGTCCCAACAGTTGGTGACAAACACTCTGCTGCTCAGGGGTCAGTGTGGCGGAGAGGACCACACCCTCCACTGACCCATCTTGCTCCTTTGCACACAGGAGGTCAGGAAGAGGCTAACTCTCCTCCTCCATCCCAGCATCTGTGGCCAGGAGCATGCCCACTTCGGACCTCTCAAAGTGGGGCTTCAGGCGGTTGACATGCAGGACCCGCAAGGGGTTCCGGGGAGACCGCAAGTCCACCAAGTAGACAACAGGACTCTTGCGCTCCACCACCTCAAATGGTCCGGACCACTTATCTTGGAGCGCCCAGGGCTCCACTGGGGCCATGACCCAAACCTTTTGACCAGGCTGAAACTCAATCAGAGTGGCATTCTGATCGTGCCAACGTTTCATCTCTTCCTGGCTGGCTTCCAGATTTGCCTCAGCAGGCTTTCTGAAATGCCGAGTCTGGTTCCTGAAGGCCAGCATGTAGCTAAACACATCCTGGGGAGGTTTCCTGGGAGACTGCTCCCAGCCTTCCTTGACCAGACCCAGAGGCCCTCTTACCGGGTGACCATAGAGTAGTTAAAAGGGGCTGAACCCTAGGGACTTCTGTGGCCCCTCACGGTAAGCAAACAACAGGCATGGCAAGAGGACGTCCCACTTACGCCTCATGGACTCTTCTAGGCCCATAATCATGCCTTTGAGGGTCTGGTTTAATCTCTCAACCAGCCCATTACCTTGAGGGTGGTAAGGGGTGGTAAACTTATACGTTACCCCACACTCCTCCCACAGAGACTTCATATATTTGGAAATGAAGTTAGTACCCCTATTGGACACCACCTCTCTGGGGAACCCCACACGGGAGAAAATCCCCATCAGTGCACGTCCCACCACGGGGGCCGTCACTGTACGGAGTGGGATGGCTTCAGGGTACCGGGTGGCATGGTCCACCAAGAACAGGATGAACCCGTTGCCCATGGCTGTCTTGGGGTCCAGAGGCCCCACAATGTCAATACCCACTCGCTCGAATGGGGTACTGACAACTGGAAAGGGCTGGAGTGGGGCTTTGATCTTCCCCCCACTCTTCCCACTTGCCTGGCAAGTTTCACATGTCCTGCAGTGAGCATCTGAGCTCCTGCGCATCTGGGGCCAATAAAAGTGGGTGACCAGCCTCTCGAAGGTCTTGGTCTGCCCCAGATGTCCTGCCAATGGCACATCATGAGCCAACTGCAAAACACACAAGATGATGGACGGAATGTTGCACAATGGCAAACATTCACCCCCAGTCACAGATCTGGGTTTAATCCATCGTTATTTTGCTTCACCACGCCACCCCAGTTCAGACATGGCCATATGCAAATCAGTCTTGACCCTGTGCCTCATGGGAACAGTCCAGACCGAACTGCCAAGCCATGTCTTCCCTGGACCGGAATCAAGCATCCTAGGACCGGTTTCGGGCATTCAGCCCTCATCAGCCAGGATAGCCTGACTCCAGTGGCGCAGTGAGCACGGGACCCACGTCTGGGCATACCCTTCCCACTTGGGGCGAATTGCAAAACACACAAGATGATGGACGGAATGTTGCACAATGGCAAACATTCACCCCCAGTCACAAGATCTGGGTTTAATCCATCGTTATTTTGCTTCACCACGCCACCCCAGTTCAGACATGGCCATATGCAAATCAGTCTTGACCCTGTGCCTCATGGGAACAGTCCAGACCGAACTGCCAAGCCATGTCTTCCCTGGACCGGAATCAAGCATCCTAGGACCGGTTTCGGGCATTCAGCCCTCATCAGCCAGGATAGCCTGACTCCAGTGGCGCAGTGAGCACGGGACCCACGTCTGGGCATACCCTTCCCACTTGGGGCGAATTGCAAAACACATACGATGGATTAAACCCAGATCTGTGACTGGGGGTGAATGTTTGCCAATGTGCAGCATTCCGTCCATCATCTTGTGTGTTTTGCATTTCGCCCTAAGTGGGAAGGGTATGCCCAGACGTGGGTCCCGTGCTCACTACGCCACTGGAGTCAAGCTATCCTGGCTGATGAAGGCTGATAGCCTGAAACCGGTCCTAGGATGCTTGATTCCGGTCCAGGGAAGACAGGGCTTGGCAGTTCGGTCTGGACTGTTCCCATGAGGCACAGGGTCAAGACTGATTTGCATATGGCTATGTCTGAACTGGGGATGGCGTGGTGAAGCAAAATTACGATGGATTAAACCCAGATCTGTGACTGGGGGTGAATGTTTGCCAATGTGCAGCATTCCGTCCATCATCTTGTGTGTTTTGCATTTCGCCCTAAGTGGGAAGGGTATGCCCAGACGTGGGTCCCGTGCTCACTACGCCACTGGAGTCAAGCTATCCTGGCTGATGAAGGCTGATAGCCTGAAACCGGTCCTAGGATGCTTGATTCCGGTCCAGGGAAGACAGGGCTTGGCAGTTCGGTCTGGACTGTTCCCATGAGGCACAGGGTCAAGACTGATTTGCATATGGCTATGTCTGAACTGGGGTGGCGTGGTGAAGCAAAATAACGATGGATTAAACCCAGATCTGTGACTGGGGGTGAATGTTTGCCAATGTGCAGCATTCCGTCCATCATCTTGTGTGTTTGCATTTCGCCCTAAGTGGGAAGGGTATGCCCAGACGTGGGTCCCGTGCTCACTACGCCACTGGAGTCAAGCTATCCTGGCTGATGAAGGCTGATAGCCTGAAACCGGTCCTAGGATGCTTGATTCCGGTCCAGGGAAGACAGGGCTTGGCAGTTCGGTCTGGACTGTTCCCATGAGGCACAGGGTCAAGACTGATTTGCATATGGCTATGTCTGAACTGGGGTGGCGTGGTGAAGCAAAATAACGATGGATTAAACCCAGATCTGTGACTGGGGGTGAATGTTTGCCAATGTGCAGCATTCCGTCCATCATCTTGTGTGTTTTGCATTTCGCCTAAGTGGGAAGGGTATGCCCAGACGTGGGTCCCGTGCTCACTACGCCACTGGAGTCAAGCTATCCTGGCTGATGAAGGCTGATAGCCTGAAACCGGTCCTAGGATGCTTGATTCCGGTCCAGGGAAGACAGGGCTTGGCAGTTCGGTCTGGACTGTTCCCATGAGCACAGGGTCAAGACTGATTTGCATATGGCTATGTCTGAACTGGGGTGGCGTGGTGAAGCAAAATTACGATGGATTAAACCCAGATCTGTGACTGGGGGTGAATGTTTGCCAATGTGCAGCATTCCGTCCATCATCTTGTGTGTTTTGCATTTCGCCCTAAGTGGGAAGGGTATGCCCAGACGTGGGTCCCGTGCTCACTACGCCACTGGAGTCAAGCTATCCTGGCTGATGAAGGCTGATAGCCTGAAACCGGTCCTAGGATGCTTGATTCCGGTCCAGGGAAGACAGGGCTTGGCAGTTCGGTCTGGACTGTTCCCATGAGGCACAGGGTCAAGACTGATTTGCATATGGCTATGTCTGAACTGGGGTGGCGTGGTGAAGCAAAATTACGATGGATTAAACCCAGATCTGTGACTGGGGGTGAATGTTTGCCAATGTGCAGCATTCCGTCCATCATCTTGTGTGTTTTGCATTTCGCCCTAAGTGGGAAGGGTATGCCCAGACGTGGGTCCCGTGCTCACTACGCCACTGGAGTCAAGCTATCCTGGCTGATGAAGGCTGATAGCCTGAAACCGGTCCTAGGATGCTTGATTCCGGTCCAGGGAAGACAGGGCTTGGCAGTTCGGTCTGGACTGTTCCCATGAGGCACAGGGTCAAGACTGATTTGCATATGGCTATGTCTGAACTGGGGTGGCGTGGTGAAGCAAAATAACGATGGATTAAACCCAGATCTGTGACTGGGGGTGAATGTTTGCCAATGTGCAGCATTCCGTCCATCATCTTGTGTGTTTTACATCATGAGCCAACCCCAGTAGGAAGGCTCCGAAGCGCTGGGGTACCACCAGCACACGGGCTGACCCAGGCTCAGCAACCTTAGGCTCGCTGTAAAGGAGGTCATTCTCCCAATAGATCAGATGTGACCCTGACTGATCACCAGCTGCTTGGGCTGCCGCCTGTCGCCGCGGCCCCTCAAGAGAAGGGCACATTCTCTGCTGTTCACAAATTTCCTCCCTGGTGGGCCCTCCTTCCTGCTGCCAATGGGTCAGCCCAGGCAGGTCCCCCAGTTCGGCTACTTGTTCCCCGGTAGGCTCCAGGGCATCCCCCTCAAGGTCTGCTCCCTCCTGGGCCGTGGGAACTATGGAGGCCGGTTTCCCGCGCCCCCTACCCGTTCTTTTTAAGGCAGGGGCCTGGGCCATACTTTCAGGCTCCAGGTCCTTCTGAACTCCTTACTGGCTGCCATGGACCGAGTGGTCGCGCACGCCCACTCAGGCAGACCCAACATTTCCAAGTGAGATTTCCTCTCCACCGTAGCCCACGGGGAGTTCTCTAAATCGTTGCCCAACAGACAGTCTACCGGCATGGCTGGCCTCACAGCTACTTGAAGAGTTCCTGAGGACCCCACCCCCCACTCAAAGGGAACTTGAGCCACCTCACACTGGCTCTCAGAGTTGTCTGCTGACACTACTGGGCAGAATGCATGGGGACAACCTGCTCTGGGGACACCAACCGGGAGCTGACAGCAGTCACACTTGCTCCGGTGTCCCTCAGAGCCTCCACCCTATGGCCATTGAAGGTCACCCACTGCCTCTACTTCTTAGTGTTATCAGGCAGCGTGGGGTTAGGGACCTTCTCAAAGTCTCCTAGCGAGACAAGGGTCAATTCTACAGGATCCCACCCACCTGGGGCACCCATCTCCTCCCCTCCCAGGGCTACACTAGCAAGCTGGCGGGTTGGTGCACGGGGTGGTGCATTGAGGTCCCTCTGGGGACACTGGGGATCATAATACCGGTGGCCCACTTGACCACATTTAAAACAAGTAAGAGGCCCCCTATAAACAGGCCTACCTGTCGGGGGCACTGGCTTCTTCTCAGGGGGAGACTGGGACACCACTCCTGGGTTCCCTTGGGAATTACTTTGGGGCCCTCTCTGGAACTCCCTCTGTTTACCCCTGTCCCCCCCACTTCTCTGCTGGGGACCCTGCCCACCTTTGGTGAAGTCTCCCACATGACCCTTGCGAACCCGGGTGCTCACCCAGCGGTCCGCCTCCTCAGCAAGCTTCCTAGGGTTAGTTAGCTTGCTATCAATAAGGTGCTGGCGTAGCTCTGGAAAACAGTTACTAGCTAAATGCTCCCACGCAAACAAATCATACAGTTTTTCAAAAGTTTCCACCTTGCTACCTTTTACCCAGCGATCCATTGCTCTGCAAAAAAAAGACACATATTCAACCCAAGTGGTACCCTCTAACTTCTTACAGGTTCTAAATCTCTGCCTGTACATCTCTGGGGTCAAACCATATCGCGTCATCAAGGCCTCCTTCATATGGGCATACACCATCCTGCTCTCTTCAGGCAGATCCAATAGGGTATCCCTCCCATCACTCACAAAGCGTCCCCACAACCCCGCTCCCCAATCCTTCTCAGGGACCCGGTGGGACACCATTGCTATCTCGTAGGCGGCAAACCATTGCCCAATATCCTCACTCTTATGGAAATCCTTGATGACATCCTTGGGTATATAAACTCTACTCTCGGTAGGTACTAAAGGTATGCTGCCACCAGAGGGGAGATCTCTAAACTCTTAGCCTTGATCTCCAGCTCCCTCAATACTCTCTCATGCTCCAGTTTCATTTTCTCAAGTTCAAATGCAAACCGGTTATTCTCAATATCCAACTTTTTACTCTCTAGGTCCTTCTGACCTTCTAATTTGGCCATCTCCAAACTATGCCTCCTATCTCTCTCCCTGTCCTCCAGTCTCTTCGGAGGCGTGGGTTCGAATCCCACCGCTGCCACCAATGTTAGAAATGGGGATGTCTGGTTGGCAATGGCTGGCGCCAATGTCCAAGAAGGGACCCTTCTTCCTAAGTCAGAGTAAGGGGGCTACACCCTTTGATAACCCCTGCTCAACCCTGTGGTAACGTAGCACGAGCAGAGAGGCCTATCTCAGAGGCAAGTGTGTGAAGCATTCGTGACCATACACAATAACACAGTGAAGACACCACAAAGGGACACCACACAAGTAACTATAGAAAAAGGAGTAGCTTTATATCAGTTTAACACAAGGCTCGAAGATGATCAACAAGCCACAATGCAAGTTAATATGAGTTCACTGAAAAGGCAATAAAGCACTCAAAAGCGGGTGAAACGAACTTAGTTCGAGGCCGGGGTCTACGCGACCCGGTGATGCACCTGCTTTTCATGGTTTCTAATATTTAAAAGACCAGTCTGAAAAGACTGAAACTGCAACATACCTGTTCTCTGATGCCTGTTTTTTGCAGTGAAGAATGTGTGGTCATCATCTGTCTGACACTTCCAAAGGAAACGCCAGCGGCATTTACCACCAGGCTGGAACTGCTGAAGTCCCATGCTTGGCTGTGTCCCAAGCGTATTCCCATCAAACCAAAGCATTCCTTGCAAATCCAGTGGGTGCCTTTTTGCTTCCTTTAGCTAGCACCAAGGTATCGATTACAGCACCGGCTGCCTCAGAACCAGCAACTGGCTGCACTATTCTGTGCTCCCACAACGATTCTGCGAGGTATTACAAAGGTCCGTCCCCTGCAGTAACTAGCAACAGAAGTGTTGTGTCTCCCAGCCACATTTTATCTCTATTTTTCTAAAACATGTCCTGAACCACATTTCTTCTCTTATTGTTTCAACTCTCACCGAGTGCTTGGAGCTTTCCCTCTAAATTGACCTTTTTTTTTTTCTCTCTAAAGAAAGCATGGTCTTCTGAACAGCCTGTAAGAGTTTTCAATTTTATAAACAGGAACTTTTATAAGTAACTACTGACTCTAAGAGAGTATTTTTTAATGACACTATAGATTTTCCTGTCTCCACAGAGTCTATAGTAATTTTACATATTTTAACAGCTGCTATTTTTTCAGCTCATAAACCACTCTCATGCAACTACCTGCCAATTATATGGAAATGCCTATTTTAGTCACGTAGTTTGCTTTTAAATGGGTTATTCACGATTGTCCATAGATTGGAGTGGGTGTTATGTGCTGGATTGAGGCCCTAACATAGGTGCGCCGTTTCAGAGGCACAAATCCTTCGTGCCACAAAGACAGGCAGGCCCTTTCACCTACATTAGCCCTCCCTTCACAAATAACGAGCAACAGAGGCTGTCCCTTATCTGACGTGTGCTCTGGGTGCAGAAGACGGTCCATCCTAAATACGTCATCTCTATGTCCAACAGTGACTAACCTACGTCACAACGAGTTCTTAGAAACAGACCCTTAAGCTCTTGGGATTTTCCCTAGCACAGGATTATTGATTTCTCCAAGAACTCATTAAATATGCATGAACCACTATTCCTTAAGGGTTCATTCCCGACGTCTTCCTCTGACCGACTTTAGGTCAATACTAACATTCCAAGGCACCTATCGGGTATAAATATACCTCCCTTTGCCCAAGCAAACCAGAGGGGACCGAGACTTCCATGCCGACACTCTGACATGAGACGCTGCAACCTGCGTCATGCCACAGCTCCAGCTGGCAGAGGTCCATCCACCCATCCTGGGGTGTCCAGCTCAACATCAGGATGAAGTCCCACTAAGGTAATGGGGTTAGACTAATTCCTAGGGGGATTCTTGGCTCTCTAAGACCTACACACATGCTAGGTACACTTAGGTACATCTAGTTAGGCATCATAGGGGTATAGGCTTTATCTTAAATGCATTCTGCATTTCATGTATGTGTTCATTACTATTGCACAATGGTAAAACTGTACCATGCATTTTTATTTAACTGCACTGCTGGCCATATTTCTCTGCTACTGTCCAACAGTTGTTGCAGCACATATTACCAGTACTAGAATAACAACTGTGCAATAAAGTTTATTGTAAACACACCCAACTGTTTCTTCTATGTACTTCTCTGAGATGAGTGACTGAATGAAAAGTAGTATATTGTTTCCACGATCCTGAGGGATCAGGGTTTTATGTTATGTGGTTGCCAGAAGCTATTCCCTTCTTGGTGTCAAGAAGTTTCTAGTGGCCTCTGAGCGAGCTGGTACACAGTAATTAAGTTTAATATACGCGATAGGGGCATACCGACCTCAGTCCTATGCCAAGCCTATAGTGTATGTTATTTCAATGCGCAGAACCTATCAGGGAAATAGGAACTACACTACAGCAGTGAAGACACCACAAAGGGACACCACACAAGTAACTATAGAAAAAGGAGTAGCTTTATATCAGTTTAACACAAGGCTCAAAGACGATCAACAAGCCACAATGCAAGTTAATAGGAGTTCGAGGCCGGGGTCTACGCGACCCGGTGATGCACAATGTACCTGAGGTTTAAAGGGGCACGGCACGCAGCTTCGGGAGGAAGCCGCGTTGATGACAGGCGGACTCGCAGCGGCCGCAGCTCCCAGCTGCAGCAGTCCGCGGCGTGCACTCACAATGATCCTGGGGCGGTGATTAAAGGCAGGTTCTCAGCGGCAACAGCTCCTCAGCCGCAGCGGCCCACAATAGCGATAGCGATGATTCTCGTAGTATAGACCAATGCGGGCTCTCAGCGGCCACAGCTCCTCAGCTGCAGCGGCCCACAATAGCGATGATTCTCGTTGCACAGACAAATGCGGGCTCTCAGCGGCAACAGCTCCTCAGCTGCGGCGGCCCATAATAGCGATAGCGATGATTCTCGTAGCACAGGCAAATGCGGGCTCTCAGCGGCAACAGCTCCTCAGCTGCAGCGGCCCACAATAGCGATAGCGATGATTCTCGTAGCACAGACAAATGCGGGCTCTCAGCGGCAACAGCTCCTTAGCTGCAGCGGCCAACAATAGCGATAGCAATAGCGATAGCGATGATTCTCAGCCCGCGTTCCCCGCAGTAGACCCAGAGGCTCTGGAATTCTCGACAGAGGCCTCACCTGCGAGTAGAACCCCTCTCAATAGGAATTCAGAAGGCTGATGGGTGAAGTCTAATGTTTCTGAGACTTCAGCAGGAGGCAAGCGCAAATCAGGCCCTTGGGTAGTTGCTTCAGCAAGATGGATGAAAGTTTCAAAGTCCTTTTACTCTCGTCACACGGACAGAGGTTCGTCTTGACATCCAGAAGTAACACACTCCGTAGGGGTTTCGGCGCAGATCTTTATACCCCACAGGTCTTTGTTCTCAAAAGTCACAAGTCACTGAACCCAGCCAGAACCAGTCGGTGTGGTCCTGGAGCACTTTATTTACGAGGCTGCATCCTGCCTTTGCGGAAGAGGGGGACTGCCATCAGACGCACAGTGGGGGCTGGAGCAATCATTCACCTTGCTAGGCCCAGCCCTGCTCAGATCAAAGGGTCACCCCTCCCCATACTCCAGCTGCAGATCTCGCTATTCAACCCAGGTCAGGCTCAGCCTGCCCTGACCCTCCAAGACCAGACATCCAATACACATAACAGCAGAGCACACTGGACGACTTAGGCAAGAAAATACCTACTTTCTAGAAGTGGTATTTTCAAACACAGAATATAAAAATAATCCTCACTAAAAGATGTATTTTAATATTCTGAGCTCAGGCATACTAAATTCGACTTTCAAAACATGTTCCTTGGGTCAGCTAGGATTATAGGATGTAATAATCAAAACTGCCCATTCTGGCCTAAGGGAACAGATCGCCTTGCAATAGTGAAAAACGAAATTGAGTGTAATTCACTATCAGGACATGCCACACAGACCAAGGCAGGTCCTACCTTTCACATACAACGCACCCTGCCATAGGGATGACTTACATGATGCCAAGGGAAGGTTGAGGGACTGGGAAGTGGGTTCACTTTACAGTCAAAGAATGGCAGTTCTGGACTGCGCACAGACTCTGCGATGGCAGGTCTGAGACACACTTTACGCGCTGCTTATGTGGGTGGCGCAATCAGCGCTGCAGGCCCACCAGCAGCATTCGGTCTACCAGCCCTGGGCACGCACGGTGCACTATACTAGGGACTAACAGGTAAATCAAATGAGCCAATTATGGGAATACCAATTCATCCAGTCAATTTACAATAGGGAGCATTCGTGCTGTAGCACTGAATGGCAGTGGCACAGCGCCCAGAGCATCTAACACCAGGAAACACAGAGGAGACAAAAAGCGAAAGATGGAAGGGAGAACCACGCCAATGGTGCCAGGTCTAACAGAATACTTTTCAGAAGCAAGTGGGCAAGGAAACAAGAGAAGAAAAAGAAACCACCAGACCTAGTTCTGGAAAATAATATACAGGACGAGGGAGAAACTTCAGCTTATCCATTGAGAGAAATAGCGGGAGCAGTGTAAGTTCATGTACCATGGAGCAGAGGTGATCTTGCAGCATTTATGAACAATTTTTCAAAATTGAGAGACAAGCCTGTACAGTGGTACACACAAGTTGACAAGCTTGTTAAAATTTTAAAGGTGATGTGGATTGATTTGAAAATGTTCTTTGACACTGCAATGCCAATTGATTTGTGGGCCAAATGTAAGGTTGTTTTACAATGGTCACGTAAGGATCCAACGAGAGATGCTCGCACTAATGCACCACCTTTTGTAGTTATGGAGAAAAATGAAGCAGTGGTTACTTTCCTGAAGGGCCGAGTGCCACCAAAAGATTAGGATTGGGTTGAGAGTGATCGAACGACCGAGGAACCAAAGAAATTGGTTCATGAATTTTATAAAAGATTGCATCAGGAGCTTCAACAACAGAGTGGGAGAGAATGCCCTGATGCCAGTGACAAGTTTGATATTGGATTAACAATATCTAGTCAGATCAGTGTGCATATACAGCAAAGTGTGATTTGTTGACAGAGAAAGTCATTAGATGGGATTTTGAGGTATGAAGGGTACTGTAGTGATGAACAAGAAATGAAGCAGAAAGAGCTTAAGGGGAAGCTGATGATGGCTCAGAGGAAGTTTGCTCAGAGAGGATTTCAGAGTAAGTCATTTGCAGGGAATGAAGGGGATATGGAAGGTGTTGTTCCACAAGCAGGAGTACAAGGTGCTCAAGGAGTATTTGGTGTTTCACGGGATAGAGGCAGAGGTGTTCAGGTTTATTCAAATTCAGGTATGGATGTCACAAAGCTGATGAAAATGACTATTTCCCATCTTTGTAACAGATTTGAGCATTGGAAGAGGGAGTGTAGATTTAATCCTGATGCAGTAAATGGAATTTTGCAAATACAGAGACATGCACATGCAAAATGTGCCAGTTCAGCAAATGCAAGTGCTGAAGCAGAACAGGTCTCAGTGATACAAGTTTCAAAAGCCCAGATGGTCTCTCAGAATATGGGAAACCACACATCCAATTATCAGTTGTCCACAGCAAATGTGAATTCTTTTCAGAACCAAAATCCCATTTCAACAGTTTCCTGTATTTGAAAATAACAGTTTTGGCTCTGATACTTCTGACATTACCAGATCCATTGTGAGAACAGTGGAAGTTTCAGACCTACTCCACTTAGTAAACAAGATCCAAGTTGTAGGAATTTCAAACAAGCAGCTTACAAATCCAGTTTCAGAGAAGATTGCCGAAAAAATAGGTTCATTTGAGGAAATTTACCAATCTGGTGTTTGTGACTCAAGCCGTGTAGACCTGCTAGGAAGCGATTTGTTGTGAAAGTTATACTGCACAATTTACCGTACATTGGATGGTGCTGAATATCAAACTCCTGATGAGGATAGAGAGTTTAACATGGCCCAACAAGAAACAGCTGTAGGATTGTTTCCAGTAATGGCAATTGAAGCGTTAGGCTCTGATTTGAAAGAAACAGTAAACCCAGAAGTATGGCATTTCGCAGGGAAAGATATCGGATTAATAAAAGGTGCAAAACCAGTCAGAGTTACATTAAAACCAGATGCAGTGTTTCCAAGAACACCATTGTACAATTTAAGACCAGAAACACTTGCAGGAATTACACTCGTAATTGTAGATAAACTGAACAAAGGATTTTTGAGGGGATTGATTGGAAGTCCATATAACTCTCCGATCATGGGTGTACAGAAACCCCATGAAAAGTACAGAATAGTGCTGGACCTTAGAAATAATAGCAGCATAATTGTTCCATGTTGTTCTATGGCACCGAATACAGCCACCATACTTTTTCAAATTCCATGTACTGAAGAAGGGTTTACTGTTATTGATCTTTATCGGATTTATTTCTCACTGCCATTATGTGAGAATAGTCTGGAGTACTGCCAAAAAAGTTCAATATCTGGGACACATAATTGAAAAAGGAGCTACAAAGGTGTCACCAGAGAGAGTGGAAGCAATTCATCAGATGAATCCACCTCAAATTCGAAGAGAAGTTAGGATGTTTTTGGGAATGGTTGGCTACTGTAGACAGTGGATACAAAACTTTTTCCTAGTGGCTAAGCCTTAACTGAGGCTGACACACAAAGATGTGTCTGATCTGCTTTCATGGGACAACGATTGCACAAAAATGTTCTTAGAGTTGAAAGAGAAATTGTGTCATGCCCCAGCACTAGGAATACCAGATTATTCAAAATAATTTACACTAATTTGCAGTGAGAGGGAGGGCTGCGCTCTCGCAGTACCTATTCAAAAACATGAAGATGCTCAAAAGCCTGAGGCATATTTTCTGACAACCTATGACCCTGTCTTCACAGAATTGCCTGATTGCCTTAAATCAGTAGCCGTGGTTGGTGTCAGTTCTAAAAATAATGAGATCATAATGATGGAATATCCAGTAACTGAAATGGTCCCTTACTTTGTGGAGTTCCTACTGAAAAATGTAGTGATCAAAAGATGCCTGATTTTAAGTGTATCAAGTCTATGCCAGTAAATGAAAATGGTTGTGATGACTTTGAACATGATTGCCTAGGTGTCATTGATCAATGCACAAAGCCAAGGTAAGACATTAATTATTAACCCCCGATTAAGCCCGACCATGTTCTTTTTGGAGATGGCTCATGTTTAAGAGATAACAATGGCACATTAAGAGCAGCAAATGGTGTGAGCACTATAAATTATATTGTTGAAGCTTCATGGCTTCAAAGGGGTTACGTCAGCACGAGTTAAAGAATTGACTACCCTTACCAGAGCACGCAGTTTAACTGTTCAATTGGGAGTGAATATTGGCATGGGAAATAGAGATGCTAATTCAGTTGAACAATATTGTGCCCTGCTAGCCTGCACATTTAAAGGAGTTATTCAGTGTTGATGACAATAACTGACACTTCGGAAGAGTTAAAAAGGAAACAAGAAAATGTTTCAGAAGGAGAACATCAAGGTTGTATCAGAGCAGGTTTTGGGAAAAACACAAATGACATCCAAATTTCAGCTGATGGGAGACCAGTGTTACCTGATAGTTTGTTGGTTCCAATGACAATACTTTCATGGACACACACACACACTTAGGGAGGGATTCAATGACATATCTCCTTAGACAGAATAAGTACAACCCAAAGTTTAGGATGCTTGCAGAGGAAGAGTGTCATCGAGATGTGACATGTCAAAAAATGAATGCAGGAAAAAATCACACAGACTGAGTCATATAGAGAGATTATGAGATCGGTAACGCGTTGAAGTAAGTGTAGTAAACGATGTAGAGGGAACTTTGGGGTTGGATGAAGAAGGGTTATAACGTTAGTAAGGGGATTTCCCCTCGAAGTGTGGTATCATATTTGAGCAAAGTAGGTTTTTTAAGTTAGAGTACATGGAAATGTCGATAATACGGCAATAGCTCGAGCTGAGCAGCTAGTGCTGGTAACGTTTTGAAGTAAGAATGTGCAGCAGAGGTATCTTTGGGAGTTGAATGTTATATTAAAGGAAATTATGAAAATGAGGCGATGCCTTCTTATGATTGGTATTATATTTGTGTAGAACAACAGTTTTTAGGGTTTAATGCGACAGAAGGGTTGAATAATAAGATCGGAATTGCTCTCTGCATAATTAGTTAATAAAGGGTTCATGCGAAGATAGGCAGCGTATAGATATGAACTTGCTAGTGTTTATAAAAAAACATCACCTTAAATGTTTCGGATCTATGTTTTTATATTGGTTCTAATAACATCAGTTATCATTTATATTATGATGCAAACTGAATTTGAACAGAGATGTGTTAATTATGTGATTATGTCGGCTATTGACAAAACATAGACTGATCTGGTGTTCTTGTATTTTTCTTTAGACCCCTGAAGAAGGTCCATGATAGACCCGAAATGCATTGGGTTAATTATTATATTGCGTTACCATAGAGTGATGGAATCACGGAATAAAACTTCTGGTGATATTTCAGATGAATGAATAAATGATTAAGTAATCAAGAAATCTCAAGTGTCATATTTTCGTTTTGATAAAGTTGAATTGAGATGAGAGACATATTGTCTCATTAAATTGCACACATCCTACGGACTGGTTCGCCTGACCCATTAAGTTTCATAATACTTTCATGGACACACACACACTTAGGGAGGGATTCAATGACATATCTCCTTAGACAGAATAAGTACAACCCAAAGTTTAGGATGCTTGCAGAGGAAGAGTGTCATCGAGATGTGACATGTCAAAAAATGAATGCAGGAAAAAATCACACATTAGACTGAGTCATATAGAGAGATTATGAGATCCCTACAACAGAATCCAAATCAACTTCAAGATGCCTGTTTGCAATGAGTTGAGATAAGTCCTAGTCATACTGTGCAACTTCTAGAGACGGGTGGACGCATACCAATCTAGAAAAATTCACAATTTCACAGTAGCAAGCCTGTTATTGCCAATTTCCCTGAAATCAGATCAAAAGACCCACTCTATCAATGAGATCCTGAAGATATGTGCAACCCTCCAGATTGAACAAAGAATACACAAAAGCTATCGGCCTGAGGTTTCCAGCATAACATTTCGCTCAGCAAAAGTTTATGCATCAACATCACTGAAGTGGCCTGATGCAGTACCTGCAAAAGCATGTGTGAACATCACAGAGGAGAAGATAATTGATTACTGCAAAGGATTGGCTGATATTGTGCGTACAGTTTCTCACCAGGTTGCAGTTTCTACACAAGATCTTTATAATGAACAGTGCCACAACCTCAATCTGAGAGATGGGGTTGTGATCAAGAATAACGTTCAGAAGACTTGTTCAAAACCAAGATGGAAAGGCCCCTTACAGATTGTTCTGGTCACAAATGCTGCTGTTAAGTGTGCTGGAGTGCCAAATGTGCAATGCATACACACAAGAAGAGTAAGAAATCTGCATGAAGAAGTGTTCTCAGAGCCTGAACAGAAAGCACTGGTGACAGGTTTGTCACAAGTTGAATGACAGCAAGAAGCAGTGACCGAAAGATCATTACAGAAAGGAGAAGAAGGGCTGAAGATTTGCAACCAGATGCACCAATACAAGTTCATGTGATTTCGCAAAGTGGCATTGAAGTCTCTGACAAAGAGGAAGAGACACCTCAAGCTGAAAAGACTACTGAGACAGCATCAGTACGAACTGAAGATTTCCTGGGTAAAGGAAGAAGCACTGAAACAAGAAGAGTCACCCGTGAAGTTTATAACCATTCCGAAAACCAGAGTTCAAAGGAGACTGAAAACAAGAGTATCAGTTGATCGAATATGAAAGACTATCGCTGAAAAAACAGCATCAAGCAGTGAAAGTGACACAGAAGAAGATCAACAGAAAAAAGAAAATCAAAGAAAGCAGGAGTGCCTTGTCAAAAAATATTCAGCAACTGAGTGGTCACATTACGTGGGCAAAGTATTGAAGGTCACATAGATGAACTGTGTGATGTGAGATTTGAACTGTATGAGCCACCCCGATTTCAAACTTTAGAAAGAACTGAGAAAAGCTGAAACAAATAACTGAGAACTACCAAAAGCTGGAAAGAAAACAATAACTGATCAAAAATAATTGTGCTGCCTGCTAGACCTTTATTATTTTAGTTGCTTATTTTAGAGAAGATCAATCTAGGTCTGAGTTGCACTAGAAGAGCTAGGGATAACATTTTCAGAAGAACACTAGTAGGTTTAAGGATCGCCCAATTAGAAATCTGAACTGCTGAAAGCTAACCACATTAAAGAAGCTCCTTCAGAACTCTGCACGGAACTTTTGAGCTTGGATATATATGATCTAATTACAGGCAAAATGTGTGTTGCCTTAGAAATAGATGTGAAATTGTTATGTGCACAATTTTCTAATTACGGTGATAATGATCATAATAGTGCTAGCAGGGTTCTTTTTCACACCCGATAGCGAAATTAGGTCTACTAATGAAATTACCACATTTACACACACCACAGATGGGGAGCAATATTCTAGGTTAGTGAAAAATGTATTCATCTAATAAATGCAGCCAAAGTGCATGAGCATTTTATTTCTTATCAGCAATGTCTTTGGACAGAATAATTATTAGCCAGACAAACAACTGTCACTGTTGGAACACCCAACAATAAATGGATAGGTATTTATGGTCATAACGTATGTCATAAACTGTTTGATCAACTTACAATTGATTGGTTAGAAAAACTCCTTTAGAAATATAAATAAAACAGAAGGAGACCTATTATTTGACTCTGTTTTCTGTAAAGCATGTTTGAGATTGCAGTAACGTCATTCCGGGTACTTACGCAGAATTCTTTATAATGATGTCCCCTCCACGGACCCAGGCTCCGTGATCGTTATTCTTATAGGCAAGAAGTCCATCGATGACTGCAGCTACTCTAGGCTTCTCAGGGTCAGCATCCAGGTGAGGTCGAAATCTATGAACAATAAAAATATCCATTTTTATTTAAAATACCTCTCCTGCATGTCATTAATTCCAACAGCTGTTAAAGGCTTTTCATGTAAACCGATATCCAAAGATATTCCGTGAGTTGTAGGTCGATGGCAAAAAGTACCATAATGTGGAGTGTCTTTAAAAAAATGGCTTCTTTTTATTGTTCATTAATGAGTACAAAGCTTTATAGAGGACTGAGAGCATACCAATTTTGTTAAACTAAAAGTCATAAACCGGGATTGTGAAAGATAGGCCCTTTGCACCCATCACCCAAAAAATGTTGTGTGGTTTGATTAGTGCTGACAATCTCATCGCTAGTGTTTTTCATGGATGGCTTTCTTAATCTTTTTATTTTTTTATTTATTTTTATTGAGCAGAGTAAAAAGGATACTGATACACACAACAGATTTCATACTTCTACAATCAACGCCATTAAAAAATATTCTTCTAGCAAACATTATTACATTATCAAGACTTTTCTTAAATAATAATAAAGCGCAAGTGCAACATGCAAAATCTCTAAATTTTCCATACTTCTTCTCCAATGC
Source organism: Calotriton arnoldi (assembly GCA_963921515.1). Classification (NCBI taxonomy): domain Eukaryota; kingdom Metazoa; phylum Chordata; class Amphibia; order Caudata; family Salamandridae; genus Calotriton; species Calotriton arnoldi. Next base: position 280,770 of record CAWUFW010013638.1, on the reverse strand, counting down.
ATTATTAATACATCGATCTAATGCATTGACTTGTCTTCTATCCAATACTTTTTTTCCAGAGTGCACGTGTGCTTAAATAAATTACTAAAAAGTCAGCTAGGTGTATTTACCCTTGGAGATTTTTTTTCTATCTTGTCCATATGCTTCCATACTGAGATGCATCTTACTAGCTCCAACCCTTTTCGCATAAACCTCTTCAAACTTTCTTACTCGACTCATTTTTATAAACCATTCTAAAAATGTTGGTACTTTCATTGTTTTCCAATTCTGGAGGATCAGAGAGCGAGCCACCAAGGAAGAAATTGCTAAAAACATTTCCTCCCCTCTAGTTAGTGGCTGGGTTTGTCTCTGTTTTAATAAACCAAAGAGTGCTAACTCAGCCTCAGGTTCCATCCTTCTCAGCAGGCCATGGCTAAGCTCAGCACAAGTTTTCTCCCAGAACTGTCTTATCATTCGGCATGTAAAACAGACATGCGACCAGCATCCCTCTCCCACCTGCTGACACCGGAAACATTTGTTCTCCACCTCGGGATACATCTTATGGAGTGCTTTGGGAGTGTAGTAAGCCATCCAGCTAGATAAAAATGCCAATCTTTTAAAGTTTGCCGCTCTCAATGCCATACTACCATATTGCGAAATGGCTTGCCACTCCCCATCTGAAAAATTACATTGTGTTTCCTGATTTATCTTTTCGAGAAAATTGGTAACCAAAAGGGGCTCCCCTTGATTTCGAAGTAATCGATACCAATTCCCTATACCACTTAATTTAGTTCTAAACAAAGCAGCTAAAACCAGAGAGGTACCTGTATTGCCTGGAAGTGCATATTTATTTAATAGTTGTCTAACCTGAAGATAGCCAAAAAAGAGAAGCTTGCTCCGATTTCCACATCTAGCTTGAATCTCCTGCCAATTAATACATCTGCCTCCAATTAAGAAGTGGCCCAGTTCTTTAAATCCCTTTGTTTCCCAAAATCTTATATGGCTATTCTGGATTTGAAGGCCCAAACTTCTGCATTCTGTAAGCCGCAAATATTCATACCCTGCAAAATGAGCCTTTAAAGAATAAAATGTCTGAAGTCTATTACTAAGCGCCTGGAGCGTCTTATATCTCGGTTTTTTTGGAAGGTTTGCTGTTTTGATAAAAACCGGAAGCTGTGACTCGGCTTCCTGAACCCTCTTATCCAAAAGAAAACTATCTAACGATCCCTTCCTGTCGATTAAGCGAACAATTATATCCAAAAATGCTGCTTTATAGTAAGTACGGATATGAGGAAGTGCAAGCCCACCCCAACTAGTATCAAGTTGAAGTATAGATAATTTTACCCTTGGCGCTTTTTTATTCCAAATGAACTGACAAAATTTTTTTTCCAACTCTTTAAAATATATCGTGTTGATTTTAATCGGAATATTAGAAAAAAGAAAGATTAGCAATCGTAAAATCGACATCTTTAAGTGCAATGCGACCAATCAATGTGAGAGGAAGGAGTATTCATTTGTCCAATAGATCTTTAATTTTTTTCAGCATGGCTTCATAATTTAATCTGTAGATATCCGCATATTGATTTGATACGTATATCCCCAGATATCGTATCGGTTCAAGAGAGAGCTTGTTGTTTTAAGTTATCTGGAAGAAAATTGCTAGAAGCATTTAGGACCAGGACTTCAGTTTTTTTGTGATTGATTTTGTATCCACCGATTGACTCAAACTCTGCAAATTCTCTTAAGATTATTCCGATATTTTGTCTTTCGGGTTTAAGGTACAATATAACGTCACCTGCAAATAGTTTTAGTTTTGACATTCCCGCTATTGGAGTTTTTATCTCTGTATTGTCACGAATCCTAACGGCCAAGGGTTCAATAAAAAAGGTAAATAATACCGGGGATAAGGGGCACCCCTGTCGGGTTCCCCACCTTATATCTATTGTACCTGCCAGATTGGAGTTTATTCTAACCTGTGCCCGAGCCCCTTGATATATATTCTGCATGGAGATGATCTGGGAGGGGAATCCAAATCTTTCGAGACCGTAAAAAAGAGCACCCCAGTTTACCAAATCGAACGCCTTCTCTGCGTTGACCATCATCATCAGAGCTGGTGTTAAATTAATATTGAAAAGTCGATCGCTTGAACTAAATAGCCAGTGTTGGAAGACATAAACCTGCCTGCTACGAACCCTGTTTGATCTGTGTGTATCACATGCTGGGCCATTGGAGTAAATCGATTTGCCCAAATTTTCATCAGGATTTTATAGTCTGCGTTTAGCAGACTAATTGGCCTATATGAACTGACGTCCCTGGGGTTTTTCCCCTTCTTTACAAAGCTAACTATGGAGGATTCTTTAAAAACTGCTGGAACCTCACCTTCCGCCTTAACATGATTAAAAGCTCAAGCAAGAATGGTACTAGCTCTTCCTAGAATACCTTATAAAATTCAGTCGGAAGGCCATCATTTCTACAGGCCTTACCTCCTGGCATTGAAGCTAAGGCCTGAAAATTTTCAGCTGCAGAAATATCTGCAATCAATGCTTCTTTCTGCCCACTAAGGATCTGAGGGAGTTTTATATCTTGGAAGTATTGCTGAATTTCTTGCTTCGATACCTGATAATCAGTTGCATATAGTTCATTATAATGATCTAAAAATATTTTAACAATTGCATCTTTTTCGGATACTAAGATCTGTGTCCCGGGTACCACCAATTCATTGATTACTGCTGCTTCTTGTTTTACTTTAGTTGTCCATGCTAAAAATGTTCCTATCATTTGGCTTTCCTCATAAACTCTCTGCTGGTATGATTGTAAATTATTTATTTCTTCAATATTAAAAAACTCCCTTAACTCCTGTTTTGCTTTCCTTAATTGTTCCTTAGCTAAATGTCCTCTTCCCCCCCCCCCCCCCCAAGGAGCTGTTTTTTCTTAACAAGGCTATATCGACTGCTTGCTGGAGTTCAGCTATTCGAAGCTTGCGAATCCTTGTTTGCTCAGACATATAGGCGATCATTTGCCCTCGTTCGTACTGAGGCCTTAAAGGCCCCCCAGATAGAAAAGAGCATTGCAGTACCCTTGTTAACCTGGAAAAACTCTTTGATCCATTCTCGCATGCTATTCATCCATTGTGGGTTGGTTAAGAGAAGTCTATCCATCTGCCACCTGGATTTTTCCCTCCTTCCTACCTCTAGATCAACTTCAATTTTGACCAGCGAGTGGTCTGAAAAAGAGTTAGCCCATATCTCTGCATTCAAACAAATCAAAGAACGGGATATTAAAAAGAAATCAATACGGGAGGCAGGCTGATATTGGCGGGAATAATAAGTATATTGCATAGTTTCCCTATGACCCTTGCGCCAAGGATCAATTAATTGGTAGTCTTGTTATATTACGTCTATCACTTTTTGGTCCTTGGCTTCAGTTGTTTCTTGGTTTTATTTGATGTATCCATTACCAGGTCTTGAACAAAATTAAAATTACCACCTAAAATTATTGGACCCACCGCCCCTCTAGCTATATATTTGATCTTCCTAATGGCTTTCTTAATCTAATGGATAGGGCTCACTCTCTCTGTAAATTGGAGCATTATTACTTCCATTGAAATGCCTCCACGGCCTGTATAAATTTACACTAAGAATGTGGTGCTTGTTATTAACCACTGAAAACTCATATGATTCTCTTTAAAACATGACTTTAATAATCTACCTTGACTACACTATAAAGCTACAACACTGGCTCTTGCCAACAAATATCCCAGAGAAATTTCAGGTGAAATTAAAGCTTCTTCAGTCAACAACTTTTTTTCTTTAACTGGCAGTCTGCTTTTTTTGAAAGTTTTCTCCATGACCTCTTTCCACTTACAGTCTATGTTCCCAGAAAGTATGGAGGTGTCTGAACTGGAGCAGTGTGGGATGTCCCTGTGAAGACTCATACAAGTTTGCTGAAGCTGTGGCCCTCCACCAGAGGGGGCGGAAAGTCTGCTTGTCAGGATACAAGACACCTAGCTAATCGGTTTATGCCCTGCAAATACCAGTGGGTGCTTGATCTATTGGACTGACTCTTCCTCAGACAATGTTTCACAGGTATTCCAAAAGGATACTAGTGGTTGAGCATTTATTCATAAGATAATGGACAAAACATGTAATAGGACATATACTGGGCCTTACTTTCTCTAAAGATTTTTCACTGGATCTCTTTGCAGTTCACTATTTTTCTGAAAGAAATGAAAGCTTATTTTTTCAATCTTCCCTCATGAGGATTAGTGGCTTGAGTTTGATTAAGGGAGCAGTGCCTAGAGATTGTTAGGTCAGTTTAAGCAAGTGCCTTTACGCACTCACTGGAACCTGGCAACACCAAAACATGATTTGATCAGCGCTCAGGCATCTTGAGCTTAATAATCCTATTTGACAGCCTTATGTCGTATCTGAGGAGGTCTCTGGCACAGGTTTGAACTACAGTACAGCTGAGCAACACTCTAGGCATTTGAGCAGCCCCTTGACGCAACACAGCGGAGAAACAGCATCTGAGAAGTGCCCTTAGCATTACTGCGCAACACCACTGCCAAAACCCAGAAACCCCTTCCACGCTTCTGAAGACCACTGGTCTTTAAGCAGTGCCATGGACAGAACAGCAACACTGTCATAATCAGCATGTTAGGACTGGCATATTTAATAAAATACACCGGAGTAATTGAGCAGCCTTCTGGCATAACTAAACACCCCCTTGGCATATTTGGAGAGTACAACTGGTATAACCGAGCATCTCAGGATATAGATACACTGCATCTATCACTGCAACCGAAGAGCCTGGGCATATTTCAGATGCACCTCTGACATAAGGGAACAGCTCGTGGAAGAAATGAGCAGTGGTATTTGAGATCCCCACTGCCACAGCTGAGCAGCACTAATGAAGTAAAAGAGCAGCACAAGTAGCAAAACAGAAGAGCGTCAAGGGGATAGTTGAGCTGCCCTGGCACACTAAAGAGCATTGTTGGTGTAACTGAAAAACGCATTGGCAATATTAAGTAGCACTGGGCACAACCAAGCCTTGCTGATGTAACTGGGCATCAGCACCATCATAACAGAGGAGCACCAATGGCATGATTGACTGTTTGCAGCACAGGGATCTGTAACTCTTGCAGAGTTGGAAAAACTTCGAATAAACCCAATATCATAATTAATACCATTTACATAAAGAAGACCCAGGTAAAATTACAATACCTTCAGTGGCTTTACTGAGAAGCGTAACTTGCATACTGAGAAGCGTAACTAGTACTGCTTTGTAAAATTGCTGAAATAACTGAGCTTCATTGCTAAAAAAATTGAACAGCCCAGCATAACTTAGTTGCCAGGGGCCCCAATGGCTAGTCCATGGGATAGCTTTGCAGCAATTAGCAATACTGAGCAGCAAACTTTGAACAACCTTGTGGCTCAACTATGCAGCACAATTGTCATTGCCTCAAACCCAGAGGCATATTCCCTTTTTGTATACACCCATCTGTTTACTCTGTTTCTCCCTTTCCACGCCAAACCTAGATCCTACAATTTATGCTTTGTAGGCTCCATACCTGCCCCATTTGCTTCTTCTCTAGTTTTCTCACTTTTCCATATCTGTCCCGCAGCTTATGCCCCTGGAGGCCTCGCCCTGAGCCGTTTACTCTCTATGTTAAAATCTTCAAGCTTTGACCCGGAGCCTGTGGTCCTTGAGCTTTGTGAACTTAAATCTATTTCATTTTCACCTAACATGCTCATCATGAGTTTTCTCGGTATTTTCCGTTTTCGCCTGTTGGATCTCCCCTATGGCATCTCCTAACTCAGGAAAAGGGAGACTTCCCAGTCCATGATTGGTAGAGTTATGTAAACTATTCTCAAGGCCGGATTTGTAACACAGGATCCCTCACTGAAGGCACCTTCAACAGTGCCATATTATGTACCTGACTCTGGCCCTGTTTAGTTCTGGATGTTGATCCTACCTTATTGCTATTAATTTGAATGGCACTTGTAGAGAATTGAAATCAACTTTGATGGCCACATCAAGAGTGCAGTATTCTGTTCTGTGGGCCATTTCTAAAGTATTTCATAAGGTCAAATCATGTTGAGCTCTGCAACACTATCAGTCCTATAGCACAATGCTGCATTGTGAATAGAGCTGGGGAGTCCACTCAGTGTCCATCACCCAACAGCATCTTTGTTCCCAAGCCACTCCCAATTTCTCACCTCGAGTAACATTTCTCTCCATCCACTACCATCCTTGGTACCTACACTTCTGAGTATCAGTGTTTTCTCCTCATCCTGTAGGCTGTGTTGCCCGAGTGAGGCCTCGTTTTCCAGTCTCTTTTTTTGCACCCATAGGTCATTCTTCAACCATGCACCCCTTCATGCTGCGGAGGTTGGGCCTGATGTAGGGCTATACCTTCACCGTCTCACGACAGCAGCTACCCCACAGTTATCCCCCTGGCTTCTTTACCCGCAGTATAACAACCCATCATTGTATTTACAAACCAAAACGACAGTGGGCTAGGACAAGAAAATAGACGTACAAAGGTCAGATTTGGTTAAACCAGAGTCACAACAATAAGTCTGACCCGAAGGCAGCAACCAAGGCCTCCTCCATCTGCTCTTTATTCATGTGAAAAATCTGACAACTAATTAAATGATTTTATTCAATGCTTTTTTTTAAAACGAAATCTTGTAATTAAAAGAAAGCCTTCTTGTCTAAGTAATAAAATGTATTCATCGATCCCTTAAGACGTTGATTATGTTTGCTATGCTGATAATGTGTTAAACGTTTTTTTCATTGACATACTATATTCAGAAGTATTAATCTGATGTATAATTTAATGCATCGGCCAAAACAAATGTCTGAATTATTCTCAAAGAACATACAAATACCTCACGGCACACATTAGGCTAAATAATTTACACAAATCAACACAACAGACATATTTTTCCCTATTTTTTCATGTCACCGTCAACGGCATTTTACCAAGAAGACATGCAGCACACACATCAAACAGAACACATTCAACAGAACACCCCACGTATGCCCAACACAGCAGAGATATAGCTATCTGCTGGCGATCATATTACAGTGCAAGTCAAGAAGAGAGTCAATACAAATATCCAACAGGTCACATTAAAAAGAACACTCTCTGAACACACAACACAGCACAGATATGTCTTCTAACTGAACATTATGTCGCTGCCAAAAGTACTTGCCAACAAGACATGAGACACAAACATTTAACAAAATACATTAGGTAGATCTAGGGCCATTGGAATTATGGGGTTCTGAGGCATCTGCATTTTCAACATAATTATGGATTTGCTGCATTTGCCACATACTCCATCATCTGCTGCATAATCTGCAGATTTTAACAAAAATATTGTTTCTAGCTCAAATTGAACAAACGTTACTAACAACATGGCAACATGTGTTCCAGTACAGTGGAAGGACCTTCGGGAAGGTTGACTGGTCATCTTTCAGTGGCGTATTGCTGTAATTAGTTGTTAAACTGATAGAAATTAGGTGAAATCGTGGCCCAGTGTTACCATTTGTAAAAATGACAATAATACCATCACATAATTTGCCGTATAATTCACCTTTTCTTGCCACATAATTTGGTCATCCCTGACGAATAATTTGGTATTCCACTGCAGCATAAATCCATTGGCCCTGGTTATAATACTTCTTGTACATCAAACACAGTGCGAATATTCTACTCATGACCTGATTACGAGTGAGGCAGAGCGGAAGTACCCCATGAAATTCCACTCCACCTGATTCAGGGTAGTTAATTTTGTATGCACTTAGGTTTTCTGGGTGTCCGAGAACCTTACTCAATTGCAGAAGCTGCCAACTCTTTTTCAGTTTTTTTCCACACAGGAGAAACATACAACGCTCTCCTCGCCAGAAAATACTTTACCCTTCCCTCCGCTACTTCCGCCACCCACACACCTGTCCATACATTTACCACTTACTCAAAGCCATAAAGCACCAAGGAAAAACCTACCCCGTTCCATGATGTTTTACTCATACTAACATGGTACTGGTGCAACATTAAGGCACGAAGTTTTAATAGGGCCATAGATGGCTATCAGAGGGCTCCCCAGCAGTGCTATCTAAAATATGTTACACAAAAATATGCTTCACGGAAACAGCTAACATGCATCCTTCATTACTCAGATATGCCACGTTCCTTGCAATCATGAAAGACGAGTCTGCATATGAAGATATATATATGAAGATAGCAATATCAACAACAGCCTCCAAGCAGCATAGTACTAGCCTAGGAGATGTGCATTCAATCAGTACAGTCCTCGGGGCTCACGTTCTGTTATAGCAATGTCAGACACAAAACAGTCACATTATTTTAAATCTCCTTCAATCTTTTCAACGAGACATACATTATCAGTTACATATTTACACGTCAATTAACCTTGCATCAAGGGCACTACACAGTCCAATGCCTTGAACAGAACATCAAAAACATGATCAGAGAAATATTCAGACCACGATCTGTGATGGAAATGGCATGGATGACACTCCAGCCCGTGCAAATGGTAGATTATGTGCTATGCAATGTCAGTAACATAACTGTAAAGAGCAGCTAACTGCTATGAATTCACAGCATTCCATGGAAATTCTCTGAACAGGTACAATAAGAAGCAGTAAAAAATAGAAAGGGCTTTGGGCGAGCCCCTTTGGCCACTGCCTTTCACTTGTTTTTCATTTTTTGCCATAGCTTACGCGGGCCATGAATCAAGCCCATGGCCTTTCATGTATGGTTATATTACCACATTTGTATTGTCATTAGGGCTAAGTGACGGGGCATGACAAATACATTGAAATTAAAAGTCAGTGTGTGTTCTTGTATGTATTTTATTTGATGTCTCGATATTTTAATTGCAGATTATTGGCTTTTGTGTCTAGTGCCCTACTAGAGTTCCTTAACCTGTAACCAAGGAGACAGTGCTATTCATTATTTACCCTTGCATTTGTTTCAAAACGTTATTCGGTTCATGTTAAATTAAATCATAAAGCATCACATGAATACAAAAAAGGAAAAATAAACATATCCATCTCACAGGTTAGCACCAATCCATGAAGTCACGAGTATATAGAAAAACTAGATTTGATATAAAATTGTTAAACGATATCTAATAAAACACCTGACATGATACATAACAAGGTGGGCTCTAGGTTACATAAAATCATAGGGCACATTAGTTGATTTCATTCCCTAAGTCGTCCAGCGAATCTCTAACATGGAGCACCTTAGAAAGAACAAAACAACCATGTAAAACACTGTCACATCCCCTAGATTTTACAAATGCTTGAAGGGCACCTGATGATGAATAATTCTTCACTGTAAAAAGAGAGATTTAACATAGATTTTCCTGGCAGTTAGGTAAAATTTGCAAAGAAGTGCTAAGTGCTGGGTTGTCTGTTCCGACCGGTTGTAGCAGGGACATTTCCAGGTAATGGAACCCCACCCTTAATTTCTTGGAAATGCAGTCATACAATGAAAAATAATAAGGCGAAAGCGGGTTAGAAGGTACCTATGCTCAGCATTATTAGTTATTGTAAGGTACAATTTACAACCTGACTGGTCATTCAATACAAAGTAACGACCTACTGACACCTTAAAGTGGTCTGTTCTGACCCTTTTCTTATGGCAGACCCTGAAAACATACTCTTTTATGTCTCTTTTGGAGTAATTGGTGATGTCCTCTGGGTATACCCAGAGATCCTTCTCTGTCTGGCCCAGGTCCAACAGAGCTTGTTTTATGTGTCGTAGCCAGGGTATTTTGTTCATCATTTTTTCGAAGCCCATGCAATCCTCGATAAAAGATTTAGTGAACGTGTTTTCTTGTTTCGACCATACAGATCACCATAATAAGAGCAGTTTGATTTCAAGGCTATCTGATAAAAAATCCACTCCCACTTCCCAATGAATAATAGATTCCGGCATAGAGTGAAGTACAGCTAAAAGACTCCTTAAAATTAGTTGTCTGTTTTTTGTAGAACACCATTGTCCCCTATGCCCCAAATCCCAGCACTATATACTGCAGCAGAATTTGACTTAGAGTTATAGAGGGTTAACAACTCTGCAAGGGGCTTGTTACCTGGCTTGAAGGCAAACCTAATTAGGCCTTCATTGTTTCTAATAATGTTGGATGCGCAGATCTCCCTGTGACGCTTCCAACTCGAATTGGAGGAAAACTGAATCTCTAGAAAGCTAAAGGGGGTATTTCCGATGGGGGATTGGAGGAACATGGCGGCCGCTAGCTGAACGGTCGCGGTCCTGCTCCCTCGGGTCCGTTAATGGGTCTTGCCGCTGGAATCCCGATTGCTCCGCATTAAAGTTAGGCTACCCCCCTCCCTCCACTCGTACCTTAGGGGTGCTATGTGCGGTGATCCCCTTTTTTCTAGCCCCGTCGGGCGCACGGACCTGGATGCTTGCAGCGGTCTACCGGGAACTGGTGACTGGCGTTGGGAGGAGGCCGCGCTGAAGCAGCAGCGTCAGGATTCTGCCTGCTTCCAGCTCCGGATCGCCGGAGGCAGGGCCAGCACTAGCACTGGCGCTTACTCGTGCTCCGGGACCAACACAGATCGGGCGGCAGAATCCGGCCCCCAGGTAAGGAGTCGGAGTTGAAGTTACATCTCCCTTGAGGACGCAAGCTCTGTTAGCTGGGACGAAGGTCAGAGGGGACACACTCTTTTTTCAGGCAGTTTAAACGGCAATGTGCATCTGCCCCACCACAAGAGGGTTATAGTGATTACCAAGCTACCTGCGGAGGGAGAGGCACACCTCAACTGTATGGAGACAAGTGAGTCACTGAAAGTGGGAGCCTCTCCACCTAAAATTAACAGGTATACCTTGCGAGCAAGAGTGGCATACACCTCCCTCAACACTGACATCACCCAGCCTATCCTGCCCCCACGAGTTTCCCCCCCAATCTCCGAAGTTAGAGCATCAGTTAAGCAGCGTAAGCAGAGAGGGGATACAACGGACGACGGAATCACCTCTAAGGGGAAAGAGGCTGGTAAGGGTAAGGGAAGGGGTAGGGGCAAGAAGCCATCGCCTCTAAAAGTGAAAATCACCCCTTCACTGAAAACATATTACAAAGTCATGCCCTCATCAACCTCATCAACCACCACTGTCTGTGATCCCTTAAAGAGGGCTGGTCAGGACAGCCCCTTGGTGGATGTGCATAGGTCACTGAGTTCCCCAGCTGCAGGCTTAAGTAAACCTCCAGATGGAATAAGCGCAGCACCCGAAGGAACACTTAGTTTCCTGCAGAGCAACCCGAAGGGGCAAAGACACCCTGCCCCTCTGGAAGATCCAGCCGTGAGTCTCGACGGTGCATCAGCTATTCATCCAGCACTGAGCCTTTCTAATAGATATTCTGTTTTGGAAACTCAAGATACCCAGGAAACGCCGCAATATGTCTCGAAGGCCATTGATGATTGTGTAACCACAGACTCCACGACACGCTCATTGGCAGATATACTACTTACCCTGAAGGACGAAATGACAAGTAGGTTCACCGTGTCAGAGATGAACCAGGCCGAGATGGCCAGTAGATTTTCCGTTTCAGAAGCGAACCAGGCAGCCATTCAAGCTTCCTGTGAGGTGCTGGCTCAGAAATTGGAAGAAGTCACTATAAGAACAGATGCAATTGAGTTGGAGATCCCCAAAATTAAAGAAGCTGTGCATACCACTTCAGCAGAATTGGCAAAACTATCGGCCCAGAACAAAGAACTTAAAGATGACCTCGAACGTTTGGAAAACCACTCCAGGAAGAATAACCTGAGGCTCCTAAATGTGCCCGAAGCTCTGGAGGGGTCAGACATAAAGGGGTTCGTGATCTCCTTATTAAAAGGGACAGTGTTGAAGAACTCACCCAGTGTAGATCTCGTACATGAGATACAAAGGGTGCACCGCGACCCCTTCAAGAGGAACTTAACTAGGCAAAAACCTAGGAAGATCTTGGTTAACTTCTTGTCATATTCTGTTAAGGAGCTAATTCTATCCTCTGCTCTCAAAGAAGGCACCATAACGTCCACGGGTCTAAACCCCTTTTCTTTCTACATTAGATCCGATATCTCTCACATTACCGCAACAAGACAGTGGGAGCTGGGGAAGAGGCTCGAGGAGTTAAATAACCTGGGGGCTAAGGCTCAGTTGAAGTTCCCTGCGTTACTTCGCGTAATGTGGAACAATCACATGCACCAGATCCGCACAACTGAGGAGGTGGATGCCCTTATTGTTAAAATCAAAACGGAGTTGGGGGGTAGAGAGGGTGGCCGTTGAGGTAATGGGAGCTCTTAGGCTGCAAGACCCTAGATTTAACTGTTGTATTTGAGTATTTCTCACAATGCCCGAGGGAGCGGAGATAGAATAGGCTTAGCCTATTGGAAGGGAGGGTTCCTCATGGGGAAAGGGGTCACAGGGTGGGGGGGGAGAAGGGAGGGGTGCACTGGGTGGGGAGCAGTGGGTAAAATAAAAACAAATAAAAAAACCTCATCTCACTTCAATTTTAAGGAAAGTCCGTCTAGTTGGCATCAAAGGTCTGCAAGCCGATGGCAGGTACTTCAATAAAGGATAGCAAGGTCAGCTTTATCTCCTGGAATGTAAACGGGTTAAGATGCCCCCGTAGGCAAAGACTGATATTGAAGTATTTAGAACTCTCCCCAGCCCAGATCTGTATTTTTGCAGGAAACTCATTTAAGTTCCGCAGAAAAGTCGTTTAATCCTCTCCAGAGTCCCCTGGATAAAATGTTACTGCACTTCACAACAGACGATCAATAGTAGAGGCGTTGCAATTCTGATTAAGCAGGGGGCCTCCTGTTCTATTAAATCTGTGCAGACTGACCAGACAGGGAGGTGGATAGTAGCACAGTTGGACTTCGGAGGCTCAGAGTTGGTTTGTGCTTCGTTCTATGGACCTAATGTCGATGACCCGACTTATCTGCAAGTTACAATCTAAATTAATCACGGCAACCCCCCCCTGTTTATAGGTGGTGATTTTAATGTCCTCCTGGATCCACTAAAAGACAGGTCTAATCAGAGTCACTACGTAGGGGCTCCTCGAGTCCGTCGAGCAAAACCGTCCGTCCATCCGTCGAGAAAAACCTGTTGCACGACTTGGACCTGGTAGACGTCTGGAGGGCAAAGAGGGGAGATCTTCAGGGGTTTACATTTCACAGTAAAAAATATTGTCACTCATCTAGGATCGATTACATCCTAACTGATGGGACTACTTTGGTTGGCCTGACAGGGATTTCAGTTCTACCAAGTCACCTTTCGGACCATGCTCCAGTTTTATTTTCTTACCATAGTAAAACTTATATGTTACAGTCTAGATGGACGCTTAACAGAGCCATGCTGCTGGACCCTGAGATTATTCAGGCCATTAAGTTATCCTCCCTAGAATTTTTTTCATTAAACATGGGCTCTACGACCATGGACTTTGTTTGGGACGCCTTTAAGGCTAATTTGAGGGGCAGGCTCCATGGCCTCATATGCTCTAAGAATAGGGCTGAGGCTCGGGTGCTACATATCATCGAGGAGAGAATACTGCAGTTAGAGAATGAGAGGAATCGACTTAGCCACGGGAGCCCAGGAAAGCTGGCACAAGTTCAGGGTGACCTGGAAGGTGCTAGGCAGGAGTATAGGGGTAAACTAGGCCAGAAGTGCAGGGCACAATGGCTTACTAAGAGTATGCAAAACTTTGAGTATGGGGAGAAGGCCGGTGCTTTACTGGCCTGGAAAGCAAGAGCTGACTGCTCCAAAAACAACATCAATGAACTGATAATAAACAACAATGGGGATTAGTCGAGTAATGTTGAGGACATGCAAGTCTGCCTGCTTTCCCTTTTTTCAGACCTTTATAAAGAGGACTTGGCCCCTTCCCTTGGTCAAATACAAATTTGGCTGAGGAGTAAATCTTTGCCAACCCTCACGGATGATAGCCGTGATATCTTAGATGCCCCTATCACCCCTGAAGAGATTAAAGACCAAATAACGAAATGTAAAAACAAAAAAGCAGCGGGAATGGATGCACTCCCGAACGAAGTCTATAAACTCCTAGCAGAGGAATTGACACGGTACTGGGTACCATGTTTAATTCAGTATACTGCCCAACAGGTCAAATCCCCAGGTCCTGGAAGGAGGCTACCATTGTATTAATTTTAAAACCAGGAAAGGACCCACTAAAAGCTGACTCCTATCGTCCAATCTCCCTCCTGAATGCCGATTATAAGATCTTTATGGGTATTTTGGCAGGGAGACTGGCCAAACTGGTCCCCAACCTGGTTCACATCGATCAGAAGGGCTATGTTATTGGGAGGTACATCCAGGAGCAGACAACTGCTAATAGGTAATATCGACTTGGCCGTGGAAAGAGCTGATCCTTTGGCCATAGTTTCCTTGGATGCGGCCAAGGCCTTCGACAGGGTCTGCTGGGTGTACCTCTGGGAAGTACTAGAGGTAATGGGCTTTGGCCCTATTTTTATTCAAACTTTGAGGAAATGTTATCAAGGGAGCCTCTGCTAGGATCCTCCTGAATGGTATGCTGACCTCTAGCTTCAACATCCAGAGGGGAACTCGACAGGGTTGCCCTATTTCCCCCTCTCTGTTTAACATCTACATAGAGCCATTAGCGCAAGCTATCAGACTAGATGATTCAATCCATCCTTTTAAGTCTCAACTCTATCGATGTAAGCTAGCCCTGTACGCTGATGACTTAATGTTATACACCAGTAACCCGGAGGCGGTCATCCCACGGGTTGAAGCCCTTCTGGAAGAATTTGGTTCCATCTCAGGCTACTTAGCCAATACTTCAAAAACCGAGGTGATGTGCTGGAACATCGACCAATGGGAGGGCACAACCAGCAAAGAGTTAAGATATTTGGGTATATACATCGTTAAAGATCTGGATAAAATCCCCCTGATCAATTTGAATAAAATCATCAAGGAAATAGACCGCCTCTTTGCTAGATGGAGGAATCTTCCCTTGACAATCTATGGGAAGGTAAACCTGGTGAAGATGGTTATCCTCCCCAAGCTGACTTATCTGTTTAATGCAGACCCCTTGGTGTTCCCTAGTAAGAGCATCCGTAAGGTTCAGAGTAAGATCGGGAGCTTCATTTGGGGAGACAAGGGAATACGGTTGTCTTGGAAGAAGTTGAGGCGTAGGCTTATCAAAGGGGGTTTGGCTCTTCCAGATATTGGCTGGTATTCGGTCGCATTCCAATTCAAAGGCGTCCGGATGTTACTCTCAAAACCAGAGGAGTCAGCGTGGGGAAGGCTGTTGGGTGAAATGGCTATGACTGAGGGTGGAGGAGGCGGAGAAGGCTTTATACAAGTTTGGGGCTCCGAGGTATTTTAAACGAGTACGCCTGAAGGTCCTTAGGGCTGCCCTGGAAACTTGGTACAAAGTGAGATGTAGATGGGGAATCGGATACTATTCCAGATTTTGCACCTATTTGGGATTCCCCCGGTACACCTCTATGTCTTAGGGATAGCTTGGCTGTACCAATTAAGAGAGCAGGCATCACCATCTGGTCTGACTTGTTAGATGCAGAAGGGATCCATCCTTGGGAGTCATTAAGGGCCAAGATCGGTACAGGGTTGTCCAGGTTTAAGTACCTACAACTTGTTTCCTGGTTTGAAGCAGAAAAGGGGGATGTAAGAGGAGACTGGGAAACGGAGCACTCCCTTCAATCAGTGCATCCAAAAAAGAAAGATTTCTATTTGATATAACAAGTTTTTAGAAGCAGAAGACCTGGAATTTCCACGACAGACCTCGGCCTGGAATCAATCCCCCCTTGAGCCCAATATAGATGCCCTGTTTGAGCCCTCCCTGAAATTACTATACAAACTTATTAAACCAGCGAGCCTAAAGAAGAACCACTTTTTTGTTATCAACAGACTCTATTACACACCAGCCAAGATAGCCAAGTTCGCCCCACTACCTATCCCAAAATGCCCTAGGTGTATGACTCCCAAGGCCAACGACATCCACATCTTTTTTGAGTGTCCCAAATTAAGAACTTTTTGGAAGGGGGTGGGAGACATCCTCTGTGGCATTTTCAAAGTAAACATCGAGGTCAACCTGTCATTAGTGTTTTTTGGTGATGATGGTTTGTTTAGTCTGAATGCATCACAGATTCGTAGTGGGCTGTTGCTATACTTGGTGTTACTCGCCCGGAGAGAGATCTGCAAGAAGTGGAAAGACCCTCTGCTCCCAAAGAGTGAGGACTGGCTCAAAGCCACATTTGCTATGGCTCGTTTAGATCAGGATGGAGCTGGGGAAAGTTCGATAAACATATGGCAGCCCCTTATGAGCTGGGGCCGAGATCCGAGATTAATACAACCAGTCCTATGATTACACCAAGCTCCTACCAAATGGGGCCGGTCTGGTTGACCTAAGCAAGTGTGGTAAGCCGTAGGGCGCACAGTTGGAAAACAACGGCTTTGTAAGATCTGCAGAAGCTTATTGGTGCTAAAGGTATTCTTACTTTGTAGTTTCCTCCATTATTGCACAGCCGGACCTCATAGTGTAAGTTTTTGCAATGTTAATTTTCATACCCCTCCCTTCCATAAAAGCTGAGAAGGCGTCTACTAAGACCTGCAGACTATTAGGAGTGAGTGCCAGGACGGATGCATCATTGGCGTACAAGAGTATTGGGACTTACCGCATCCCAATCCTGGGGGTATCCGCACCAGCCTCCTGAAGCATTTCTTCCACATCATTTATGTATAGGGAGAAGAAGGGCGCCAATATGCACCCCTGCTAAACCCCTCTCCCTATACCAAAGGGTGGGGTCAATTCGCCCTGTATTCCAAAACGGAATTTGGCTGTTAAGTTGTTATACAAGTAGGCCAAAAGCGAGATAATCTTCTTTGGAGCCCTCTTTTTATCCAAGCATTCCCAGAGTCTCCGATGATCGACAAAATTGAATGCACTGCCTAAATCAATAAAGCATATGTGCAGTGACCCTTCTTTGGACAAGTTAAACTTCCCCATCAGGAGGTTCAGATTGAGCGATTGTTCATCCATCCTCAAACCTTTTCTTAACCTATAGAGCGTTTGAGAGGATTTCATTCTCTTCTGCCCATGATTTTAATCTCACTAGCAAGACTCTCCCGAATAATTTGGCGGAGGAGTTCAGTAGAGTAATGGGATGATTACATCTGTGCATTAATTTCTCTTACTTTCCTGTCATGATAACATTTTAGTGAATTTACTGCTTTTTTGTTCACAAAGTAAAGACACACACAAGTACAAACTTTCTTTAAGATGAAACAAAGCTATGCACTACGCAATATTTTGCTCCGTATGACTAATGTTCATTGCTTGCAATTTTACAATGCAAACTTCATATACTGACTCCTTTTCATAACACTCGAGTACAGCTTAATTCTGGCTATGTGTATGTTCAGCAAAGGGCTCTAAACATTTCTTTCATATCTTTGTAGCTAAAAATATTGCTTCACTATTGGATTTTATCTCTAGGACATCTGGGGGCAATACATCAAAGTCTTCCATCAATTGCCAAATACCCTAACAAAAAGCCAGACATATTGGCTTTGCCAATGTTTGCTATTTCTGTGTATGTTATAGTCTTCCTAACATTGATTAGACATCTTTGGTGGTTGAATTTGCTTATAGAACTTTGCAGTGAGTCACTAAAGAGGCCAATATCAATGAAACAATTATGCAAAGGCTGTTAAAAACACACTTTGTTGTGCCTTTTGACTAATAGAACATATACCTGAGCACAAATCAAACCACAATTATTTTTCAAAATAATTTCCAAACAGGGTTTGCTGTAGATTGTTAAAATCCATAAAACCTTGCAAGTAAGAAATGAGGTGTCTGTAATACAGGCGTCTCCAACGAGTACCTTGCGAACTAGTGGTAGCTCACCAACTGCCTGATAGCAGCTCTCCTGTGTGCAGCTCAGCCTACTAAACTATACGTTTTTGCTTGGTTAAATTAGTATATGTATACCAACATTGAGTGTGCTTATTGGAGATGAAAATGGGTGTATTTTCAGAACCCATAAGCTGATGTTTGGAGAAAAAATGGCTGAATTTCCAAAATATATTTAAAAACTGATATCTAAGTGATCCATCATGGGCACTGGAAAGACTTATTACTAATATGATTACCTTGGTGTTAAGGGTACTGCAACTATGGCTGTTATGTACTACCTATGTAAAGGCCTATTTTTACATTACTGCTGTGTTCTCTGCCTGATGCTTTGAGGCAATCACTGCTAGTAATCTTGCATATAGTGACCACTAATATAATTGTGTCTGATGTTGTCACAGTTAACACCAATTATATGAGCAGGTCGGAATAATTTTAATTGAACAAAAGTATCTCTTACTACAGGAAAGGGCGGGGACCCCTGCTGTAGTGGCACAAGCTTGAGCATAATAAAAAAAGAAGCATTCTCAAAGCCAATAGGTCTTACCTATGTAAGAGCTATTGGCTTTGCCAATATGTTTTAGCCATGTTGAACACTAGCTTGGCAGTTGTTCAGCATGCCTAAAAGTTAGTGTTGTAAAGTAGAGCGTCGTGGAGTAGAGTGTGGTGTTATGGAGTGGCGTAGAGAGCCGTTGAGTGGTGTAGAGTAGAGTTGAGTAGCACGGAGTGAAGGAGTGTCATGGAGTGGCGCAGTGTGAAGTGGCAAAGTGTTGTGGCGTGTCATGGAGGGAGTAGAGTGTCGTGGCATGGAGTGGAGTAGAGCGTCGGAGTTTAGTGGTGTAGAGTGGAGTAGAGTGTTGTAGAGTGGAGTGGCATAGAGTGTTGTGTAGTGATGTAGAGCAGAGGGGAAAGGCTTAGAGGGTGTTGCGTAGAGTGGAGTATAGTAGAGTGGAGTAAATTGTCAGAGTGGAGTGGCAGAGTGGAGTAGTGTAGAGTAGAGTGGCGTGGAGTGGCATGGAGTGGAGTAGTGGAGTGGAGTAGTGTGTCATAGAATACAGTTGAGTAAAGTGGCATGGAGTGGCATAAAGGGAGTAGTATAGAATGTTGTAGAGTGGAGTAGTGTCGTAGAATGGCATAGAGTGAAGTAGTGTGTTGTGGAGTGGGAAAGAGTGGAGTAGTGTTGAATAGAGTAGAGCGTCAGAGTGGAGTGTTGTAGAATGGAGTAGAGTGGACTAGAGTGAAGTGGAGCAAAGTACAGTGCTGCAGAGTAGAGTGGAGGGGGTGCAGCAAAGATTGCCGTGGTGTAGAGTGCAATGGCGTACAGTGGAGTGGTGCATTGTGGAGTGGCATAGGGTGGAGTAGAGTGGCGTAGAGGGCAGTGGTGTAGAATGCAGTGGCGTAGAGTTGTGTGGAGTGCAGTGATGCAGAGTAGATTATAGTGGCATAGAGTGTAGTGACGTAGAGTGCAGTGGTGCAGAGTAGCGTAGAGTTCAGTGGCGGAGAGTGCAGTGGCATAGAATGTGGCAGAGTAGATGCTGTAGAGAGCAGTGGCATACAGTACAGTGGTGCATAGTAGAATAGACTGGCGTAGAGTACAGTGACGTAGAGCGCAATGGTGTACAGTGACGTAGCATGCTGTGGCATAGAGTTCAGTGGCCGAGAGTGCAGGCTTGCAGAGTAATGTCTTAGAGTGCAGTGCTGTAGAGTGTACTGGTGGTGAGTGCATTGGCTGCAGTGGCGTAGAGTGTTGCAGAGTAGAGTGCTGTAGAGAGCGGTGGCATACATTACAGTTGTGCAGAGTATAATAGACTGCAGTGATGTAGAACACAATTGTGTAGAGTAGCGTAGCATGCAGTGGAATAGAGTGAAATGGCGTAAAATGCTGCAGAGCAGTGAAGCAGAGTAGTTGGCATAGAGTGCAGTGGCCTAGAATGTATTGGTTTCGAGTAAAGTGGTATAGAGTACATTAAATACAGTGCAATGGTGTAGAGTGGCGTAAAGTGCAATGGCATAGAGTAGAGTGGTGAGGAGTGATGCAGCACAGAGTAGAGTGGCACAGAGAGAAGTGGTGTAAAGCAGATTGCTTTAGAGTAGAGAGAAGTGGTGTAGAGTGGAGCGCTGCAGGGCAAAGTGGAATGGCATAGAGATGTGGCGTAGAGTGCACTGGCGTGGAGTGGTGTAGAGTGGAGTGGCCTAGACTAGAGTGGTGTAGAGTGGTGTGGCGAAGAGTGCAGTGGTGCATAGTAAAGTAGTGTGGACTGGATAGAGTAGAGTGGTGCAGAGTAGGGTAGAGAGGTATAGAGTGAAGTAGTGCACAACAGATTAAAGTGGCATAGAGTGCAGTGGCGCAGAGTGGCGGAGAATGTTGTAGAGTAGAGTGACGGAGAGTGTAGTGGAGTACATTAGAGTGGCTTAGAGTGCAGTGGCTTAGAGTAGTATGGTGCAGAGTAGTGTATAGTGGCGTAGAGTGCAATGGGATGGAGTGTATTGGTTTTGAGCAAAGTGGTGTAGACTGCATTAGCATAGAGTACAGGGGTGTAGAGTACAGGGGTGTAGAGTACAGGGGTGTAGAGTACAGGGGTGTAGAGTACAGGGGTGTAGAGTACAGGGGTGTAGAGTACAGGGGTGTAGAGTACAGGGGTGTAGAGTGGAATACAATGGCGTAGAGTGCAGTGGCATTGGGTTGATTATTTCAGAGTAGAGTGAAGAGGCGTACAGTGCAGTGGCATAGAGTAGATTGTTTTAGAGTAGAGTGAAGCGGTGTACAGTGCAGTGACAGAACAGAGTGTTGTGGAGTGTAGTATCGTACACTGTAGTGGTGATGAGTGGCTTAGAGTGGATTGGTGTAGAGTGCAGTGGCGTACAGTGGAGCAGTGCAGAGTAGAGTGGCGGCAGGGTAGAGTGCAGTGGCGTATAGTGGAGTTATGTAGAGTGAAGCGGCGTGTAGTGGAGTAGAGTGCATTGGCATAGAGAAGAGTGGTGCAGAGTAGACTGCAGTGGCATAGAGTTTAGTGGCAGAGAATACAGTGTTGCAGAGTAGACTGTCAAAGTGTAGTGATGTATAGCAGAGTGGAGTAGAGTGCATTGGTGTTGAGTGTAATGGAGTACAGTGGGACAGAGTAGAGTGACGTATAGTATAGTGGTGCAGAGTGGCGTAGAGTTCAGTCGCATAGAATACGTTGTAGAGTGCAATGGCGTAAAGTGTTGCAGAGAAGAGGATAATGGCAGAGTGCAATGGTGCAGAGTAGACTGACCAAGAGTGCATTGTTTTTTAGTAAAGTGGTGTAGAGTGCAGTGGTTAGAGTAGAGCGCAGTGGCGTAGAGTTGAGTGGTACAGAGTAGAGTGGCACAGAGTGGAGTAGTGAAGCATAGATTGCAGTGGAGTGGCGCAGAGTGGATTGTTTCAGAGTAGAGTGAAGTGGCAGAGTGGAATGGTGTACGGTAGAGTGGAGTGGTGCAGGGTAGAGTGCAGTGGCATAAAGTGCTGTGGTCCAGAGTAGATTAGAGTGGCGCAGAGTGGATGGCATAGAGTGCACTGGCGTATAGTGAAGTGGTACAGAATAGAGTGCATCTGTGTAGAGTGCACTAGCATACAGTGCAGGGTTGCAGCGTGGAGTGGCATAGATTGGAGTGGTGTAAACTGCAGTGGCAAAGAGGGCAGTGGTGAATAGTGGGGTAGACTGCATTGGCGTAGAGTGATGCATAGTAGAGAGGCGTAGACTGAAATGGCATGGAGTGGAATGGTGCAGAGTACAGTGATGCAGTATAGAATGGCACAGTATATAGTGGTGCAGTGCGAGTAGTGCTAAGTAAAGTAAAGTGGAGTGGTGCAGAGTAGAGTTTAGTGGCGTAAAGTTTATTATGCATGGTGTAGTAGCATACTGCCATTACAGACAACAAATCTTCAATTGAAATTACCATAACATTTGCACAGACATACCGTTTTACTGATAAAAGTATACAGCGTACAACTAAATGTGTGGAAATGGCGCCACCTAGTGTATTGATTTGTTTTGATGGCATTAAAATATTTATTTCCACCACACTTCTTGCCCCCAGTAGTCAGCATGATTGTCACCTAAATCCTGTTGCTTTAAAATTAGAGAAGGAAAAGTAAACACCGCGTTCCCTCAGAAGACAGAGTCTAACATTTGACCTCTGTCTTTGAATGCACAGCACATGTGACAAGATAAGAACAAGATTTAAAGGCCCGTTTACAGAAAGGGAGCACTCGGAAGTAAAAAAAAGGTCTCGGCAAGGGTAGGGACAAGCTCAAGCTGGACATTCCCAGGGAAGCTACCCAAATGTCCCCAAGATGGTGTTAGCAAAGACAGCTGCGCTGCCTGGTAGGTTTGCAACCTAAAGAACTAGGATATGTTACTCAGACAATACACCAAGGTGTCCAGCAGATGGTGCTCAGCACTAGACGTTAAGCTGCAGCAATTAATACAGAAGGCATCATTCAATACTGAAAGAGTCTTGTCAGAAAGAGTGGAAAATTCATAAGTATTTCTGTCGTTCACTGAGCAGTAGGACAAAATAGCAAATGATAATTCTGATATCTGAGAACATACACAAAATCAATCAACGGTATTGCACTGCAGCACAGCAGCCAAATCATTGTGCATTGTAATCTACATACATAAAGTGTCAAGGCCACAACAGCATCTAACATCCCATCCTCCACTTTAAGTATAACGGGTATACCCAGATGTGGGTCCTGTGCTCGCTGTCTACCCAGATGTGGCTCCTGTGCTCGCTGTATACCCAGATGTGGGTCCTGTGCTCGCTGTAAACCTAGATGTGGGTCCTGTGCTTGCTTTGCCACTGGAACCAAGCTGCACCCGACTGGAGAGCCCCTACTAGGGCTAAACTGATCTTAGGTTGCTTGTGTGCAGATTCAAAGAGGAACTTACTTTGCAGTTAGAGCTGAACTGCTGCTGTTGGTGCAGGGGCAAGGCTGATGTGCATTGGGCAGGGTCTAATCTGAGGTGGCTCGTTGGGTAAAAAAGAAAACTGTGGGCTGGGATGCGGCCCGAGTAATTAATTACCAGTAGGTGCGAATAATTCGAGGATCCCATCCATCGCTTTTTAGCTACTTCTGTACAACACCATCTAAGGCACTACAATCGAGCAGCAACACCAGAAAATTTTCAGTGGTATTTGAGGGGACTGAAGGTAAGAAGGATGTGGAGCGAAAGGAGAGAATTGCATACATTGTATTGAAATTTTATAAGCATTTTAACCAAGGGGTCACATCCAGAACTAGCTCCGTACTAAATGTAATTTTATAATTATTATAATGGCTAATTTTTATATTATAATTTACATAGACTATATGAACCGACCTTCTCCGATAAACATCGTCTATTTTGCAAAGATTCAGAAAGGAATTGAAGGAGTTTCTACTACATAAATATAAGACTGTAATGATCAGATAGAAAACGAATCTTTGGTTTTGCAAAGGGACGAAGGTGAGACTAAGATAAACACCAAGACAGAAAGAGATAGAGGGTCCGATTCACAAAGCTTTTTATTTATTTTTAGCTGAGTAAGCGTGAGGTATTACTGAAAATGCAATAGACGGTAAAGAATTTGTCACTCAATAAACTAAAACCACCAATATATACAAGTGAGTGTTTAAAGAGCCCCCCACGTGGCTACCCAAATACCATTCTGGTCACCTTGTCAAGCGAGCAGTTCCATTGACATCAGATGTCCTACTCCAGGCCGGATTTGTAACACAGGTTTGTGGCCGTAAATTTAATTACTCCTGAAAACTACATTTTGCATAGATCTTTGGGCATATTTCAGACAATTTTATGAATACCTGAAAAATGAGCACGTCTATGCAAATCTTAGGCAAACGTCTAAAATACATGTATGTATTGTGTTTCCATGTATACTTAACTCTTAAACCTCCATAACAGTTCTTGCAAAAAGTATTGCTTTTTAAAAGAAGCAATCATGGTATCTAATTATATGCATCGCTCCTTGGAATCCAAAACTATCAAGGATAAATGTACTAAATTCATGATAAGATGTCTTGGCAAACCACAATCTAATATTTAACTCGAAAGTTTCACACTTGAGCAAATCTCAGAAAATGGGCCCTTTCATGAACTCGTTTTTTAAAGTTTTGCCTACTCGTGCAAGTTACAACTTCCTTCCAAATCAAAAACATTTCAATTAGCACTTACTCTAAGCCCGTCAGAGATTTCATGTGTTGCACAGCTACTCACAAGGATTTCTGATAATCCCCAGTACAGTTGATCTCAACCGATTTGCGTTACCCTACATGTATGCAATTTACTTGTGCATAATTTACCAATCAGTTGAGGTAAGAAATGGAATAGAAATACATCTATTTATAATTTAGCCTGTTCTCCAGTATATCCTATTTCTCATATATGTACACCCTATCAAGTAGTTGCCCTATGAATTTTTAAATGTTTGGTGCGCACTACCCCATTAACACCAGATCAATTTAGGTGTGAGTTGTAGTTCCCAAAACGGTTGCCAGTGCATTTTAGAGCATTTGAGAAAGCCTTCAAAGGCTACTGCTTTCTGGGCACTCAAAAAAAACCTGAGTAGGATGGCCTTGAACACTCCTCAGACAAGTCTTATCTCCCAAAAGTACAATGACCCAAAATAAAAAAAAACTGATTGAATAAAGTTTGGGTTGTTTATTGGCGTAGTGTAATGTTTTCACTACGAGTGTCTAGGCATCTTAGCAGTCAACTATTTCAACCATCACTTTGTTTCGAACACCAAACACCCCAACCACTCTTCTTTGACTCTAGTTCCACCTCTATTAAACATGTTGTTTTATGTTATGTGCATTTATGTAGTCCCAACCACCAATGTGTGGCATCAAAGTACACTCATTATTTGGGCACACTTCTCTGCTGATCTGTGATGGCCACCTGAGTTAGAGGAACAATGAATTTATAGCGTGTGTTGCATTTTTGGGCGGTGTTTGCGCGTATTGCACGAGTTTATACATGAGTGAATGCAATGTCTTACCTGGCACTGTTGTCCAAACAGAGGTATTCTCTTGCATCTTCACTACTGGCGTTCGAGGTTTTCACACCTTTGTCAATAAATAAACCAGCCTGAATGGAAAAAAGTGCTTGGTTAGGATGGCGATAATTTGCATCCCCAGTATGAATCCCCCAACCTGTTTCTCCTGGAGCATGCCAAATTAAACAACACTCATATATGATATATTCTTGTAGGCTTCATGATTTGAGTAAGAAAGGAATTTATCTCATAGAAATCTGGAACGATCAATCTTTGAACAAGTGGTTAACTTTTGCAAAATAGGTTTGCTCCCTAAAGAGTCTTGTATATTACACATATCAGACACTAATTAGGTGGCAAGTCAATAAGACCCTCATTATTATTGGTCGGATTTTCCCCACCGATGGAGTTACCAATATCCAGCGTGCTGGTAATTTCAAGGGTGTGGAAAATCCAGCCCATTACGAGTTGGACCTTAAGAGTCCACTACGAAATGAGGATTTACTGGGCGGAGAGGGGAAATCAGTAATTCCGGGTCAGATTCCGATGGTAATTTCTCATTTTGAGCCAGACTTTAACCAGGAGATATCGGCTGCTTTAAGTTAAGGGATCTACAGTGTTTCTGCAAATCTCATACTTCCCTTGGGACCGGTTACTGGTGTTATCGGCCCCATCGGAATTATGAGGCCACTTGTAAATAGGACCTAAATGGAGAAATATACCCAGCATAACATGCGTTAGAACTGATACGCGAGTTGTGTGTAGCTTTTCGGGGCACTTTATCTTTTGAACGGTACATTCCTGATGAAGGCAAACAATGCGCCTGCGATCATTACTACTTTTAATCACGAGGCTGTTGCTGCTGCCAGGCTTAGCTGTTTAAATCATAAAGGGATGTTTGTTTGAATGACATCCAAGTTATAATCAGTATCACATCTGATCTCCCTTTTTGTGCCAATTGTTAAACCAACAATTTTAGGAAATCAGAGCAGGATTAGGTTTTTTATTTTTATTTTTGTCTATGAAGCAAAACAAACTCAACACTTAGTTTCATTTATGTTTTGAGTTTTAAAATAGGTGTCTCACGAATTCAATTAAAATGATAACAGGTGGGACAGAAAAGGCGCTTGTGTGGTTGACTTTGTATTTGAAGTTGGTGGTGAGAGAGAATTTCCCAGTGGTAAGCTTTATCGCAATCTGTCACAACTTCCTTCACTTTCATTAGAGTCTCACCTCGAACGACAGGATGCTTGTATGTATGCAATAGAAACTACCCTCACTCCCTTATGAAACAGAGTACATGGTGTGAGAAGGTGGCCTGGTATATGCTGTCCACTAATTAAAGTGGGCACCTTGTACCAGTCCACACGACCCTTATGATGTATGAAGTCAAAGATAACCTTTAGAAAGCTATCCTAGTGTTAGCTGTGGAGAGCAGCCTTCAGGCTTAATCTTGAAGGAATGTAAAGCAGCTTGTTTTACCAGAATATCACCTCCTGAATGACTAAATGAAAGGAGAACCACACAGTAGTTATATAAAAATATGTATTTATTACTATAACACTCTCTACTAGTCTCTACCCGAGACTAGGGCACAAATCACACAATACTGAATAAATAGAACATTCGTAAGTAGTAAAATACACAGCGGGCTCCAGGGGGAGACCGAACCATATACTAAAAAAATGGTATAACAATCACGACTTGACTAGACAGTGCCTAGAGCACGTAGAATCGCTGGGACCCCAAGGAACCACCCAGAGGAGTGACACAGGGAGCCCACAGAGGACGGGTGCAGTGAGGAAACACGACCGTGTGTTCCGTGCAACTCTATGGGAAAGTCGCGGTTGTAAAGTTACAAGTTAAGGACACTTCTACGAGGACTTCGAGCAAACTCTTTGGAACATAGGAGGTTCTAAGGCCAACCCACCAGTGAGTACCGAGGTACCTGTGTTACCTATCCCAGAGGAGCCGGGTGCATAGGGGTCAAGTGGTGTCGGAAACCTTTGTCGTTTTCAAAGGAGGAGTGCAAAGAACTCCTGCTGCCAGGAGGGCGAAGAGTGTCCGGTGGAATCCAAGCCTGGATTCGAGGTGAGAGGAACCTGAAAGCAGAGGGGACAGAGTCTGGGTCACTTCAGGTGACGAGGGGCTCAGTAGTCGAATGCCCACCGATGTCGCGTGCTTCAGGTGCGAAGAAGGGTTGCTCGACTCTGCAGCCAAGGGACCCGGAGACGTCGAGGACGACCAGGATCCGGAGGTGAGCTGTCCCACGAAGGATGTCGAATGCTGAGGGGTCGATGTCCGGCTGGAGCACCAACAAGCCTTGGCAAATGCAACCCATGCGGTCAGAGGAAACAGGTTACGGTGTGGACCAGCAAGGTCCAGGGGCACTCTCCAAGCAATGGGGAGTCAGGGCACGTCTGGGGCAACCAGGAAAGCCCAAGAACTAACAAGGTGACCCTCGCCAGGACCCACAGGCCACGGACCAGGGATCGCGAGGAGACCTCAAGCAAGTTTGCAAAGTACCAGCCCACAGGACACTCGGTGAGTGGAGGCCGGATATCTTCGGTGCAAATACTGCTCGGGGTCAGGACTACACGGAGTCCAATGCACAAGCTCGGGGATCGCCAGAAAGCATATGAACTTGCAAATGTACGCGGTGCAGAGGAATTCGGGTTGCACGCTCCCCACGAGGGATACTGGTCTCAGAATCGCTGAGAGGGCAGATCGACCTCAGGGACCTTCAGGAACCTACCTCCTGTGTTGCTGAAATCTTCGGAGTCCTCAGGAGCTCGGGAGAAGCAAACCAGTCAGATGCGTCTTTGGTGCCTGCTTCTGCAGGGGAGTAACTCATTTACTCCAAGGAGATTATTCAGTCGTCCAGCGTTGTGCAGGCAGTCGAAGTACTTGGTTTCTTCTTAGCAGAATCTTGTCCAGGTAAAATCTAAAGTCCTGTAGCCAGGTAGCCCACTTTATACCCATGGGAAGGGGTTTGAAAGATTCTAGGGACCCTCCAAGGGGAGGGGCAGGACAGAGGGGTGGCTACACCCATGTCCTTTGTCCAGTTTCGCGCCAGAGCAGGAGCCAATGGCTCCCAGAACTGGTTTGAGCTGGACTATGCACAGGGACACCAAATGTGCCCCAGTGCAGAATTTCTGGCACTATCAGAGTGCACCCACCCAGCCCCAATACACTAAACCCTGTCTGGGAGGTGGTCACACCTCCTGTGACAGGATGCCTATTGTCATGCCTTCCTCTGCTCGAGCTTGGCTCAGCAGCAGGAGGGCAGAATCGGAGTCTGTGGCTGGCAGCGTCCATTTTGTGCTGCCCAGGTCGAGAAAGCTGGTACCGGGCAGACCGGTGACCCACAGTAGTGGTTTCTGAAGGGTGGAATCATACCTCCCACACCAGTTACTGGTGTGGAGGTATGATTCCAAGGTGTTTGACACCAAACACGACATGTTTCTAAGGAGCCGTTTTAAAGTTAGCATTTACCGCGAGGTTATAATGCACTTAGACCTATATGTCTGACTGCATCACAGACAACCCCGGAGAATGGTCTCCGAAGGCTGCAGAGGGGCCCTACTCATGCAGGGGCACCCTCTCACGTAAAACCAAGCACCCTGCCTTCAGGATTGATAAGGCCTGCCATAGGGGTGACTGATAGGTTCTTAAGTGTAGTGATTTAGATAGATATAGTGAACCTATATCTTAGTAAGTGGTGCAAGCACCATCTTACACAGTCTGCTGTAGCAGGCCTGTAGTGTCATTTTGGATGGCCTCTCATGGGTGGCATAATACATGCTTCAGCCCATGGGAGGCCTCTGGGGTACCTATGCCCTGGGTACATGGTGTACCATATACTAGGGACTGGTAAGGGTACCCCAGTATCCAATCTGGAGTGTACCCAAAGTACAGACATAGCAATTTAAGGGAGAAAGAAGATAGACTGGGGTCCTGGATAGCAGGATCCCAGTCAGACTAGTCAAAAAACAGCAAAACACCAGGAAAAAAGTGGGGGTAACCATGCAGTCAGATCCTACCTTCCTACATAACCCCCCTCCCCCCCCCAAACGAAAGGAGATAAGACTAACCTTGTCCAGTTGAGCCTTTATTGACTAAGTGGCCATATAAGGAAGATCCTGCACTAGCATGGATACCCCTGACTTATGGTCCACTAAGGAGTCTCTACCCCTAAGGGTATTGGTTTTTCTCCAAAATTTGGGAGTACTACCTGTAGGGTGTTTTTGCAAAGAAAAAGGCTGGTGGGGTGCCTGAGTGGAGAAGTGAGGCCCTAAATAAGTTGGTCTCAGCTTCCTCAGAGCACTGGTCCCCATGTAGGCCTTTCTTTCCATGACTGAGTTATATCTGGCCCTAGGGGTCAACCTCTGGCTGCCTACAGCTGAGGTTTGAGTCCCTTTGGTTGGAACACTGGAGGGACAGGGTAGGTTTGGAACCATCTGGTCCCAGGTTTGCCTTTGCCCAACAGAGTCCATCTGGGGGAGGTCACTACCCAAGGGTAAGAGGGATCCCTCACTGTGTTGAGGAATTTTCACCTGGCTAGTGCTACTAGACTGGGTGTCCCTAATCTGTTGATGAGGGGGTTCCTCTGGACAGTGGGCCCTTCGGGGTCCACTGACCTCCCTGACCTCTGCAGCCCTAGGCTGACTGAGGTAGGGTAGAGAGGGGCAGGATACCTGCTCCAGACTGGGTACCACCTTGGAAGGGTCCCCTGCCATCAGGGGTGTTGCCACGACAGGCCTGACCACCTCTGGGGCAGTTCCTCCACAAGGAGTAGGATCAGTTCCCAGAGGAAGCTGACCCTTACCTATAGTCTGGGGGGAAGAAGACTGTTCTTCAATCCCTTTGCTCTCTGGTGGAATAGAGTGGGCCATTCTTTCAGGCTCCACTCCTCCAAAATTTCCCTGGGGTTGGACTGAGGCCCTAAGGGTCCCACCAACTTTCTCAGGGAGGCCTAACATTCTTAAATGGGCCTGGTCTTCTACTTCAGCCCAGGCTGAAGTTTCTAAATCATTGCCCAAGAGGCAATCTACAGGCAAGTTTGGGGACACTGCCACTCTTTTAGGGCCAGTGACCCCTCCCCAGCTGAGATTGACTATTGCCATGGGATGATTTGTCTTGATACTATCAATGTTGGTCACCTGGTACTTAAATTCAGGTAAAAGCTGCTGAGGGTGTACTAGGTTCCCTGTCACCATGGTGACACTAGCCACTGTGTCCCTAAAGGCCACAGCTTTCTGTCCATTGATCAGTGGCTCCTGTCTGTACTTGCCCAAAGAATTTGGACTGACAGTAAAAGTGGCAAATCCCATGCCACCATCACAGACTGAGGAGGTCTGTGAGGGGGACCTTGCTAAGCCAGACTCCACCTCAGTGCCCCATGAGAACGCACCTAACTTTTTGGATGCACTACTACCACCTGGGGGATTACTACTTGTAGTACCAGGAGGAGTGGTAGTAGTGCTTGGAGGAACATTCTCCTTATTGCTGACCCTAGGACAATTGGGATCATTTTTCCAGTGGCCTTGCTTTCTACAAACAAAGCAAAAAGGTTTCTTTTCAGGGGAGGAAGGAGTTTGGGACCCACCCCCAGAAGAGGACTTTTGAGGACCTGTAGTGGATTTATCTTTTGATTTATCCCCACCTTTCTCTTGGTTCTTGGAAGAATCTTTCTTCTGGTACCACCCTGATTCTTTGGTTTCACCCTGGTCCTGACCCATTTATCTGCCTTCTTTCCCAATTCTTGGGGAGAAGTCAAATCTGAGTCCACCAGGTACTGGTGTAAAAGCTGGTTTTGACAATTATTAAGGATCTGCTCCCTCATAATCAAATTTTACAATCCTAAATAGTCATGCACCTTGCTGCCATGTATCCAACCTTCCAGAGCCTTAGTAGCACAATCTACAAAGTCTACCCAGTCCTGAGTCTGTGCCTTCTGGGTGTCTCTGAACTTAATCCTATACTGTTCAGTGGTTAAGCCAAACCCATCAATGAGAGCACTCTTCAGGACTGAATAATTGTCAGCATCCTCTTCTCTAACAATGAGGAGCTTATCTCTACCTTTGTCAGCAAAGGAGAGCCACAAGATAGCTGCCCACTGCTCTTGAGGGGCCCTCTGTACCTTACAGGCCCTCTCTAGTGCAGTTACCCATTTGTGGATGTCATCCCCACTTTGATAGGGAGGGACTATCTTGTTCAGGTTCCTATGATCATGAGTATACTCCTTAACCCTAGGGACACTGTTGCTGCCACCATGGGACTCTAGTCCCAATCTCTTTGTTGCTCTCTGGAGCTCTAGGGATTCCCTGTCTAGGGCCAACTGCTCCTTCTTGAGCCTAAGCTTGATTTTCTCAAGCTCCAGAAGTTGGCACTGTCTCTCATAAGAGGATTCCCTCTTATTTGATATGTAAGTCCCTACAGAAGTTCCTGAGTGATGAGATTCTACAGAGGGAGATCTGGATCTCCTAGGTAAACTCTGTCCTCTTCCTGGTTGAGTAAAAAGAGGGCCACTGGGGCCTTCTCCCCCACCTAAAGGAAGATCTATGTTGTCCAGGTTAGAATCTTCTTTATTCTTCTGGTCAGGGTTTGAGTCCAGGTCAAAGAAGGTTTCACTTCCTGGCCTTTCCTCATTCCCTGCCCCACCCACTCTATGTACCTCATCAGACCCTGGGGTCTTCCTGAGGTCATCGAAGAGCAAAATCTCAATGAGACGTTGGGTGTTTGCTGTTCTCCCGGTCCTCAGCTTCCTAGATGCACACATGGCTCTCAATTCTGGAAATGAGAGGCCATTGTATCTAGTTGGCAGAGAGCCACTAACTTCTCCTCTAGAAGACATACTAGTGTTGTGTGGTGTAGGCACCTACCTAACCTAGTGGAGACTAAACTCTCTTGAGTTGGAGAAAGGGTGTGCTAGACCCTTGGCTTGCCCAACTCCAAGTTCAGTAGAACTTACTTATTCAAATCTTGATGTATTATATGTGCCTAATACTAAGTGGTTTTCAGTTAATCACTCAATGAGATTTATCTGGTAAAACAATAGCAAGCTTGAATCCCAACCGCTGCACACCAATGTGAGAAGGTGGCCTGGTATATGCTGTCCACTAATTAAAGTGGGCACCTTGTACCAGTCCACACGACCCTTACGATGTATGAGGTCAAAGATAACCTTTAGAAAGCTATCCTAGTGGTAACTGTGGAGAGCGGCCTTCAGGCTTAATCTTGAAGGAATGTAAAGCAGCTTGTTTTACCAGAATATCACCTCCTGAATGACCAAATGAAAGGAGAACCACACAGTAGTTATATAAAAATATTTATTTATTACTATAACACTCTCTACTAGTCTCTACTCGAGACTAGGTCAGAAATCACACAATACTGAATCAATAGAACATTCGTAAGTAGCAAAATGCACAGCGGGCTCCAGGGGGAGACCGAACCATATACTAAAATAATGGTATAACAATCACGACTTGACTAGACACAGTGCCTAGAGCACGTAGAATCGCTGGGACCCCAAGGAACCACCCAGAGGAGTGACACAGGGAGCCCACGGAGGACGGGTGCAGTGAGGAAACACGACCGTGTGTTCCGTGCAAATCTATGGGAAAGTCGCGGTTGTAAAGTTACAAGTTAAGGACACTTCTACGAGGACTTCGAGCAAACCCTTTGGAACATAAGAGGTTCTAAGGCCAACCCACCAGTGAGTACCGAGGTACCCGTGTTATCTATCCCAGAGGAGCCGGGTGCATAGGGGTCAAGTGGTGTCAGAAACCTTCGTCGTTTTCAATGGAGGAGTGCAAAGAAGTCCTGCTGCCAGGAGGGCGAAGAGTGTCCGGTGGATTCCAAGCCTGGATTCGAGGTGAGAGGAACCTGAAAGCAGAGGAGACAGAGTCTGGGTCACTTCAGGTGACCAGGGGCTCAGTAGTCGAATGCCCACCGATGTCGCGTGCTTCAGGTGCGAAGAAGGGTTGCTTGACTCTGCAGCCATGGGGACCTGGAGACGTCGAGGACGACCAGGATCCGGAGGCGAGCTGTCCAACGAAGGATGTCGAATGCTGAGGGGTCGATGTCCGGCTGGAGCACCAACCAGCCTTGGCAAATGTAACCCACGCAGTCAGAGGAATCAGGTTACGGTGTGAACCAGCAAGGTCCAAGGGACTCTCCAAGCAATGGGGAGTCAGGGCACGTCTGGAGCAGCCAGGAAAGCCCAAGAACAAACAAGGTGACCCTCGCCAGGACCCACAGGCCAACGGACCAGGGATCGCAAGGAGACTTCAAGCAAGTTTGCAAAGTACCAGCCCACAGGACACTCGGTGAGTGGAGGCCGGACATCTTCAGTGCAAATACTGCTCGGGGTCAGGACTACACGGAGTCCAATGCACAAGCTCGTGGATCGCCAGCAAGCATATGCACTTGCAAATGTACGCGGTGCACAGGGGTTCGGGTTGCACAGTCCCCACGAGGGATACTGGTCTCAGAATAGCTGAGAGGGCAGATCGACCTCAGGGACCTTCGGGAACCCACCACCTGTGTTGCTGAAATCTTCGGAGTCCTCAGGAGCTCGGGAGAAGCAAACCGGTCAGATGCGTCTTTGGTGCCTGCTTCTGCAGGGGAGTAACTCCTTTACTCCAAGGGAGATTCTTCAGTCGTCCAGCGTTGTGCAGGCAGTCGAAGTACTTGGTTTCTTCTTAGCAGAATCTTGTCCAGGTAAAATCTAAAGTCCTGTAACCAGGTAGCCCACTTTATACCCATGGGAAGGGGTTGGAAAGATTCTAGGGACCTTCCTAGGGGAGGGGCAGGACAGAGGGGTGGCTACACCCATGTCCTTTGTCCAGTTTCGCGCCAGAGCAGGAGCCAATGGCTCCCAGAACTGGTTTAAGCTGGACTATGCACAGGGACACCAAATGTGCCCCAGTGCAGACTTTCTGGCACTGTCAGAGT
Organism: Calotriton arnoldi; assembly: GCA_963921515.1. Classification (NCBI taxonomy): domain Eukaryota; kingdom Metazoa; phylum Chordata; class Amphibia; order Caudata; family Salamandridae; genus Calotriton; species Calotriton arnoldi. The sequence goes on along the minus strand of CAWUFW010013638.1, from coordinate 246,856 downwards.
GCACCCACCCAGCCCCAATACACTAAACCCTGTCTGGGAGGTGGTCACACCTCCCTGTGACAGGATGCCTATTGTCATGCCTTCCTCTGCTCGAGCTTGGCTCAGCAGCAGGAGGGAAGAATCGTGTCTGTTGCTGGCGGCGTCCATTTTGTGCTGCCCAGGTCGAGAAAGCTGGTACCGGGCAGACCGGTGACCCACAGTAGTGGTTTCAGAAGGGTGGAATCATACCTCCCACACCAGTTACTGGTGTGGAGGTATGATTCCAAGGTGTTTGACACCAAACACAACATGTTTCTAAGCAGCCGTTTTAAAGTTAGCATTTACCGCGAGGTTATAATGCACTTAGACCTATATGTCTGGCTACATCACAGACAACCCCGGAGAATGGTCTCCGAAGGCTGCAGAGGGGCCCTACTCCTGCAGGGGCACCCTCTCACGTAAAACCCAGCACCCTGCCTTCAGGATTGATAAGGCCTGCCATAGGGGTGACTGATAGGTTCTTAAGTGTAGTGATTTAGATAGATATAGTGAACCTATATCTTAGTAAGTGGTGCAAGCACCATCTTAAACAGTCTGCTGTAGCAGGCCTGTCATGTTATATTGGATGGCCTCTCATGGGCGGCATAATACATGCTTCAGCCCATGGGAGACCTCTGGGGTACCTATGCCCTGGGTACATGGTGTACCATATACTAGGGACTGATAAGGGTACCCCAGTATCCAATCTGGAGTGTCCCTAAAGTACAGACATAGCAATTTAAGGGAGAAAGCAGACAGACTGGGGTCCTGGATAGCAGGATCCCAGTCAGACTAGTCAAAAACCAGCAAAACACCAGGAAAAAAGTGGGGGTAACCATGCAGTCAGATCCAACCTTCCTACACATGGGACGAGCGCTGAGAGGCAGAGCGTGCAGTATCTTTCATAGCTCTCCCTGACCGGTGCATTTTCACATGCATGATGCAAAAGCACAAGTGGGAGAGATGAGAAACAAGCATTTGCAATGCAATAGGTCTCGCATTTCCGAGAGTTTAAGCTATTAGCATTGTAAATGACAATGCCTTTTATTTATGTTTTAAAAACCAAAACATAAATAAAAGGCATTGTGATTTACAATGCCAATAGCTCAACCTCGCGTAAATGCGAGACCTGTTGCATTGCCAATGCTTGTTTTAAACTTGGTTTACCTTTCTCTCATGCTGGTGAGATGGGCCCGTGGGGAACGCAGCCTGTTGAGCTCGGACTACAACCTCCATGGCAGAGACGGGTGCCATACCACGGGGCTGGCTCAGCTGTTCATACCTCCAAGGAGGATACTTTGATTGTTACTGAGTGAAGCAATGGTGCCCGGTCTGAGAGGCGAGAAAGCATGCGCTCCGTAAAGCCCCACTGAAAGCCTATGATGTATTAAATGAGCGTCATCAGCTTCGTACGGACAGCTGTCATTGGTTTAAAATGCTTTTAACATTTCATCTGCAGCGCTAACACGGGAGATGCGGAGGCATTAATAATGTGGAAAAGTCAACAACTATCCCGATGTGGCAGGAAAAAAAACAATGCCTACAGATAGATCGGCATATGTACAGCTGGTAGATGAAAAGGAATTCAAGCGTACAACAGCTGGGACACAGACTGTGTAAAAGGAAAATGCTACTTACCAGTATGCATCTGTTCTTGGCATGTAGAGCTGCAGATCCACACACTATGCATAGATCGCCATCTGGTGTTGGGCCCGGATGTTTGCACTTTGTTGTTGTATTGGAATAAGTCTTTGGAAGTCACGAGATAGGTGACTCCTCCTTTGGACAATAGGTGCGCATGGGCATCGACTCCATCTTCAGATTGTTTTTTCGCCAAGAAGGGAAATGATGGAGTTTTGTGAGAAACAGAAATAGATGTCCATGTATGTTGTATCTAATTAAGATAATACTGGAACAGATAAAGGTAGCCGGGGAGGTGGGTGGGCGTGTGTGGATCTGCAGCTCTACATGCCAAGAACAGATGCATACTGGTAAGTAGCATTTTCCGTTCGAGGCATATGAGCTGCAGATCACACACTATGCATAGATTGCATAGCAGTACTTCCCTTTAGCGGCGACCACTAGTATCTGTTGCAGTAGTCTGAAATAATGTTTTGAGTACAGCCTGACCCACACTAGCTTGTTGTTTTGCCTGCACATCTACACAATAGTGTTTTGTGAATGTGTGCGGTGTAGACCATGTTGCTGCTTTGCAGATCTCATCTAAGGGAATGTTCCCTAAAATGCCATGGAAGCCCTATTTTGCGGGTAGAGTGGGCTTTAGGGGAATAGATAGTGTACGTTTTGCTTTGTGATAGCAAATTTGTATACATTTGACAATCCACCTTGCAATCCCAGACTTTGATATAGGATTGCCTTTATGTGGTGGTGAGAAGGATACAAAAAGTTGTTTTGTTTTGCGAAAAGGTTTTGTTCAGTCAATATAGTAAAGGAGTGCTCTTTTCACGTCTAGTGTATGAAGAGCTCTTTCTGCTACTGTTTGTGGTTGCGAGAAGAACACTGGCAATTCAACAGATTGGTTGAGATGGAAGGGAGAAATAACTTTAGGAAGGAATTTGGGATTTGTCCTGAGAACCACTTTGTTATGATGGAGTTGTAAAAATGGTTCTTGAATAGTTAGTGCCTGTAACTCGCTGACTCTTCTGAGAGATGTGATGGCCACAAGGAAAGCAACTTTCCATGTAAGAAATTGTAGCTCACATTTATGTAGAGGTTCAAATGGAGGACCCATTAATCTAGTGAGGAGGATGTTTAGACTCCACACTGGAGAGGGTGGTACCCTGGGAGGAATTATTCTTTTGAGGCCTTCCATAAATGCTTTAATGGCATGTACTTTGAACAATGACAAATGTTGTCTATTTTGTAGGTAAGCTGCTATGGCAGCGAGATGTAATCTAATTGATGTGTATGCTAGATTACATCTTTGAAGATGCAGCAGGCAACATATAGGATAGGATAGGATATATGTTTGTAGAGCGCTCGATTGCCGTGGCGTTTTGGCGCTAGTGTATGTAGAAAGGAAGTATGGCCTGTGTTACCGAAGGACTATATGGTAGTGAACAGCCATGTTTTCAAGTTCTTCCTAAAGAGCTGCCGATTAGGTTGGAATTTCATAGCCATAGGCATTTTGTTCCATAGCTTTGCCGCACAGTTCGATATAGTTCTGCCACCCCATCTTGCCCGTCTAATCTTAGTAGTTTTAATGAGGCCCAAATTAGCAGATCTGAGGGCACGTGGGGGGATATAAGGTGGAAACATTCTTTGGATAACCTCCGCACCTCCACCATAAAGTGCTTTGTGCACCAGGCATAAGGCCTTGAATTCCACCTGCTGTTGGATAGGAAGCCAGTGCAGTGACTTGATTCCTGCCGAAGTTGGTTGTCCTTTGGGTATGTTTAGAAGTAATCTTGCGGCAGCATTCTGTAAAGACTGCAGTTTTCTCATCTGGAACTTGTCAATGCCCAAAAAAAGGGCATTGCAATAGTCCAGTTTAGACAGGAAGAGTGCCACCATCACCATATTTTGCAGTTCTTGTGAGATAAACGGGAAGATTTTTCTCAAGGTTTTTAGTAAGAAGAAACAGGATGAAGTAAGACTGTTTACCTGGGCAGAAAAATTTAGTTGGGCATCGAAAATAACCCCAAGGTTCCTGACCTTGGGGACAGGACACGGGCATTCTCCGGCCTCCACCGGCCACCAGGAGTCATTCCAAAGGGCCTGCCAGGGCCAAACTCAATCACCTCCGTTTTGTCAGTATTGATTTTCAGGAAGCTATGGTTCATCCATGTCATGATCTCAGTGAGACAAGCATGAAACCTGGCAGCTGTGGCCTCAGGCTGGTTGTTGATGGAAATGACAAGCTGGGAGTCATCAGCATATGAAACCAAGGCAAATCCATGCCTCCTGATAAGTCTCGCCAATGGAGTGACATAGATGTTGAACATTGTCGGGGATAAGGCCGATCCCTGTGGGACACCACATGGAAGATGGAAACTATCCGATTGTAGACCATCCCAGTGCAACCTCTGCTCCCTTGCCTCCAAAAAGGAGGAGAGAAGGGCAAGGGCGCATCTAGAGGATTGATTGTGTTATTGGTACAGTATATAACAAATCTTTTCCACTTGGCTGCATAGCAGGCTCTAGTGGTGGGGCGCCTAGCCTCTCTGATAACGTTCATACAATCAGGTGAAAGATTGAGGTAACCAAATTCTAGGACTTCAGGAGCCAGATCGCTAGATTGAGCTGTGCTGGATCTGGATGTCTGATCTCTCCATGGTTCTGTGTTAAGAGTTGTGGGGAGAGGTGTAGTTTTTGGTGCGGGACTACGGATAGTTCCAGCAATGTTGTGTACCATGGTTGTCTGGCCCATGTTGGAGCAACAGTGTTACTGACTGTTGTTGCAGCTTGCGCACCACTAATGGAATGAGTCGGAGAGGCGGAAAAGCGTACGCAAATCTGCCTGACCAATTCATCCATATCGCATTGCCTTTGGACAATGGGTGTGGATATCTGGCGGCGAAGCTTGGGCATTTTGTGTTGTAATGTGTGGCGAAGAGATCCATCTCTGGATGCCCCCACATTTGGAAAAACTGTTGAAGAACTTGTGGGTGAAGTTCCCACTTGTGAATCTGTTGTGTTTGACGACTTAACAGATCTGCCATCTGATTCTGAATTCCTGGAAGATGTTGGGCTAAAAGGAATATGTTTTTGAGGAATAGCCCACCTCCATATGCTCTGTGCTAGTTGAGAGAGCTGCAGAGAGTGCGTCCCCCCCTGTTTTTGTAAATAATACATTGCTGTGATATTGTCCATCCGGACTAAGACAGCTTTGCCTGATATTTGTTTCTGGAATGATTTTAATGCCAGAAAGATTGCTAGTAACTCCAAATGATTGATGTGGAGTAGCTTTTGCTGAGGTGTCCATGTGCCCTGTATGGTGTGATGTAGTAGATGAGCTCCCCATCCGGTGAGCGATGCGTCTGCTGTTAGCACAATCTGTGGAACCGGCTCTAGGAACGGTCGCCCTTTGGAAAGGTTTTGGGTGTTCCACCACTGCAGAGAGCGATGTGTGCGGCCGTCCACCAACACCAGATCTGTTAGCTGACCTAGAGCTTGGTTCCACTGACGTGCCAAGCATTCCTGTAAGGGCGCATCTGGAGTCTTGCATGCGGTACTATGAATATACAAGAGGCCATCATCCCTATTAGTTGCATAAACACTCGAGCTGGAAGTGAGTGTTGCGGCTGGAATTTTGTTATAAGGGCTTGCATGCCTGCTATCCTGGCTGGATTGGGATATGCAAGGCCTTTTGAGGTGTCTATTGTGGCACCTAGATATTGTTGGATGTGGGACGGTTGGAGGTGAGACTTTGTGAGGTTTATTGTAAACCCTAAGTTGTGAAGTAGTTGTATTGTGGTGTGTGTGTGATTTACACACTGGGTATGCGACTTGGCTTTTATGAGCCAGTCGTCCAAGTATGGGAAGACGTGAATTTGTTGTTTTCTTAAGTGGGCTGCTACCACTGCCAGACATTTTGTGAAGACTCTGGGTGCTGTGGTGACTCCGAATGGGAGAACCTTGAACTGATAATGCTGACCGTCCACTACAAATCGAAGATATTGCTTGTGAGCAGGGTGAATGGGAATGTGGAAGTAGGCGTCCTTGAGATCTAAGGTGGCAAGGAAATCGCCTTGTTTGAGTAGGGGAAGGACTTGTTGAAGAGTGACCATATGAAAATGGTCTGATTGTATGTAGAGGTTTAATGGTCTGAGGTCCAGGATGGGCCTCATGGTTCCGTCCTTCTTTGGAATGAGAAAATACAGGGAGTAAACCCCTGTGTTTTGCTGATGCAGGGGAACTGGTTCTATTGCATGTTTTTGTAGGAGGGAAAGCACCTCTTGTTTGAGAAGCGTTAAAGGCTCTGTTGACATTGGACGCTGTTTGGGTGGTATGTTTGGGGGAGTTGAAGTGAGCACTAGGCAATAACCGGATTGAATAATTTGTCTCACCCACCTGTCCGTGGTAATGGTGTTCCAGACAGGTAGGAACTGTAGCAATCTTCCTCCGACCGGAGTGTAATGGTCCGGGGGAGTGGAGGAAGTCATTGTTTGGAGGTGGAGGCAGTCGCGAGTATTGATAGTTTTGCCTCTACCCTTGTTGTTATTGCCCCTGTAACCTCCCCTGTAATAACCTCTGGTAGATGAGGTCTGGGCGGGACTTTTATAGGAGGTGGATGAGTTATCGGTGGTAAAACCTCTAGAGGTGCCCCTATAAGAGGAGCGACGAAAGGAACTTCTGGGAGTTTGCGATTGCAAAGCTCCCATTGATTTGGCAGTATCAGTATCTTTTTTCATCTTCTCCAAAGATGAATCTATACTAGGCCCAAATAAATGTTCCTGGTCAAACGGTTGGTTTAGTATAGTAGTTTGAACCTCATGTTTGAACCCTGAAATACGCAGCCAGGCATGTCTGCGCAAAAGGACACTGGTATTAATAGCTCGGGAGGCTGTGTCTGCAGCATCCAGAGCACATCGAATGGAGGTATTGGTAATAATTTTGCCTTCCTGGATGAGATCATTGGCTCTTGTTTTATATTGATCTGGAAAGTGTTGTAGTAGGGTCTCTAGTTCGTCATAGTGTGCCCTATCGTACCTAGCCAGCAAAGCCTGTGTGTTGGCAATTTTCCATATGTTGGCTGCTTGGGACGCTGTTCTTTTACCAGATGCGTCCAATAGTTTTGACTCCTTATCAGAAGGTGGAGCATCGCCTGAGGTTTGGGAGTTAGCCCTTTTCCTGGCATTGGAGACTACCAAGGAATCTAAGGGAAGCTGCCCTTTAATGTAAACAGGGTCAGTTGGGGCAGACTTGTATTTTTTTTCCACTCTGGGTTTAATGACTCTAGCCCTTACAGGATCCTTAAAGACTTCAGGAGCGTGTTTGATTACCCCTTTTAACATTGGGAGAATGGAAGTGGACCTTTGAGATGGTGCAAAAGTGTCCATAAGGAAATCTTCTTCTATAGGGTCTGTGTGCAAATTTACACCGTGGTATTCTGCAGCTCTGTGTATGAGCTGAGTGAATCCTGTAGTGTCCTCTGGAGGGGATGGTCTAGATGGGTAGATATCATCTTGTGGTGTATCAGGAACATCTGGTGTGCCATAATTGTCCCATGGGTCATTTGGGATATTAGGATGACTAGGTTCTCCTAAAGGTTCATCGTCCCCAGAGGGGTCCTCATAATCCTGAGGTGGAGGAGATTGTGAGGGTACTGGAGATGGAACAGGAGAGATGTGGTGTGGAGGAGGAGGTGGAGAAGGAATTCTTAAAGGAGAAGTGGCAATGTCTCTCTTCTTTAAAGGGAGTGGAGCTGGTACAAGTTTGTCCATTTCCCTTTTCCTGGAGGGACTAATTATAAGTTGACCTGTCTTTGGGTCTATTTCAAGGGTCTTTTGGGTTGAATCAGGTTGAAAAAACTCCTCCTCTGGAGTGTGTTTCGGTGCCGATTTTTTTGGGTCCGACTGTTTGTGTGGCACAAGTTTTGGAGTTGTTTTATGCTCCTTAGGTTTGGAATCAGGCGTTTTCCTGGGTTCCGTTGGGGTCTTTAGAGCCGGTTGTCTGTTCGGTTCCGATGATTTTTTCGGATCCAAAGGTTCAGAGCCAGTGGTCTTTGGAACCGGTCGTTTGTTTGGTTCCGATGATTTTTTCGGATCCGAAGGTTCGGTGCCAGTGGATTTCGGTGCGAATGCGCCAATGTGGAACCAGGCTTCGGTGCGGGCGAAGACAGTGGTTTCTCTTTGGGTTTGTCCTTTGTTCTCGGTGCCGGGGTTTAGGTACAGACGGTAGGCTGGCTCGATCCCGAGCGGCCTGAAGGCTTATGTGTTGACTTCTTTCCCGAGCCCGAAGGAGGGGCGTGGGAAGTTTTGTCCCGGTGTGCACCTAGGCCCGAAGGTGAAGGTGTTACCGAAGCCTTTTTATGAATAGGTGAGGGGGAGGGGTCGACGTCAGTACTTACGACCCGTTGCCCTGGAGTGATGTCTTCGAGGTCGGACTCGTCGGCTTCGGAGGCGCTGATGTTGCCCTCTTCGATCTGCTCCTGCTCCGGTACATTGATGCCTTCTTGGAAGATATCGTCCGGTATGGATGTTGATGATCGAGCCATGCTTCTTCGAGCCCGACGATCCCGTATTGTCTTCTTGGAGCGGAAAGAGGCACAAGCTGGACAGTCTTTGGCCTCGTGCTCGGGCGAAAGGCAGAGGTTACACACCTCGTGAAACTTGGATCCACATTGAGGACACTTTTTGAAAGAAGTCCTTTCCATGAGCCAAAAGGCCTGATGGCGCAGCTAGGCCCGAAGGCCTGCGTTGACGACCGGAATCGAAGAGTTCAAGTTTGTGGAGATACGAGTGGAATGGGAAACGCGATCGAAAACAATACCGAAGAAAGGGTAAAGGATTGCGTGTCGAAAGTTAGAACGGTAACGACACCGAACTGGAGCGCGATGAACACATCCGAGCCCGATGGCGGAAAAAAACAATCTGAAGATGGAGTCGATGCCTATGTGCACTATTGTCCAAAGGAGGAGTCACCTATCTTGTGACTTCCAAAGACTTATTCCAATACAACAACAAAGTGCAAACATCCGGGCCCAACACCAGATGGCGATCTATGCATAGTGTGTGATCTGCAGCTCATATGCCTCGAACATATATTTATAAAAGACCTTTGCAAAACCAGAAGGAGGAGCAGATACATACTAGTGATGACAAAATAAGGCACAATTTATACTCTATGATTAAATATTTGTGTTGTTTTGTTAGAAATACAATTAAATATAGTTACAAGAGGAGCAAAAAAAAAAAAAACGCGGCTGTAAAAGTGAAAGCAACCACGAATTGGAAACATGATCCTCCACAACCGATGGCTGCTCGCTCCCGCAAGGTGGATGCCTGGCGTGCACGAGCTGCTGAAAAGTGCAGACCGATTCCTAAAGGTCTTTTCCTAGAGCAACGCATGCGCGCTGCCTAGGCGAGACCTAAAAAGCACACAGACCACAAAAGCATCAAATAAAGTAAAGCACAGAGACTAACCACTATTAATCTGTTTTTCTACAGAAAAAGCATAATGGGGCTTGCGAGCTCTACACCTACGGCTACTGTGAACTAGTTAAGTAAATGCCTGGTATTTTTTCAAACCTGGAATGAATAGGCCAGGTTTAATTCAAGTTATAACAGTCAAAGTGTGGATGTGCAGCACAAGTGAAATAACAGGAAAAGTTATGTCAGCCCCATTACATACATTGGTGTACATATTTTGGGGATTTTTATTTTCACACAGGCAAATATTCGGGTATCCAAACAAATCTTCTAGTTACCTCGCACTAAAACTTAATATACCTTAAAATTCGAATGAACGCGGTTATTATAGAAAATGCCAAGTGGTGTCAGTTCAGCTTTGGTTTCTGGGTGGAGGCCGTGGGAGTCACCTGTAGACATCTTGTGGAACACATACCATATTCCTGCATCCTGCAATAAAAGAGCACCGTGCGCGTTAACCAATTACATCAATGGTAAGTGACTAAATAATACAACAGTATACAATTAGTCAGCTATGTTGCAATACCATGAAAAATCATATGATCCATGTCAGATGGCCTGAAAACATTGGTTTGCTGACAGACCAGAGGGTGGGACGGAGTAGTGTCGAAGTTAACCATATTGTTAGAGACAGTTGTAGACAATGCACACTGAGACAGAGGGATACAATGGCTGCTGAGCACTATGTCTCAAGTTCCCACCCTAATCATTAACAACTGGAGGGTAATGTGAATAGTGTGAACTTTAAGATATCTTATCCATAGGCCTGTATTGTGAATTTTTTTTTAAAACGTTAGAAAATACATTTTTACATATCCTGAAAAATGGCACAAAATCAGTTTTGCCTATTGTGTCAGAATTGAACATCTTGTTTTTGTCTCTGCCAACCCCAGGCGCAGCTGTTAGTATTAGATGTGAACCCGCTCCAGTGAACACTTGATGAAATCAAAGCAAAATTAGCTCTCCTGGTGGATCTGGTTTGTGCAGTATTCACATATCACCTAATGCTACTGGTTGTTTCAATGTATCCTTCAGCCTACAGTCAAATGCTGCATTGAACTGCATGAGGGAATACTTTACACTATTGCTTTCTCTGTACATTCGTGCTAGCTCCCACAAGTACGTCTCGCCCTACTGTGATAAAGTTGCATAGATTAGCACATTAAACCCAGATCTATTGGCTTTTCCAGTGTTTCTTCCAATGGCGTAAGGCCTGCCACCCAGGCTCTATCCACTACTGCTAACAGTCTAAAGTGATTGATGCCGAGTCATGAGGCACATGATGTGTCCTAAGAATAGATGTGGTGAAGGTCTTTTGAGGTGCCTCGACTAGAATCCTTTCTGCAGAGTTCTATACTTTCAGCAAGTGGCTCAACAGTGTCTCCGGCCTGGTGGTCAAAATGGATAATATGAGACTATATGGATTGGCTTCTAGTAGGAAACAGTTACTTATCTTTTAAGTTGATGCCAGCTGCATTTTAAGATTTTAGGATACCAGATGTTGGAGGGATCAAAACAGCAATATAAGGTTGCAGTCTTTGTGTGAGCGGGTCCACGATTCCTTTTGGGGTTAAGGACGGACTACAGTGAGTGCAATTATTATCCTGTTCATTTAGAGGCAATCAGCAGTGGTTCTGGGGCACCAACACATTATTATGAGGGGGGCTGCGTCAACGTATTACAAGTTCGGATTAAGGACTGGTGTGCTTGGAAAGTGGACTGCGGATTGAAGGAAAAGCTGCAGGTCATCAATGTGCATGTGACATCCAATGCTAAGGTCTACCAGCATGTGGTGATATTCACGTCTTGTGGCTGCGGTAAATTTTTCTCTACTCCGAACCAGCGGGTGAGAAATGACCGCAAACATATTTGTTCCCTTACTGATATCTGTGCCATATTTGAGGTGCTCCAGGAGAATATTGTAATCCAAATCTGTCAGCATTGCTAAAATGTTTAGTAGAAGCATTAAGATTGTCACACCATTAGTACGTTTGGATAAATGACTCATTTATGTCAGGAATGGTGGTGTTTGTACATATAGTGGGTATTAAGCAGGACTGCAAGTTAATATATATATATATATATATATATATATATATATATACATACTTTTAAGTGGCAAATAAATCACAGTTGACAAAATGGATGACAACATGCAATACATGAATCTTTTGAAAGCATCTTTGCAGCACAAAATTCAAAATTAGAATCCATTCATAGAGACAAGAATGTACTCAAAGGATGCGTTACACGTTGTCAGAGACCATAGTCAGATTATAGCAGTCTATAATAAACGCATTGAGTGTTGGTACCCTTTAATCCTACTCATATTTGAAACATCACTGCCCGTTACTAATCTGAATCAGTAGTCACTTATGACAGAAAAGCATGTGTTATCTTCTAAACAAAGAAAATAGTATTTTCAAAGAGCGTGCTTCATTGCAGCTAGAGACAAGTTAAATAGTGGGGCTTCTTTGTTTAATCTAGGGGTTGCATCACTTGTGCTTCTAAAAACGTGCATCCACAATGGCAAAAATAGCTCAATTTGAAGGCGAGTGACAGAGGCGCCATTTTATGTGGCACTGCTGCTGAACACACAGTAACTTCTTTGTTATCTCCCGCATCTCAAACTTTTATACAAGGACAAGTGTTGAACGGCAGTTGTAACCTCATTTCAATGCCGATCAGTCTGCAACCATTTCCACAGAACTAGGTCCATCCCTTGGGCCCAGTTCTCAAATGTATTTATTTACACACCTAAGCAGAAAGTGGGTACCAAATACGTTCATCCACAAACCATATAGTTAAACTTGTTAAGGGATTTGCTCACCCATAATGATACACCAGTACACTTTCATTTCACGTATGATCAAATTTGCTCACGGGAAGATTGTGGGCATTCTAGCTTGTGGATGGTTGCCTATGTAGAACACCTGCTTTTGACAGGCACAATCAGACAACATACACACTCAGTTATTCACTCCTGACAAGGGTAGGAGTAAGTCAGGATCCAAGAATTGGGGCAACACTGCTAAAAACATTTGGGGATGCCGTAAAGGTGTTTCTCCAACAAGGAGAATGTTTTTCACTTGGAGAAACAAAAAATGAGTTCTAAAATGCAAATGAAAATCCATGTTATACATACTCGGGTAAAAGGTACACCAGTCACATGTATGCATTGCACAACTGCTTACATATTGGAGTACAGCTTAAAGCTGCAATAGTCACAGCTACTCAGAAAAGCTTTGAAATTGTCTGTGAATGCCACAAAATCAGAAATGTACTCCTAATATAGAAGAAAACCTGAATTTCTCATATTTTTGTGTGAATTGAGGCCAATGTAACTAAGTGAGAAAGCCAACATGTTTATCTATTTACAGTGTAAAGATTTCTGGCCTTACTTAGCGGTTAGTGGACAGGGTACTCCACCACAAATGTGGCTGAGGGCCTCGTCAGCCAAACGGACAGTCCGCCCGGTGTATTTAGAGTCAGAAGGACCATCATGTTTCCACCGAGGGGAACCTTACACCAGCGCTGCAGTGGACTTGGAGCCTTCAGTATAGTTATATCAGACTGCTCACCCTAATTCGAGGGCATGGTCTGATCTACTTTTTTTCTGTTCATGGCCACCAGGTAAAGCATGGAGTTCCCAAGGAGACAAAAAGAAGAAAAACAACCCCCGCACTGTGGGAGAAAAATCCCATTGTGTCAGGGTCATCAGTATTTCGTTTTACAAAAACAAAACCCCTGCTTTGGGAGTTTGCTTTTGTAAAACATAAAAGTTTGCTGACGGCCACTTGAAACATGGCGGCCTCCAAGCAAACTTTTAGTGCCTTCCGAGGACATGCAGTGGCAGCGCCACCTTTGAAGGCACAGCAATCTTTGGAAGACCCGCAGAGATGCGTAAACACGTGGGGTAACGCCAAACTTAACTGTGTTCATTATGAAAATGTTCTTCAGGTTTATTAGTTACAACATTTTGTGTGTCAAGATCAATAATAGATTTCTATTGAAAGTAATGATTATTTAGTGTGGATATTTATCTGTCCCTCTTCCTATTTATTTGCCAAAAGTTGTTATGGTGCGGCACAAAAGACAGAGACTAACCAAAACCTATGGTGAGGAGAAGGCGTAGCTTTTGTTACAGTGGGAAGGGTGGGCCTTATGTCATTAAATATCGATTTAAAGCAGGTCTTCGCCTCTCTATTGCTCATTACAGGTCTACTCTTCTCCTGGTCAAGAGCAGATGGCATAGATACTCAACCAAAGCAAACACAAGGAGATGATGGACGGAGCGCTGAATCTTTTCAAACACTCACCCCCAGTCACAGATCTGGGTTGAATCCATCATCGTTCTTTAGCTCACTTTGCCACCCCAGTTCAGGCACAGCTATATGCAAATCAGTCTTGACCCTGTGCCTCATGGGAACAGTCCAGCCCGAACTGCCAAGCCATGTCTTCACTGGACCGGAAACAAGCATCCAGGGACCAGTTTCGGGCTAACAGCCCTCATCAGCCAGGCTAGCTTGAATCCGGTGCCAAAGTGAGCAAGGGACCCACGTCTGGGCATACCCTGCCAACTTAGGGCAAACAAAGCAAACACAAGGAGATGATGGACGGAGCGCTGAAACTTTTCAGACACTCACCCCCAGTCACAGATCTGGGTTGAATCCATCATCGTTCTTTAGCTCACTTTGCCACCCCAGTTCAGACACAGCTATATGCAAATCAGTCTTGACCCTGTGCCTCATGCGAACAGTCCAGCCCGAACTGCCAAGCCATGTCTTCACTGGACCGGAAACAAGCATCCTTGGACCGGTTTTGGGCTAACAGCCCTCATCAACCAGGCTAGCTTGAATCCAGTGGCAAAGGGAGCAAGGGACCCACGTCTGGGCATACCCTGCCAACTTAGGGCAAACACAAGGAGATGATGGACGGAGCGCTGAAACTTTTCAGACACTCACCCCCAGTCACAGATCTGTAACCGGTACCAGGATGCTTGTTTCCGGTTCAGGGAAGACCTGGCTTGGCGAAGTGAGCTAAAGAATGATGATGGATTCAACCCAGATCTGTGACTGGGGGTGAGTGTCTGAAAAGTTTCAGCGTTCCGTCCATCATCTCCTTGTGTTTGCTTTGTTCGCCCTAAGTTGGCAGGGTATGCCCAGACGTGGGTCCCTTGCTCACTTTGCCACTGGATTCAAGCTAGCCTGGCTGATGAAGGGTGTTACCCAGAAACCGGTCCCAGGATGCTCGTTTCTGGTTCAGGGAAGACCTGGCTTGGCAGTTCGGGCAGGACTGTTCCCATGAGGCACAGGGTCACGACTGATTTGCATATAGCTGGGTCTGAACTGAGGTGGCGAAGTGAGCTAAAGAATGATGATTGATTCAACCCAGATCTGTGACTAGGGGTGCATGTCTGAAAAGTTTCAGCGTTCCGTCCATCATCTCCTTGTGTTTGCATAGATACTCAACCACCTGCATTGCCTTCCTTCACTGTTTGAAATAGCTAACATGACTGTTTTAAAAACACACTCAAATAAACAAGTAAATAAATATTGAGGTGCATAACTGTTTTAGCTAGGTAGCAAAATGTCCCTAGCTATCCTTTTATGGTGGCTGGGCTATTTAAAGGACAGCCACTAGAGGACGAAACAGACGAGGGTTGTCCAATCCAGAAGTTGCCAAAAACTGTGATTCAACTTGGAGTCCATTCTAGGTGTGCACAATGTATGTCTTTCTTTTAAGTGTAATATTTTCATAATGTCAAATATTAAATATCAGTCACTAATGGATGTTTGTACACATACTATGATGCTTCATAGACTTATAATCACAAACAAGACCGAAAATGGAGCTTACTGCAAAGTTGGCAAAAATTTCAACATCTGCTGTTCAGTCAAAAGGAGAAAATCCCTACTGTTATATATCTACTAATCTTGTGAGTGAGCACGACCCACCTGACTTGCCTGGACCAACTCCACTCAGTCAAGCAGGCTGAATTTGTCCCATCCAACCATCCTTTTTGCCTACCACAAAATCTTCAGAATTTACTGTACACCAGTCAAACTTGACAACCACCCCAAGCATAAATGATCATATAACTCTGGACAGAGAAATGCGGATTCTTTAGACCTAGGGCAGTAGGAACATACAAACACAATGCCTAATTCACAAAGCCATTTGTGAATGGTTTAGGTTCAACTTAGCTATACACAAGGCCTGATTTGTATGTGTAACTCTACGTTTAGAATTATTTAGTTATGTCTTCCTGTAGTTTTCATAACCTTTCTCTTGGGCTATTTGCATCCCAGACACGATTCAGTAGTTGCTACTGCCAAGGGCAATAGTAAATCCACGACCATGGTGGGAATAAGGAAGAAACACCCTCTAAATTTGATAGATTTGGGGGTGATAGTTTTCCCTGTTTTTTAGTTTAGAAGTGCAATGGCATTACTGTGAAACATCTAAGAGTGTGTAATTGTACACTGTGAACATTTACATGTGCAAAAATGCTTTTGCCTGCCTTTCAATAGGCATCCAGAATAAAACTTCAAGAGTACTTCGGGAAATCCAGGACTTTCGCAATTTCTGAGGCATGCTCCTGGGCTCATTTGTTACGAGAGTGCACATCCGACTTTTCTGTAAATTAGGCACATATGTTCTAATACCATAAACTTCAGAAACTTAAAACTCAGCAATACCACATTATTCATGAAAGGAGTTGAAGTAATCCTTCAGTTACAAATAAACAGCTCTGCAAACAAATCTAAATGCACTGGCTTTTGCAATTATATAGGCAAACAGAAGCAGGAACAGATATACACCATTTGTTCCTTTTCCCTTTCATAGCCACCTATGTCTGTGCCCCCATTTTTTATTCCCCGTGCTGACAACAGGGCATCACACCTCACGCTTAAGAAATTTAAAAAAAGCAGCACCACAAGCTTGGGGAATAAAAAAACAGGGACTGACACAGAATGCATAGAAAGAGGTAGAATGGACAGAAGATTTTACCATCTCAGTCTCCAATTTAGCATAGGGAAGATGTGTTAAGGTCAGGCTTTTTAAAGGAATTTAGAAGTGGGCTAATCAATCCAATTTCAAAGGATTAGATTATTACATATGGTGTTTCTGAAAATCTGGTCCACAGGAGAGTCATCATCGTGGCTTGGAAAGCTGAAATGCTGCAGTGAATTGTTGTTGGATAGGAAGAATTTGAGGACGGATGTGTGGGTGCCTTTGTCTTTCTCAGTCAAGATGTAAACCTCCAAGATAATCTGATCACAATAGGAGGTTGGGTGATCAGTGCTATTATCAAGGAAACCATCAATAAAGCTGTTTTTCTGTACAGGTGGATAGTGTAAGGCCAGTATAAGATTTTCAGCATCTGTAGTTTAGGAGTTGCATTTGTAATTTCCATAGTAAAGGAATGGAATGAAAAGATGCTTTTCAGCTAACTGGTTTTCACTGAAGAGAATGCAAGTACAGAAAAGCCAGTTTTATTCTGTTCTATCAAGGTTACAGATATCATATCCTGGGGAAGATAGTAGTATGGAGGATGAGCAGAACCAGGTTTCCATGAATGCAACAGCATAAAGGTCACAGTCTTGGATGGGAGCAGGCACGGAAGTTGTTTTAGACACCACAGACTTAGAATTCTAGAAGGCAGCTCTTATGGGATGTGTACAAGTTGGGGAATTGGCTTACAATGTGGTGACTCATCAGAGGTTGTTTGGGCAGACTGATATCTGATTGTGTTTAAAACATATAGCCCCAGAGATGTGTGGTGGTATCTGTAATCATAAAGTACTCAGATGCGATAGCGGAATGCTCCAAAGCATCGCGGTTGGTGTGTGTGTTGGGCTGTTCAGAAGTAGGTGTGTTAAGTGAGGCGTAATGGGGTGGCTAGGAAAGCAGCCTCTGGGACAAGATGCTTAAGGGAAAGATGGACAGTGTAGTTTGCCAACTTGTATCATGTCTTGCAAGTGATTCAGCGTACGTTTGTTTTTGATATGAGGCAGGTTATTTTGGGAAGTGGGAAAGAGAATGTGGACTGGTCAGCAGTAGGTGGCCTGCGTAAAGCATACATTGAGTAATCACACTTCTCATGTGAATCATATCCTTCTGTGGAGAGTCAACTTGTGTACTGTTGTGTTGTCATTGCTGGACCAGGTGAACAGCTAGGGAAGGGAGGCTGTATTGAGGGGTAGTGGTTACCATGAAGGCTATGGGTTTGGTCCTACTCCTTGACAGTATTGCAGTCAGTGTGAACATAGGAGTGCCTGTGCTTTAAGTTATAGCTCAGGCTACATGGAATTATGCGGTTTGCTTTTTTTACCCCTAGGGGTGTGTGGGTGACAATTGGGTCCAGTTAATAGGCATGCTATCAGTGTTAACATCCATAGCCATACTAGTAGCCTTTAAGGCCTTCAGAATATCAAACAATGTGTAAAAATAGGGGAAGTGACTTGCCGCCGAGTAAGATGGCCGCTTTCTGAAGCAGCTCCAGGCACTCAACGTTTCTTTCCATCACCATCCGTATGATTATCCGGCAGCCAAGAAGTAAAAGCTATCTATTCAAGACTTCCTCATCGCAGCAATACCAATTTACTAATTATCGAGCCTCCAGACTGATTTCTGCCGACAGACGAGGTGAGACCTGTGAATTGAGGTGCAGTTGTGGCCTTGAGTGGCTGTGAGGAGCCGGAGGCGGCTGTGCTTGCAGATGGGTGACGCGCTAGGAAGCGGGCGGCTCCTGGCAGGCGGGTGACTGAAAGATTGCAGCGACAAAATGCATGGTCCCAGCACTACCGTGTATGTGGCCAGAAGGAGGCGGCTGTGAGAGATGCCAGGGCGAGCGCAGCTTGCCCCTGATGGCTGCGGGCCTGCTAGAACCACCCAAAAAATCTCCAGGACAAGTACTGAGTGATGGACGGTGGGCTGTTATGCCCTGGCGAAGGTCCGTCTCATGGTCGCTTTTAATCACACCACGTGGAGCCCCATTCTGCGAGGCGTTGCAGCACCATTACCAGAAGTGCCAGGCGCTGTGAGTGGGAGACGCAGCCTCAGATACAGTGATCCCCCACCGGACACGTCTTCATCAGGGGGCAATTGACGGCGCTGCACGACTGGGTGTGACTGGTGGCGGTGAGGGCCCACCACCGAGTGTGCCTGGCTGGGTCCTAAACGGAGACCTGCTGACTAACGCTGGCCCCGGCAGAGAGACACAGGCACTGACTTCAGCACCACCAGCGGAGTCTGCTGCCTCACTGGGCCCTTAGTAGAAGACTGCGGGTTACCAATTGCCAAAGCGGGGAGACACAGGGATTGACTCTGGAACCACCTTCGGTGTTGGTGGCCCTCTGACTCCAGACAGAAGATTTTCACTGGGGGACCTGACCTGAGGCCTACCCGGCCCTGCCTTATCTTGTAGGATGCACTGCATTGCAAATGACTGCTACAGGGGTGCTCCCCCAGACAAAGTTATTTCAAGTCCGAATGAGGGCCGGTCTTGCGCCCCCCTCCCGCTCTCCTGCAGACTGTGCCTGGGGTGCCAGGAATCCACTGAGCTGGGACCGGCAGAGGGCCATAAGAAGGTGCGAAGGTGTTCAGTAGTCTCTTGTGGTGTCACAAGGGTGGGCTCGGAGGTAGGCCAAAGCGAAACCAACAGGCCACAGGGAGGCACTTGCTAGCACCCTGGCAGGCGGCGGCGACTACTTCGACGCGCCCCTCCACCTCAAAATCAGAGCGCTGCCGCTGAGAGCCTTGGAGATAGATTTGGCAGGATGACTGGAGGGAGAGGAGACCACGGTGGCCACCAGACCAAACTCAACAAGTTTACAATGCCCAAAGTCTCTGCAATGGCATCCATGCCCAATGATTTGCAGCCTCCAGTCGCACAGGCCTCCTCTAATGAGCCTCTTGCCCTTGTTGATATGACGCTGGCGATTCAGTGTGTCCAGAGCATCCTCGAAGTCAAAATAGACTCCATCTTTGCAGAAGTTACATTAATGAGAGCTGACCATCACAATCTGGAGGCTCGATTGAAAGAAACAAGAGTACTCGATTGTCACCCTCAAGACTGAAACGGCGACACTGAAGGGCCAGGTCAAGGACCTGAAAGCTACCACTACTGTCTTAGAAGACAGACTGGAAGATTTTGAAGGACGTTCAAGAAGGAACAATGTTCGCATAATAGGGGTCCCTTAGAGATTGGAAGGGCCAGCCGTAGACCTTTCCGTAGAAGCCCTCATACTTGTGCAGATACAGCGCCGTGGCCCCTCAAATTATTTCCCTGTAGAACAGTCCCATCATGTCCCAGATTCCCTGCCAAAGCCAGGTGAACCTCCTCGCCGTATAAGCTCGCATCTTCAACTACCGTGACCATGATGTCATTTTGCAGGCTGCTCGTAGTGCACCGCTAGTACATTATGAAAATGCCACTATCACCATCTTCCCAGATTTCATACTGCGAGTTCAACGGCTATGCCGCAGTTTGCTTGGGGTCAAACGGGCCCTAAGAGAACGTGAGCTCAAATACTCTGATATTTCCAGCAAAACTGCAAGTGGTGCTGGGCGGCAAAACCTGGTACTTTTACGTCTCCAGACGGGGTCTGGCAGTGGCTAGATGGCTGAAGAATGGCTCGGAAACCTGGACCCCAATCAAGATCCAGGAGACAATGTCGTGAATCCAGTACCCTGGAAAGGACACAGGAGTCAGGCGACCAGTGACAACGACAGGATTTAACAGACCACGGGGTACTTCACTAGATACTTCCGACTGGGGTGAGGGGGTCGGGGGCTGCCTGGGGATCTGACACAGATGCCCTAAAACATCACTGCCATGGTGGAGCAGGCGCTTGCCTCCTGCTCTTTATCTAGCTGTTATCCTGCTTAGCAGCAAAGGGACTCTGAAAGGTGGCGTATGATTTTGGTAAAATCTTCCACATTCTTAAAGCGTGGAGGGGCAGTTGAGTGCCCACTTGGTGACAACCACAGCCTCTTAAAGGTTGCACTATTTTGGGGCGACAGCACTCTGCAGAGTTGGGGGGCAGACAGTTTCTAGTGGGGTTATGCAGGGAGGGGTTGCGTTTCAGTTGAATATTTTATTATGTGTTTTTCCTCTGACAGTTCCTTTGTAGCACACTACCATAGACAAGACAACGGTTTGATTGACAGATGCCCAGGTCCAGAACACCGATCCACCACTCGGCTGACGGAGATCCCATGATATCCACGCTTATGAACAACGCAATCCTTTCAATATCCGGAATGCTGTCATTGGGGGCATTCACTGCCCCGGGAGTGACTTCCCGACTCAAACCACTCCACTGTGCTTGACAACCATAGGTCCATGGTTGCTGAAGAGTTAGCTTTAAGCTTCAAACTGCTCTGCTGGAACATCAATGGCCTGGGGGTTAGGATTAAAAGAGGGGTGGTACTGCAATACCTTAGGAGGCACACTCCCTATGTGAAGCTCGTTCAGGAGACACACCTTCACAGCAACACCTATTGTGCTTTAGATAGGTTGGGGTTACAAAATGGCGGCCAACGCAGGCTACACCAAGGGCTCTAGAGGGGTGGGAATCCTTCTGCGAAAATCACTGCCACTCACCATACAGAACGCCTGGGCACGGGAGGTATGTGGCGTTTTCGGGTCAGTGGGAGGGAAAAACGCTCAAAATTATTTCAGCATATGTTCCCCCACGACTACACGATGCTGCATTATCAGACCTCCGCACACTCCTCCTCCCTCTCCCTGAGAGTGGGTTAGTGTTGGGTGGTGATTTTAATCTGGCTCTTTGCGACACTGAAGACCGCTGGCCTTCCAGGCAGTCCAGGTCCTCCCGACACCCACTAGCTGACTTCTTGATGGCCCTGTGTCTGGTTAAAACATAGCGGCTTATTACAATGGCGGTCGGAAAGCCGACCCCCATCGTCTGTTTCAATTCCGACCAGCTGATTATGAATCAGCCGGTCAGAATTGAAATCGGCCGGTTATTCCGGAAAATCTTTTCCAAAATAAACCACGGACAGAAAGAGGCTTGAATTCCAGATCACGAAACACATCGGACTGGCACAAACTCGACTCCAACCGACGGGTGGAAGTCAAATACAGTTTATCTTTGAGGCTCCAAACCGGCTGGTGGAGATCCTTATGAATTAATTTCCTACCCATACCTGACCAAGAAATTATTATTCGCAGGGCCACCTAGGAATCTGCTTTTGGGTTGCCATCTCTCCCCCCTCCTGCCCTGAGGAAGACCCGCCTGGACGCACTTTCACTTCTTGCGCGATACACAGGGTCGAAACATCGGCGTATTGTATATGTCCTCACCACGCTTATGATCACAGTTCCATTTGTCATTGGATCATTAAGCATATGTGCTAATAATAAGGACATTTATGAAATCTTTCTCCCTCCCCCTCCCCATTTTTTGCACAATTGTTTCTGTATATAGCGGACTATATTTATCACCATTCACCACATGTCACTGTTTCACCACAGTCACGTACTTCACATTGCAATTGAAATTATAAATTGCGACAGCCATTATTATTTGATTTTCTCTTAATACATTATTGATTCAAAAAAATTTGGTGTGTGTTATATCTTTATTTATTTTTCTATAATTTAACAGCCTCTAAAATCGTTCCCTACCTCCTGCAAATGTTCTGAGAAAGCTATGAGGTGGCATTCTGCCAAGGGACCAGAGATTGGCCAATATAGTGGTCATACACAGAGGGCAAACCACTGGATGACTGTGCCTCATACCGGCCTATCTCGCTACTAAACGCAAAAGTTAAAATCCTGGCTAAATTACTGGCTTTCCAGCTGGTTCAGGTGATACAGTCATTGATCCACCCTGATCAATCCGGCATCACGTCATGGAGGAACAACTCTCAACCTGCGGCACCTGCATGGCACCCTCGGCCGTGCAAATAGGATTAGAGAAGCCGCACTTGTGCTCTCACTTGTGCGCAAATGGTTTTCGACACAGTTGAATGGCCCTACATGTTTGAGATCGTGACCAAGAGGGACTTCGGCCCTCGTTTTATGGCCTGGACACGACTCCTCTACGCTCACCCCTTGCCCAGGTAAATGGTTAACAGGGGAACGTCCTCTGTGTTCCGGCTTTAGTGTGGCAAACATCAGGGCTGCCCGATTTCCCCTTTCATCTTTGCCCTGGTCCTGGAGCCGCTGGCTACCTGGATCAGATGTGGTCCCCTGATTAGAAGATTGAGATGGACAGAGGAGTGGGAGCATAGATTCTCCCTTTATGCAGATGACATATTACTCTACATTGCAGACCCAGATTTTACACTCAACAGAATAACGCATATACCTACTTTGTTCCACTGTTACTCTGGGTACATCATTAAATGGAATAAGTCCCAGCTCTAGCTCCTTCACAGACAGAACCGCGGCTGCCCAGAGAATGTGCGGCTAGTATTGCCATGGAATGATTCCGATACTTGGGGATCTATGTCCCCAGAGACCCAGGTGTCATCTACGCTTGGAACATAGAGCCGCCACTGGCGCATCTAAGGAGGGATGTCCAACATTGGATGACGCTTCCTCTTTTACTTCTTGGGAAAGCTGAAAGCTGCCCTATTTAAGAGGATGCCCCTGCCCAGATTCCTGTATGCGCTTCAAAATACGCCATACCAAATCCAGGCATCGGCAATCGAGAGTGAAACTCGTACACTACTATGGGACGGGTTCCCCGCGTGCATAGCTACTAAAAATATACAGAAATAATATTGGGCGGCAGCAGCTCGTCACCATAAACCAGTGGGTTCATCTCCCCCAGGTGGAGGCTGCCTATTGGATGGATAGGATAGTCTTGCAACCGGGAGGCCATCTCAGGGCCATCTATGGAGACGCACATCCCTCGTCCTTCCCACTTACCCTCTGCCACACAACACTGTAGGCTTTGGGCTGGCGAAGTAGAATCATGCAAGCCACGCCCCTGTGGGACACTTCACAGCGGGGCGTCTGGGATACACAGAATCGCTTTGATAAATGGGAACCTTATTGGTCTTTCTAGGGTGGGAGACATGTGGACAAGGGGAGGAGTGATCCCGTTTGCAGGCCTACAGGTAGAGTATCAATTGGCCCCCACCTAAACCTTCCGCTACTTCCAAATACGCCACGCACAGCAGAAGGCGCTGTCAAAGGGAGAGGATCTCCCTGAGTCTTCACCATTCAAGGACAGGCTACTAGACGATCATATGCCCAAAAAAGTGATCTTCCTTACTTACTGTAAACTGATTAATAACTCACCTGACATCCTGGTTCAGCTGAGGGAGCACTGGGAGCGAGATTTGGGGGGGCCTGGAGGACGATGAGTGGCCGGAGGCCCTGGCGTCCCCCCGAAAGGTTGCAATAAGATCTAGGTTCCGCATTGTACAATTAAAAGTCCTAAACAGGCGCTATTTCACATGCACTACTATGGTGAAGATGGGCAGGGCAACAACTGCATTGTGTCTGAGAAACTGCGGCCTAAAGGGCACGTTTTTCCACATGCTATGGCGCTGCCCAGTAATCCAACGCTATTGGGACTCAGTCGGTGCTTGCCGTAACAATGTGAGTGGGGGGCAATATGGAAACCTCCGAGAAGTGGTCTGGCCGGTGGCTGATCTTACCCGTATGGATCAGATCTGTATGGCATTGGGTATGATGGTGGCCAAGCGTGTATGTGGAGGGCGCGGAAGCTAACACTATGGTGTCTTTGTCTCAGTGTTTGTGGTATTTGAAAGTAGCAGGAACAGGCCAGGGAACAAAGGATTTATGAGACATTATTACGTGCATTCGCGACTCTGATGTGAAATTACGTTTGGTGGCCACATGGAAAACTTGTAGGCTATTCTTTCTAGAGAAACAGGTTCAGTATAGGACAGCCAGTGTATGCAGCCACAGAGTATCACTCAATACAGAGGGAAACTGTGGTAGTGAGATGTCACTTTAGATGTAAAATGTGTGCATCAAAATGGTCTTAGACTTAGTTGACAGCACATTGGAGTTTAAACTCACCCTTGGTATAACATCAGCATGAGTGTGGACAACATTTAGGAGCCCAAATCCCATTTTTGTAAACAATCGTATATGGGGGGCAAAATTTACTTGTAGGTGCAACATCATCACTGGTACACAGTAATCAGGATAATGGTATCACAATAAGGAGCTGAAACCCACACTTCAGTACAAAGGCATGTTGCAGCAACATCATTAAAACGAGGAAACGCTTTTACAAACCTAAACTAGATTTAGAAAGAAACACACATTTATGGGCAAATTTAGGTGCAAATTCTCCCTTGCTGAAACAGAATTGTGGAGACATTTTTAGGTGCAAAAATACATTTAACAGAAAAGTCAGATTTAGGTGCGCAAATGCAGCTAAGAAAATAATCATCAGTAATGCATGCAAAGTTAGGAGGAGTGTGATATCACATTTTAGTGTAAAATGACAACACAAATGCGGCAGTAAGATGTCACATCAGACGGAAAAGTTATTTATCGATATGACATAACATTTGATTGACAACACACTGAGGTACAAAATCCCCTTGGTGCAACAACAGAAAACATTTAGAAGCCCATATTATTTATGCAAACTCATATTTGAGGGCTTAAAATTACTCTAGCTGTAAAAACGCTTTTAGGTGCAAAATAACCCTTGGTGCAAAGTATGCAGTACTTTAGTATTGTATCTAGGAGGAGCACAATCACAGTTAGGCATAAAATGACATTAACAAGTATTGGCAAAGTCAGTAGGTTTTGCTTGAAATTTTAATTGATGCTGTAATTACTAACACTGCTATAGAATACTGAGGTAAATTTAGCCCCATGCCTGTACCCATAAAACAATATGTTTACAAAATATGTTTCCATATTTAAAAGCATCTTCCGAGTTTCTTGTTTACTCGCATCAGAGACGTTACTTTATTTACAGTGCACTACAATTAGAATCCACAACTGTGAGAACAATGGTGACATGTGGAGTTCACATGCACAGGCAAAGCCAATAGTTCTGGTGTTGGCTGCCCGCCTTTTAGCTTGGTCATTGCTAGTTGTTGTCATGGTTTTTGTAAAACTTTATTGTTGAGAGAACTGAAAATAAAAATATTGTTTTGGTCTCAAAAAGCACAGATTGCCATAGTGCTGGCACTGAAGGGAAGTACTTTGTATGGGGTGTGCTACTTGTGAAAGAGCAGAATACCGTCACTCATAGTGAAGCGGGCTGACCTACTGTCCCATGCTATAGTGAATTTAAGAAGCATTTTAATGACAAATACCAATGTATGAACAGGGTGGGATTAAAGATATATAATATCAATCAATCAATCAATCAATCAATCACGGCATTTATAGAGCGCGCTACTCACCCGGGAGGGTCTCAAGGCGCTGGGGGAGGGGGTAAGTTACTGCTCGAACAGCCAGGTCTTGAGCTGCTTCCTGAAGGCGAGATGGTCCTGGGTTCGCCGAAGGTGAGTGGGGAGGAGTTCCAGGTCTTGGCCGCCAGGTAGGAGAAGGATCTTCCTCCGGCGGTGGTTCTGCGGATGCGTGGTACGGTGGCGAGGGCGTGGCTGGTTGATCGTAGCTGGCGTGTGGGCGTGTAGAAGGACATGCGGTCGTTGAGGTACTTTGGGCCCAGGTCGTGGAGGGCCTTGTGTGCGTGGGTGAGGAGTCTGAACGTGATTCTCTTGCTGACGGGGAGCCAGTGCAGGTCTTTCAGGTGTACGGTGATGTGGCTGTGTCGGGGGATGTCCAGGATGAGTCGTGCGGAGGCGTTCTGGATGCGCTGGAGTCTCTTTTGAAGTTTGGCTGTGGTTCCGGCGTAGAGGGTGTTCCCATAGTCCAGTCGGCTGGTGACGAGTGCCTGGGTGACGGTCTTCCTGGTTTCAGTGGGGATCCATCTGAAGATCTTGCGGAGCATGCGCAGGGTGTTGAAGCATGAAGATGAGACGGCGTTGACTTGTCTGGTCATCGACAGGGAGGAGTCCAGGATGAAGCCCAGGTTGCGTGCGTGGTCCGTTGGCTTGGGTGCGGTGCCCAGGGCCGGGGGCCACCAGGAGTCGTCCCAGGCGGAGGGTGATGAGCCCAGGATGAGGACTTCCGTCTTGTCTGAGTTCAGTTTAAGGCGGCTGTTCCTCATCCAGTCGATGAGGAAGTAGTATAATATATCTACACACATTATGAAAAGCTCTAGATCTAAAATAGGCTCTCGTGCATTGTCATGCGGTACTCTACAGAAGGGTGAATGATACACCGCTCTTCAGAGAGCTGCACTGTCAAGCCAAGCCTAAATGTACCACTGGTGAAACATCAGGAAGGTGTAAACACCTTTGGAGTACAAATTACATTTAGGAGCAAAACCATTAAAGTGTAAATTCACATTTAGGTGCAAAATCACATTTAGATGCAAAATCACTGTTGGTGCTGCATCAACAGCAGTATAAAAACAGTTTTAGGAACATCAATGCACCTCCACTTCAATGCATAGATGCTTCGCCTCACTGTACAAGTACTGTGAGAAGCTTGATTCAGAAAGGCAGACTAACACGTCTAACAGTCAATAGCTAACAGTGAGAATGAAATACTCGTCTGACCTGATCCAAAATGCAAAAAACACATTCTTCAAACAATGGTTAAATGGTGCAGGCTCAAATCAATGACCACGGGGGCTGACCATAGCTAAAGTTGTCTGTAGCCAGACCTACAATTAAAAAGCCCTTTTAGATGGCCCTTGGAGCCACGAGTTGCAAAGAGATTTACTCTACACCTCCTTAGAACTGCTTTTAATATGGATTTGTTACTTAAATGGCTGTGTGCATAAATCACAGGAAAAAAGGGCTTTCGACAAGACAATACTGTATTTTGTTTCACTTTTTTCTCTAGGACGAATCACTGTTAGAATATGGGAAACAAAAATATTGTGTGAACAGAATATCGTGTCAAAAATATCGATTACCAAAATATCGAGAAGGTGAATGCAAATAGTTAAGTATAGATTTACAATTCTTAACTCCACAACTGCGTACCTTGAAGATATATATATATATCTATATCTATATATACACACATATATAGTCGAAGTACATATATGGAGATATATATAGTAAAACTTTGCTTACCTATAGAAACTTACCTTCATGATATTTTTGTCCTCAATTTTTGACACAATATTCCGATATTCTGTCTAACTACACTCGGACTACGTTGTTGTTTTCAAGCATTTCTTTAATTATTAAACATATTCAATCTTTTGAATTTTAAAAAAACGCGAGACGACAAATCTGAATGATATTTTTAAACTTACATTTTCTCTATCTCAATTACAAGTATTTAAATATTTTGGGTCAGAGTCACAGACCTTAGGTGCTTCCAAGTTTGACTGCAGTGCACAATAAGCATCATCTGTGAGAATCGGGATGTGCAAACTTTCACACTGGTATGGGGAACTTACAACTGAGGAAATCCTGTTCGGAAGTAAGATTTTACTCTGTGGTGAGTTTGGGAAAGGGGTGAGAATTTTGTTGTACACAGGGAAAGGTACAGGGGATGGTCATTGGGAATATTGAGGTCAACTACAAAGTCCGAACTTTGTGAAAACACACAAGCAGTTCCAATACACTTCTCAATCCTAAATGCACACATAAGATAGAAACATTGGAGTAAGCGTGCATTTTGGGTCATAAAAAGTCCAACCAATGCCATATTCTAGAAGAGATTATAGCATAGGATTTCCACATGGAAATATTGGGGATACATTATGTATGTATATATTTTCTCTACCGTTTAACGTGCAGACTGTCTACCTACAGACATTCTGTGAGCTTAGGGTCAAAGAAAATACCCACAGAAATACACAACTGTCATAGATTTCTACGTGTACTGATGAGGATTTTTGTTAACTCCAAAACTAAGTAAGTGCCAAAATTCAAGACTTAGGCTACAATCAAAGATGAATTAATTTGTTCAGATTTAAACCCTTTGAGACAGTAGAACAGCTTGATGGGCTACATTTGAAGTTACCTCACATAAGTGTTTAGACACTATATATCATGCACTAAATAGGCCACACCTGTCCCATAATCCATTTACCATGTTGTATATCCTTGCTCAACCTAATATGTACATATAATAATCTTTTCTCTGATAAAGGATGGTGGTTAAAGGCTTGGAGAATCAGACCAATAGACAGAAATGAATGATTAAATAATATTACATCCTGGTATTCTCCTGCTGGTTGTCAGGATACATATGGAGTGGATATCTAGAAATGTTGGTATGTTTAAGAAGAGCGGTACATCATCTGCATATGTGTGGGGTTAGTTCCCAAAAGCATGAAGTCTCTTAATATTAGGGGCATCACACACTGCAATTGACAGAAGCTTAATCGCCAAGGTAAATTTGCAAAGGCAGAGGACCAGCCATGCCTCATTCCTCTAAACAGAGTAAAGAAGGAGACCGATATTGATCACATATCACAATAGCCAACAAAGAACCTATAAAAGGAAACAAAACCTGAACTCGAATTCCTCATCAGCACCGACAGCATAGCGTCAAGTGTAAACTTACTGAAGAGAAAGACGACTCCACATATAATCAAAAGATTAGAGCTTGTCGTGAAATTTTCTCACACAAGGGGGGCTTGGGGGGCAGCCGAGCACAGGGAGGTCTGCCCCCCCGGGCAGATTGGGAGGGGCGGGGCTGGCCTGGCCGGCCATTTTGTAGTTTTGGGCTGATTTTTGATTTTGGGCTGCTTTTGTGCTGTAGCCCAAGTACAGCCCAATTGTATAAGGGGCTTTTTCGCACCCTCCCAGCCACCATTTTAGGTTCTGGTGACCTGGTGGCTGGGAGCAGGGTAGTGTAGAGAAAATGTTTTGGCAGTTAGGCAGCAGTTAAGCTTTGGAATTCATTATTAAATGATGGAAGATTACCACGCGCCTTCTATCTGAGGCGGGTGTCTGGATCTGCTGATCCCAGAACAAGGGAGTTCGTCGCGCCCTCCTCGGCGCGCGTCTGCGGGGATGGCGGCCGCCGTCGCGGCCTGCTCATCCCCCAAGAGGGCCAAGATTAAAGCGGTAAGAGCCAGGGGCCGCTCGTATGCTAGAAGAGTGGCCCCTGTTTTGTCGCCGGAGCCTCGCAGTAAGTCTGAGGCTCCGTCGGTTACACGTGGGGGCAGGACCAGGGCGGGCCGCAAAGTACGCGCATAGCGCGTCGGCTTGGAGGCCGCTCGGGCCGCGTCTGCCCCGGGGCCTGCAGCGAGTGCGTCTGAGGCCTCGGGAGCAGGTAGGGCTATTTATTGGGAGAAATAGTCCCGCGGGAGGGTTTAAAGGAGGAGGTGAAAGGCCAGCGTTGGGGGAATAAGGCAGATATGAACCCCGGCGCGGGGGGCCCTCGGAGTTTATTGGGCAAGATAGAGAAGCAGGGGGTGGAGGGAGGGTACCCGGGGGCTTCCCTTGGGGGGACGCGCTCAATGGGAATTTTTAGATAATGGGGGGGGGGGTCTGCTTTAGGGGAGGGGGGACAGGCATGGGACACCAGCAATTTAGATTTATATCCTGATATGGGGGTGCTGGAGCTTTCTCTGAAGGGGAGGAAGGGGCAGGCCCTGGGGGTTGGGAGCCTGCTGGAAGTAGCCAGGCTTGGGAGGGATTAGATATTTTCACCTCATGGAATGTGGAGGGGAAGGGCCTGGACAGGGTGGGACAGGTGGATGCGTATTTCACCTGGGGTGAGTCCTTGGGATTAGGGGATAGGGGCAGGAGTCTGGTTAGAAAGGGCAAAGGGGGACTCACAGGGAGCGGGGCCAGTCAAGGGGAGGGGGGGAGATTTGGGGACTGGTGCAGGGCAGGCTCAGTCACCAGTAGGAATGGCAGCCGGGTTGGACTGGAGTGAAGGGGAAGATGGGGGGGGGTCAGTGACAGGGAGGTCGGGGATCTGTTTAAGGTAGGGTGGAGGTGGGCTGAAAGTACCCTAGGCATAGGCAAGAAGAGAAGACGGGAGATAGGAGAGGGGTTGCTTAGGCCCTGAACACCAGACCAGTCTTTTATTTTGCAGGCGGGGGAGCACCGCGGAGATCAGACTCGGCAGAGCTGGGAGCAGCTTGCTGGTGCCGAGAAGGGAGGGCGGAGCCTCGAGCGGCGCGCCCGTTACCAGCGGGGGATCCCGTTGCGGCCGGCATAAGTAGGCCCCGAGCGGTCTCGTTGGCCCCAACACCCGACAGACCTCAGCGGTCAGCAGGGCATAAGGAATACAGGAATAAGCGGGCAAAGGATACCGGGGAGGATCGGCGGGTGCAATCAGCATCACCAAGGGCTCGTGGGAAGGGGCCCGATAGGGGCCAGCAGGTCGCGTCACAGATCGATTGGCGCAAGGAACTAGACTTTGATGAAGAAAGCCTTCAAGAAGGCGAACTGAGATATGAAGAAGTGAGGTTAGGGGGGGGACAGAGTAATGTGTCTCATAGTGTTTTGCAGGTGTCGAGAAGGGTGTCGGGGCCTTTGGAGAGGCCAGCCCAATCGGGATTATCCACGGCACTGCCGAGGCGGACTGCAGCAACAGGGGCACCCTCCTTAGAGCCAGGTAAAGACAAAGGCAGACTGGGAAAGCCAGTGATGGTGTTGATTGGGATGGGGGAGAGGGGGACGAAATGAAGGGAGCAGAGGGTACGCTGAGGAAGGGTAGGTATGTTTTAGATATAGGAGTAGGCACCGAAGAGAAAGGTAAGACAGAAAAAACTAAAGCCGACGGGAATAAAGGCACAGAGCAATTAGATAAAGAGGAGAAAGTGTCTGTTGAGAAAAAAGATAAAATTGAGAGTAAAGAGTTAAAGATTAAGAAACTCCCGTACATGGGGGTAACCAAGCCGTTAGGGGCACATTTAATGCTGGCCACCAAGGAACGTATATGGAAAGGCGAATACGCCGAAATGCTGAAATTATAGCATAGGGAAGTGTGCGCTAAAGAAGGTTCTAAAGAAGAGGAGTATGAATTGGCCAAGCGGCCGAGGGTGCCCCTGACCATAGAAAATTGGACGGCGGCGTTTTTGATATACGCAAGTGAGTACTGTGAAAAATACCCGAGCGCTGCGTAGCACTATTTAAGTACATGGATGTGATCAGGAAAGCACAGATTACAGGGGGGGTTTTGCTTGGGCGCAGTACGATGAGGAGTTCAGGGCACGCATGGCCTGGGATCCCGAGGCAAAGTGGGGGGAGCTAGATACTGACTTGTGGCATCACACTATGGGGGCGTCTAGAGCGGGCAGAACCATTTTCACAGCCAGTGGGCTCCCAATAGTGTACCGGCCCTTTCAGGGGCAGCCCACCCGGGGAGGGGTGGGAAACGCAGGCAGAGGGCAGGCAGAGGGCAGGCAGGGTCAGGAGCGTGTTGTTGGGATTTCAACAAAGGACTCTGCACTCGTGAATTCTGTAAGTTCTGCCACGAGTGCTCAAAGTGCGGAGGGAGGCATGCGTTGGTCAATTGCTTTGGGGCCGGAGGTAGTAACCAGCAAGGGGGCCAACAGTGGCAACATGGGGGGGAACAACTCAGGGGGTCAGCAACAGCAGCATTTTGCAGGGGGGTGGGGAGCTCGGGGGGGGGGTCAGGGGTCTGGGCTAAAGGGCTCATACTCCGGTTAAGACAGATCAGTTGAACGCAGCATTACAGGGGTATGACGACCAGAAGGCTGCAGAGGTTTTGAGGAAAGGTTTTAGATGGGGTTTTCGTTTGGGGTATGGGGGTCCAAGGCACAGAATGTGGGCAGAGAATTTACAGTCAGCCAAAGAGCATAGAGAAGTAGTCCAAGAAAAATCAGACAAAGAGGTGAGGGAAGGGAGAATGACTGGGCCTTTCAATGATTGGCCCATTGAGAATTTGATTTTGTCACCCATTGGGGTAGTGCCGAAGGAGGAGCCAGGTCAATTTAGGCTCATTCAACATTTATCATGGCCAGAAGGGAATTCGAGAGAGCGATTTTATTGATGAAAAGGAAGCTACTGTTTCGTACTCATCAGTTGATGTGGCCATGTCACTTGTGGCGACGGCGGGCGCATAAGCACAAATGGCAAAATGCGACATAAAATCGGCTTTCCGTTTGCTTCCCGTCCATCCAGATGATTGGGATCTTCTGGGGATTCATTCCAATGGGAAATGGTACGTGGACAAAGCATTACCGATGGGCTGTTCTATGTCATGCGCATTATTTGAGTGTTTTAGCACATTTCTGCAGTGGTTGTTTACAAAGCGCACAGGCCACAAGCTGGTAACGCATTATTTGGATGATTTTTTCTTTGTGGGCTCCGCAGGCTCCACGGAGTGCCAGGATGCTCTAGAAAACTTCAAAGAGCTGATGGGAGAGTTGGGGGTGCCGTTTTAGCACCCGAAAAGACAATGGGCCCTAGCGCGGCACTGTCTTTTTTAGGAATAGAGATCGATTCAGAGGTAATGCAGGCACGCTTACCAGAGGACAAGAAATGCAAAATGCTGGAACTGCTTGATACTATGCTGGCTCGGGAGAAAGTAACAGTCAAGGAAGTACAGGTGTTGTTAGGTCATTTGAACTTTGCATGCAGAGAAGTGAGAGTAGGGAGGACTTTCTGCAGGAGACTGGGTCGGGCTTTGGTCGGACAAAAACCACCTCATCACCATGTGAGACTGACAGCGGGAGTTAAAGAGGACTTGAGAATGTGAAGGGTATTTTTACAGTCCTTTAATGGAATTCCACTCGCAAGGGATGAAGATTTGATATGGGACGTACAGATTTTCTCAGACGGAGCAGGCAGCCTGGGTTTTGGCCTGTTTTGGCAAGGGAGGTGGTGCGCGGAGCCATGGCCTGCGCACTGGAGAAATGGCGGTAGGAGTATTGCATTTCTAGAGTTGGTCCCGTTAGTTGTGGCAGTGACATTTTGGGGGTCGCAGCTAGCACACAGGAAAGTAACCTTTAGAGTAGACAATATGGCGGTGGTTGAAATAGTGAACCGCCAGTCAGCAAGGAACGAGCACGTACTGAAGCTGTTAAGAGTGTTTGTCTTAGGTTGTTTGCGCCATGACATAGCATTCAGGGCACTGCACGTCCCAGGTGTGGACAATGACATAGAGGATGCTTTGTCTCGTTCGCAGTGGGGGAGATTCCGTGGGCTAGCCAAGGATGCAGACAGAACTCCGACGCCCATGCCGCAGCAGTTGTGGTACGTAGGCAACACAGGATGCTACAACTGGTGGTAGGGTCACTGGCTAAGTCTACCAGGGTTACGTACAGTTTGGCGTGGAAGGAATTTCTGCTTTCAGGCGCCCAGCGGCGTCATGATCAAGGACAAAGGGTTGAAGACATCATCCAGTTTATACTAGATATGATTGACAAGGGTTTATCCAAGGTCACGATTGCAGGGAAATTAGCGGGGATTGCCTTTGTGGGTAAGCTGCTGTGGGGTTATGCGCCGTCAACAGGTGAACTCGGTACGCGTATGTTAGAGGGATGGGCAAGGGAACGTGGGCAGAGAAAACATGTGAGGAAACCCTTTCTTGGCAGTTGTTGTGCAGGGTGATTCGGAAATTACCTAAAATTTGCAAAGATGGATTTGAGACCTGCCTGTTTTCTATATTGATGATTTGGATATTTTTTGGGGCATTTCGGGTATCAGAATTATTGGGGGACAGAAGGGGTGGGGGGGTTAGATGGGAGGATGTTGCACCTCGTGCGTCGGGGTGCATATTTGGTTGAGGAAGTCAAAGACGGATCAGAGGGGTCAAGGGAAATGGGTTGCGCTGCGGGCATCTTCCCCTCCGCTCACTTGCCCTTGCATTTGGGAAGCGCGCTGGCGAGCAGCGTCCAAAGGGCAGGGGGGATTCGTTTTTAAATATGACAATGGGAGCAGAGCCACCGCCTTTCAGCTGTTGGCAGTATTGAGGAAAGCATTATCGGAGCTTGGCGTCAATAGCGCGGATTTTGAGACTCACTCTTTCAGGATTAGGGCGGCATCAGAGGCCAAGAATAGGGGCTGGGAGAGGAGTGACATTATGCAGCTGGGGCGTTGGTCATCAGAATGCTATAAGCGTTACTTGCGAAGCGATGACGGGGGGCTTGGCGCAGTAGCTAACAATGTATAAGCTCACTCAGTTTTTTCTCGTTTCAGGTTCGGTGGCTGGCCCCCTTTCTGTGGAGATGACAATTTGGGTAGTGGGGCACTCTGTCGTGAAGTAGGCCCACCTCCAGGCCCGCAAGAGTTATTTTGGACAGAATTTCGGTTTTAATGAAAGGATTTTTAAAGTGTTGTGGAAAAGAAAAGGGGGTATGTGTTGGAGAGAATTGATCCCATGCTTGAACAGCTTGATGGTGGGTAATAGGTGTCCGGATATACTGGTTTTACACTTGGGAGAAAATGATCTGTGCAAAGAGAAGGGCATTGTGTTAATGAGCAGTATGAAGAGGGACTTAGCGTTGATTAAACAACAATGGGCAGGCTGTTTTGTCCTATAGATAGAGTTTGTTCCAAGAAGAGTTTGGCGTGGAGCGCTCAATCCAGGATCGGTTGATAGAGCGAGACGAAAGCTGAATACAGAGATGTCACGTTTTTGTAGAGAAGTAGGTTTTGGTAGGATTGTGCATAAGGAGATTCGCTAAGACACAGTGGAATTTTTTTTAGAGGAGATGGGGTTCACCTCTCAAGGATTGGTATGGACTTATATCTGTTGGAAATCAGGGAGGTTTTGGCTAGGACCCTAAATGTTCAAAGCAACAGGGTGAATAGAGGCCTATTAGGAAGGGGGGGCAGAAAAAAGGGGCAGGCAGTAGATCCGCCTTTCCTTTTTCCTGGGTGGCGGGGTTTTGAAAAGTTGGCCTGGGTTGGCAGAGGTTTTTGGTTAAGTGTTGGAAGTTTGTGAGCAGGGGCAGGGTAAGGGTAGGCAGGTAGTCTAACTTTCAGGGTAGACGTTTGTTAGTTACAGTTGCAGAAAGGCAGGTAGGGGATTTGGATTCCTATTGAAGTGCATAATTTTTAACTGCAATACTGTGTAATGTTGTTTATGTAAATGGCAGGGTGGGGGAAACTTTGAGGGGATCGTATCAGGGAGCAGTTATTCAATGTATAACGAGGTTTTCGTTTTGTAAGGCAGTTGCCAGGTTTGGAATTTGTTATATGCACCTGTTCCAATAAAGCGGCGTTTTTCACACACAAATTGGTCTCGTCTGGCTTGCCCCCCTCCCTCCCAAGGGGGGCTTGGGGGGCAGCCGAGCGCAGAGAGGTCTGCTCCCCGGGCAGATTGGGAGGGACGGGGCTGGCCTGGCCGGCCATTTTGTAGTTTTGGGCTGATTTTTGATTTTGGGCTGTTTTTGTGCTGTAGCCCAAGTATAGCCCAATTGTATAAGGGGCTTTTTCGCGTCCTCCCAGCCACCATTTTAGGTTCTGGTGACCTGGTGGCTGGGAGCAGGGTAGTGTAGAGAAAAATTGTTCCTGCCCTCCCGTCCCCCTTTTTAAAAAAATGTTGTGGTCCTGGGTGGTCTCTCCTTTTTTCTGTTTCTGGGGCCGCATTTGTAGCGCACAGGGGCATACAGGGCAATTTATGTACGCTGTTGCTTGGAACAGGTGCTGGCGGGATTTTGAAAAGTTGGCCAGGGTTGGCAGAGGTTTTTGGTTAAGTGTTGGAAGTTTGTGAGCAGGGGCAGGGTAAGGGTAGGCAGGTAGTCTAACTTTCAGGGTAGACGTTTGTTAGTTACAGTTGCAGAAAGGCAGGTAGGGGATTTGGGTTCCTATTGTAGTGCATAATTTTTAACTGCAATACTGTGTAATGTTGTTGTTTATGTAAATGGCAGGGTGGGGGAAACTTTGAGGGGATCGTATCAGGGGGCAGTTATTCAATGTATAGCGAGGTTTTCGTTTTGTAAGGCAGTTGCCAGGTTTGGAATTTGTTATATGCACCTGTTTTAATAAAGCGGCGTTTTTCACACACAAATTGGTCTCTGTCTGGCTTGCCCCCCTCCCTCCCAAATCACAATACTGAGGTCTCTTCTAACATTGTTTAATTGGTGTCCGTCAACCTAGGCATTGTCAGTTTGAATAAAAATAGGTAAAAAGCTTACAAACTCGGAGCTTGGCTATGATTTCTGTCATCGGCATTAAATAGTGACATCAATCTTCACAAGCTTCATATAAGAAAGGGGGATGTTCGTTTTTATGCATAAAGCACATATGTTGGACCTGTTCAAGAAGAAACATATTGCTCCACACTGTTGCACACCAAAGACTGCAAGAATGGTAGGTGTATGTACCTCCACCATGAATCTGTACAACTCAGAAAAGGTATCACCAGGACCGGATACCTTAGCTTTTGCAGCAGACGTTACGGTCTCTAAACCCTCTTGCTCCGTAACGAAGGCACACAATGCCTCGCTGTCTTCATGGACTGTAGTGGTAATATGACAGAGTCAACACATTCCTTCATTTTATATTTTATCTTTGAGAGTAGCAAATGTATATATTTAACCCACACTTTTGACACGTCTGTTAAGTTAGATAGTGCTAAAGTAAAGTGAGTTCAGTCACAACTGCTTCAAAACGAGAAACTCACAGAAGTGTGAAAATATCCAACACCACTGGGTTACGAACTCATCTTCCACATTGACACTAAATACACCCAGAATAAAACTGTATGATATGTGAAAGGCTTTAAAAATAGTGAGAATGTGAAGCAGGTCAGCACTCAAAAACCAACGGAGGGGGTCAGTTATAATATTTCAAAGGGCGATTTAAACTCATTATTCACTTGGAACCAAGAAGGACAAAGTTTCAGAATCCCGTGCAGCCATTATCATGTAGACATTGTAAAAATGCATTGTCATATTTTTCAACAATAGGCAAGGCCCCCTCTCAGCATTTAAAAGAATCGGGTCCAGGAACATGAGGGGAAAATGCCTATGTTAATATTAGTCATATTATATAATTAGCCATATAATTGACCCTGGGTGCAGATATAATGCCAGCACAATGATGGAAAATGACCCCAATGAACACGTGCATATGTAATCAGCAGTCTCAATTTGATATTGTCAGCGTGATGAAGACCAAGAACTAATTTATATAATGGCTGTACTTTGGGTGACCACCTAGCTCCAGGTCATTCCAGGCACTGGCTCCAGTCCTGAACTTATTACCTGCAAATCAATGTTTTGAGGGTTTGTAATTAGTTCATGGGAGCAATGCAAGACTGCAAAGTTCAGAATGAATTGAGTGATCACATAAAAGTTCAGGACTGAAAACTCTGTCTGTAATGACCTGGAAGGTGGTGGTTCCCCTAGATGTACTGGAGGCCCGGAACCATGAGGTGTTGAGCTGATGTGTCCAGAAGAATTAAATACACACCTGACATAGATACAAAAGCAGGAACAATTGACTACTAATCTGGAAACGTCAGAAGACGACTCACAGTAAGGTTCACCCCAGCAAAACAGCAAAGAGCATCTCACCTGTGACCCTGCAGCTGCATTATTAATGAGATGATTGTTGGGGTTGGCGATCCAAAACGTTGAAACTGCCCTACAATAAAAAAATATGACAGGTTATTATCTTACATGGAATCTTCTCCTACTGAAAGGAAGGCTAAATATCTGTCAACATAAGTGATACAAGACGTTCTAGTACAACCACAGTCGCAAAATGGCCGGTCTGCGGGAAGTGAACCTCTGCACAATTTTGTCATTTATTACTGATATACCTGTACCAGGGGAAACAGTCATTACAATGCAGATGTTACCATGCATAGCCTTTACCACGCTTGCATTAAAACACATGTACAGTTACCACGCATAGCCTTTACCATGCATTTTTTTTTTTTTTTTTTACAATGCATATGCTTTTACCCAGTGCTTAATTTGCTAAATATTAAGTGCCAGGGCCCTGACTAGGAGGCCACTGCAACTTGCACCACCCATTGCCCCTGTCATTGCTGCCAATGACGGTACCAAAACAACTACTG
Source organism: Calotriton arnoldi (assembly GCA_963921515.1). Taxonomy (NCBI): domain Eukaryota; kingdom Metazoa; phylum Chordata; class Amphibia; order Caudata; family Salamandridae; genus Calotriton; species Calotriton arnoldi. Next base: position 208,744 of record CAWUFW010013638.1, on the reverse strand, counting down.
ACCATCTCTCTCGCCTGCAAGTGTGACAGTTCAGATTATTCCCGGTCCCCAAAGCTAAAGGAATGGCTGGGGAGGCAGGTAGTAGTAATTTTTTTTTAATGTATATTGTATTCATAAACAACCATTGTTCTGCTCATCTCTAAATTAGAAGAGCAGCGCCACCATGTGGCAGACTGTCATAAATGCTGTGTTGACAATTAACTACCAGTGCCAAGCACCCGAAACCAATTAAGTGCCGGTGCCAAGCACCGGAAACCACCAGCACAAATTAGGCACTACCTTTACCACGCAAGCCTTTACAACAAATTAACCTTGTAAAGGTATAAATGGTAAGGGCATATGTGTGGTACTGGTGGTAAGGGCATATGCATGTTAACAGTGGCAAAGGCACCATTGTGGTAAAGGCTATTGGCGTCATTAGAGGAAACGGAAAGACCCTTCCTCTTCACGACCTGCACCAAGCCTCAGAAGAGCTGCCTCGTTGTCGTGGTGAGGTAAGGGGGATTGGGCCTGGGGCGGGGGAATAAGATTTTAGGGCTTTGGGTGTTTTTTTTAAGGACTGGGTGCCCGAGGGAGGACGCACAGGGGTCCAGTTTTAGGGTTCAGGGCAGGGAATTTTTTTAAAGGGCTGGGGGCTTGGGGGGAGGAAATCGCACAGGGTCTTGTTTTAGGGCTCAGGGTAGGTATTTTTTTTTACAAGGGCAGGAGGCCGGGGGGAGGGTGGGGCTTGCAGGGGTCTGGTTTTAGGGCTCAGGGCAGGCGATGAATATTTTTTAAAAGAGCTGGGGGAGTGGGTCGCCGGTTTTAGGCCTCAGGGCAAGGGTACAGGTTTTTTTTCCAAGGACTGGGGCCAGGGGGAGGTCGCGCAGGGGTCAGGTTTTAGGGTTCAGGGCAGGGGCCGGGTATTTTTTGAAAGTGCTGGGGGGGGAAGGGGAGGGGGAAATCGAGCCGGGGTCCACTTTTAGGGCTCAGGGCAGGGGACAAGTATTTTTTTACAAGGGCTGGGGGCCAGTGGGGTGGCGCCTGAGGTCGGCTTTTAGGGCTCAGGGCAGGTGATGAATATTTTTTTAAAGGGCGGAGGGGGGGAGGGTCACAGAGACCAGTTTTAGAGCTCAGGGCAAGGGTCAGGAAAAACCTTTACCACGCATATGCCTTTAACATTCATGCTTTTACAACGAAATTCATTATAAAAGCAGGGGTCTAGTTTTAGGGCAGGGGCAGAATTTATTTTTAAAGGGCTGGGACCCAGTGGAAAGGGGTCAGCAGTGGTCCGCTTTTAGGACTCAGGGCAGGGGACAGGTATTTTTTTACAAGGGCTGGAAGCTGGGGAGGGCGGGGTTGTGCAGGGGTCCAGTTTTAGGGCTCAGGGCAGGGGATGGGTATTTTTTTTTTTTTTACAAGAGCTGGGGGCCGGGGGGGGGGGGGGTCGCGTTTTGGTGCGCTTTTAGGGGCAGGAGACATTTTTTGAAAGGGCTGGGGGATTGGGGGGTGGATCGCACAGGGTCTGGGTTTTAGGGCTCAAGGCAGGGGACGGGTATTTTTTACAAGGGCTGGAGGCCGGAAGGGGGGGGGGGCTTGCAGGGATCCGGTTTTAGAGCTCAGGGCAGGGGACTGGTATTTTTGTTTTTTAAGATCTAGGGGCTGGGGGGAAATCGAGCTGGGGTCCACTTTTAGGGCTCAGAGCAGGGGACAAGTATTTTTAAATTTTTTACAAGGGCTGGGGGCCAGCGGGGTCGCACTGAGGTCCGCTTTTACGGCTCAGGGCAGGTGATGAACATATTTTAAAAGGGCTGGGGGAGGTGCAGGTTGCCGGGGACTGGTTTAGGGCTCAGGGCAAGGGTCAGGAAAAGCCTTTACCACACATATGCCTTTAACATTCATGCTTTCACAACGAAATTTGTTATAAACGCAGAGGTCCGGTTTTAGGGCTCAGGGGATGGGTGTTTTTTTTTTTTTACAAGGGCTGGGTGGGTCGTGCCTGGGTCTACTTTTAGGGCTCAGGGGATGGGAATTTTTAAAAATGGGCTGGGACTGGGGAGCGGAGATGATAGAGACAAGTTTTAGGGCTCAGGGCAGGGGTCAGGGAAATCCTTTACCACGCATAGGTCTTTAACATTCATGCATTTACCACGAAGTTCGCTTTAAAAGCATGCGTGGTAAAGGCCTATTCGTTGTGAAAAATGTGTGGTAAAGGTTATGCGTGGTAAAGGCATTCGCGTTGTAACGCACGCGTGGGAAAGGCATGCATTGCAACGGAACGCGTTGTTCCGTCATACATCCCTGTGCCATCAATCTTCTGGAATTCGAGAAAGATAGAAAAGCTAACCTCTTTAGGCACTACATCAGATGAATCATGAAAGACACAACACATCCATATCCACTCAGAGCTAGTAGTTTCATGAAGAATATAACTTAATTTACAATAAAGTAAAAATGGGCAGTTAAAATGTATAAACTTAGAAAATCACGAGGTGCTATAACTTTCTGGGTTTAAGTCTGAACATTATTATCGTAAAGATAAAAAAATACTTATATCTCGGGACCCTAGGGTCAATGTTATTCCAATAGGCGAGCTGTCAAATCAATTTGAGTTCCTAAGTCTATGGCTCAGAGCTAGAAGACCGTCTCAAAGACCATCTAAGGATTGTTCAAGGAGACTGAGTCAATTGGAGAAGAGGTGCCTAAGAGGAAGAAGCAATAGCGTCCAGTTATGTTTGTAATGTCTGTCATTTGCCCCAGTTTCTAAGGGGCACTACACGCAAGGCTGTGTAACTTAGTGGGTTTGAGAATCTGCAGCTGAAGTTTTCAGCCAAATAAATGTGCAAAACTCCTCAGCTGAATTAGCCACCACCCAAAACCTATATTGAAGTTTAAGAGTGCTTGGGGGAGTACTTCAATGTCTCCAGTTAGCAGGGCTACCAGCAATCTGGTACTATGTACCCAGTGGGACACAAATCTGGGTTAAAGCAGGTTAATGGCTCAACAGTTTTCTCACTTCTAAAGGAGGGCAAGATGCTGGAGTGATTCTAACAACCACAAAGATGTGATTCTGGAGTACCACAGATAAGGGGCTAATTTCCTAAATAAACCAGGTACAGTAGAGAATTTCAGTTGTCTTGACTCCAAATGGGGTAGAGTCTCTGACTCCACCAGTTGACGCACTAAACTGGAGTTTAGTGTAAAGTGCCAACCGTATCTTTAATCACCAATATCTCCAGCCCAGTAACAACTAGAGTCCTAATTCTAACGGCTCCAAAGCAGTGTATCTAGAACAATCAAGACCACATGATCCCGAAACATGGGCTGAAGACAAAAAGCCTCTGTCAACCTGCGGGCTGGATGTGGACAGATACAGGTGCTACAGTGGTATGGGACAGGTCAGAGATGGTGCAGGCTCACCACTTTACAGTTTACAAATTCATGTCAGTGACCCCCTCAAACTCAGGCAACAGTTCGGTTCTTTGAATGATTCTTTATCTCTGGGCTGCAAGTTTCTCATGGATACTTGCAGAAGACAGTAAAAAGCAGGTCCTGCCCCTGATAAGGTGCATGTCTCTGCTGGCGGAGGCATGGTCTTCTCCCAATGTCCAGAAAAACACTGCCTGGCCTCAATGCACTGACCTACAAGGGTACTGGTGCGAAGCCATATGGCCAAAATGTGATCTTTATTTAAAACTTTGCTGTATTACCCCCACTAGAAGAGGATTTTTACCCCAGGTATTCTTCGTGGAAGGGTGGATGTCAGGCTAAACAGAACTGCTCAGGCCAGCTTTTATATCTGAGCTAGATGGGAAGGCTGAATTTCAACATACAGAAAATAAACTGCTTTAAGGAAGATTCTTGCACGAGTTCACCAGACAGCTACAGTTTGTGGCAGGTACCAGGGAACAAATGTCTTGTAGGCTGCCACATAAACCTTGAATGAAGACTACCTGCAAAGAAACCGCCATCTTGTACAGACTCACACACAGTGTCTTCTATGGATACCAGTCACCCTGCTCGTGGCTTCCTAGTCCTACACAACTTAAACCGATATGTAACTCAACACACCACACTTGTTTTAGAGAAGACAAGAGCCCTAGTTTATTGGAAATGTCACATTTTATATGCAGCTGAATGGTAGGTAGCGTACTTACCAGCTGTACCACTGAACTAAGGGTCAGTTGACACCAACTGAGAGCCTAGTCGCCCTGGTATATCTGCGGGGTACACTTTGGAAGGCGCCCCCAACTGGTTGATACCAAACTCAACTACCAAATGCCAAAAAGTCCTGGCACGTCAGCAGTGCACTTGCAGGCTGTCAGGTCCACTGGGCAAAAAAAGGACTGTCCAGAAAAGAAAGGCAAGGCGGCAGAGGTTTTTCAAGCAATGCTTAACTTTTCCTAGACTTATGCAGTTGCAGTGTGCGTGTTTTACAATGATGCTCAAAAATCAAGCCATCCAAAGAGTAGCAAGTATATTGTAAAATACTGACTGTTTATAATATTGATTACATTTCAGGTGCAAAGCTTGCAACATGAATAACATGTCTAAATAGTTTTCTTGTCCATAGGCACAAGAATTTTTCAAATGTGAATTTCTTTTGTTCCACACATTATGATGGCCTAATGAATAGAAATTAGAAAATTAGAAAAACTGCATACCAAAAACTGTGAATAAATGGGTCCTTTGTGCCTGCAGGAAGCTTGTGTTTTTACTCTAAATACAGTGTAGGAAATCGTGCTTAATCCTCGCAGTCATCACACCTGGCACGGGATGGCTTAGGTTTGAGCGCTTGCCAGATACTCACATGCAGTCTGTGGCTGGCACCGGAATATAATTTCCATACACCTTGTCTCTCATGGCAATGCACATGCTGCTATTTCGGTCTGTGGGCAGAAGAGTGCCTGGTTTGGTTACAAGTCCAAGGTTGTGGAACAGAGTATTCCTCTGTTCGATGCCATCCTCCATAAAGAAACAATGGCCCAGTGTGTCATAGCCAATGGTATCTTGAATCTGCAGGAAACATAATATGTTATAATAAACAGACAACCACTTTCAAAGCCCATATCAAAGAAGCATGCACATGCACTTTAGAGGAAAGTTAAACACGTGGGTCAGCGACTGCCAGTAAAGGTGAATTCTAAAGCTAGGGCGGTCGACCTCGAAGCTGGGGAACCGGGTTCGAGTCTCGGCAAGGGATGCTCAACATTCTGTGATCCTGGGCAAATCACTTAATCTCCCCGTGCCTAACAAAATGAATGTGTCGGTCTGTAATGCAACTGGTGCTCATGTAAAGCGCTCTAACACTTTCGGGTCGAGTTCGTGCTATATAAAACTCCGGGGGAAAAAAATCAATTTTCTTGCTTAATGGTGAGCATCTTCGGCCTACAACTCAGCACACACATATTGCAGCATTTGTTATTCTACATACAACAATAGCACTCTAGCACTCCATTTAGCCCTTTGTATATGTTATGTATACATCATAACGTAGTCACTGGAATAAAATAGTCATCAAATATGATTTATGTATGAATACAAACTAAAATAAATTAATTCCACGCCTATATTTACAATGCACACTCCAGCTGAGGAATACTTTACAAACATTGGTCATCCAGTTAAATGTTATCAAGATAATACAACTCAATTTAGCCAGCTCTCACCAAACGAGCCTTTTTTTTTTGTACAAACAGTCAGATGAGTGTGAGTTGAAGCAAACGTTCACACGCACCACAAGCATTCTCTCAAGCCAACATGGCAGCAGCTTCCGTGAGCGTGAAGCACCAGAACCCCAGCGGACTCATCTGCAAGGAGGTGTGCATCTATGTGCCGGGCATTCACTGAGGGAACTCACCAGCAACCCGTTTGTCGCATGAACAGTGACGCATCTGGAGAAGCTGTGGTGGATTGCGAGCCCCTTCACATATGTTCTCGTACTGTACCCGCCCTTCTCATCGACGTCCCCACAGAGGTGGAAATGAACCGGATAGCGACCCAGGACCTGCTGGCCCATGTTCTTGAGCTCCACGTTAGAGAGATGGGCGGATGTAAAATTCTTTAAAATCTGTGAAGTATTGCAATGATGATTGATTCATGGAATAAGTAACAACACAGGCATAATGTAACTTTATGAAGTTTCCTAACAAACTGCGTATGACATCACATGACACTTCACAACCCACAATAAGCACAACGGAGTCTTCCGTTGTGCTTTTGGCATGTCTGACTCCTACGACACCATCTACCATTCTTCTCTGTTATCCACTCTTTTGATCTTGGGTATCTCCAACTGCCTACTCATGATTTTTCTGCTCTACATGTGTTTGTTCTTTATTTTCTGCTTATCTGATTTGTAAGTCATTGGCAGCTTTGTTAGGCTTTCGAAAGCTGGGCCTGCAGTTCACATGTCAAAAAGCCTTTTAATAGCCATGCCACTGTGAGATACCAGTGTTAGCTGAGGCTGTCACAGAAAATCCATAAGCTCTCCACCCCCCAAACAACGTGTCCCAGACCCCCATCAATGTGGGCCCTGTTCTTGGGACCAGATGTTGGCTGGGGACAAAACATAACTTTGGTTCTTCTTTTTGAAATAAAAACATTTTTCAAGAAAACCAATCCTTCGTTCATGGCAAGATTTACTGAATGAACTTCAACACATAAGGACTAAGAATTCAGAAAAGATCTTAAGCCAGAGGGAAGGCAGAGGAGCACGGGCACTGTTCAATGCCCCAATGTTCAACACATCTTCCCTCCAGTCATGAACTGATGAACTGAATGGGATTAACTGGGCAGGGTCCCACTTTGCATTTTGATCAGGTTGCACAGCACTGAAGCACTGCTATTAACTCCTTCCGTGGCAGTATTGAGGATATGAAGTTTCTAAAAAAAACAGTGCTCGGCCGCCAGGGCCCAAAGCACACTAAACACCTCATAGGGGGAGTTTAAAACCGCACTGCGATCTTATCTGCTAACTTCTTCATATTTCACACATTTTGACTTCCCTTCTAGGGCTGACGATGTTTTGCTGTGCTGGCTTCACGGTCCTGACACCCTAGTTTTCAATGCCATTTCACTCAAACTCTTATTCTACGTTTTCAAAGCTGGTAAAACTTTACTAAGTACTTCATGCAAGTCATATGACCTGACATGTTTACAACTCGGTGCAACAAAGAATTCTAGCTTGAGCAGAAACGTGTGTGTGTGTGAGTGAGTGTGAGTGTGAATATATATATATATATATATATATACACACACATATTTCTTCCCTGGTTCCGTGTAGTGAAACCGGTCACATCCACCGATAGCCATCGGTGCAGCACATGGGTACAAGTCCCGTACTAAATGTGCGCAGTGATACTCCAACACTTATGTATGGAAGAAAGAAGCAACACTATTGAGTTAAAAACATGTTTCGCTATTACGCCTTTTTCAAAACAAACTTGCTATCAGTTGTCATTTTAACTCATCTGGTTGCACCACGTGACCATACAAATAGACAAAAGTGCAAATCGTGCAAAAATTGTCAGAGAAACAATTATTCTTTTCATCATAAATGACATATATTGGAATTTCGTCTGTTAATGTGATGTACATGATAAATATCTACAATATAGGCCCTTGTTAATATATATCTATATTTTTTTTTGCCTGCTTTTGTTGCCAAAAAAAGCAGCATTTTCAAAGCTCATACTTGATAGGAAGAATGTCGTAATCATTATTTTTCCCATAATTCACAGATTTGACATCAGTTCCTTGGATTGTGGAGTACAACCAATGGTAACCTGGACTCTGCCTCTATTCCTTCCTCCAGCTAATTAGTCTTTTGGCTATAGGCAGAATGCCCTTCTTAATGCAGCAAAACGGGTCTTCACTGGAACCCCTCCAGCTGAGCAACCCATTAAACATTGCCTTTTCTTTTTACTGCAAACAACCAACCACATCATAGTTAACTCATTCTTTTCAAAAAGCATTTTCCTGCTTGGAAATAAGCAACAAAACGACACAAACTACATCAAAATAAGAATATAGTATAAATCAAGCATAATAATGTGCAACATGTACTGTGGTCCAACAGATCCGCCTATGTGTTCTGCTGATATTGAAAAATCACTCTCCCTATGGCCTCTGGGTTAATTTGACACTACAACCGCGAAACTCTGCTTTTAGAGTTCCTAATAATGGGTAAAATTGAATTTGTTCAAACCTTAATATGTCCACCAAATGTGTCATAGTTGAAAAACTGGCACTGATTGTTGCCGTAGCAGGATGTTTCGGTCTCTCCTTGGATAAGAATGTTCCTAGTGAGATCTCCGACTTCAGCTCTCATGTCCACCCCATCAGTGATATCTCCCGTGTGAAGGAATTGAGGCTTTTCTATATGGGATCAATCCAAGATGAGATTCATTTAGGCATCATTAAAGCACTGAAAAACGGGTTAGTTCAACCATCATTTGACATAAGGACATAACATTTTACATGGATTTCTTTCTCACAGACACTAGGCAACAATGTACCACAAAAGTGGCATACATTTTTTTCCCCAAGTGACAAGATTGTACAAGGTTCATCGAAGTTTATGCCTGCAAAGCAAATCTCTGTAACCTACTTTTGGCTTCAGAATATTTCCAAAACGTATTCAGGTCCACCCTTGACTTATTACCGCCATCCTGTATGTAAGGCCATCTGCGGGCAAACACAGGGAGGCATACACCGAGTGTATGCTACTTTTAGGCCAAAGTGATTTAATTCAGCAAAGAACAATCCATATGCTGGCCATGGTTCAAGTTTGCTTTTATGCGGGAGCATTTGATGGCTCTTTTTAAAAAAAAAATTGAATCGCTTAACATTTTCAAAGCTTGTTTAGAAGGTTTAAAAAAACATGTTTAAATAATTTGCTTCAAAATCTCCAGGGTGACTTCAGGGTTCAGAACTGCTTTGTTTTAAAATTTCCATATTTACATTTTTTTTTTTTAAATGCAACTATCTCGATCGACACATCTAAAACATTTAAAATGTGTTGCGCGTTTTTACAAATGTTGGTGTAGTTAGTTAAAAAGTACTAACACTTCTTTTTAAATTTGACCAATTTGGGATTTTTTTAACACACTTTGCTGGATGTTGAAGCACACTGGAATCAAAAGTCTGATAGAGGTATAGTACACGTTGGATCTGAATCACAAAGATTTTGCTGTGGGTTACTCGTATAGTACAATGAACAACAAGGTGTTGAAAGAACGCTTCAATTATGCTCAGCACTTGCGATGACTCGGGCCACACACCAATCCATCATTTTTCATCATTTTTCATTCACTATGTCATATTAGAGAGAAACTGTCCATATGCAAATCAGTCTTGGTCCTGCTCCAATAAAAACAGTTTAGTCTGAACTGCATTGCCCGGTCGGTCCCCCTACAGACAGGAATACAATAAACCCCAGGTCGATTTCAGACTACTTCGGCATTGTCAGTGAGGTACAGCTTGAGTCCTGTAGCATAGTGACCACGAGATCCATGCCATATTTGCATATGGAGGGTCTCTGTCTAGAGCGGCATAGCGGGTGAAAAACTATAGACTAGAATGTGATCACCAGTGGCTGAGATGATTTCAGACATTCTTTCCATAACCATGTTGTTACTGTTATAGCTCGGCAGAAGTAAGCCAGGAGTACTCTTTGCTTACTCCTGAAATTCATGAGAATGCTTAGAACAGAAAGTCAAATTTACTCATTCACTAATCTTTGTAAATCAGGCATACTGTGTGTGATTAAAGCTTCCACCAACTAAATTACTGCTTATAGTTTCACACTTTACAAAGCACTTCCTAACATAATTCAAATTTCAAAAAAAGCTTTTCAATAAACAACTCCAGCTTTGTGAGAACTCCCAAATTTAGATTTTGACCTTCTATTCGTTTGTTTTTAAATCCACCAGAATTCTAACAGATTAAACAAATATATCTTACAACTTCTGAACACAAACATATTTTTACTTAACAAATCAAATTATCTTGCAGTTAGAAAGATCGAAAGAATTTTTAGGAGATAAACATTCTTGGCCTATGCCACATGTACTTCGAACTTTATCGCCACTAAGCATCAGAATTGTCCCTTACTTCCTGCAATTTTGAAAGGCAATTAAAGGAGTGCCTTGACCAGTGACTACTAAAACCCTGAGCATGCATTTCAGCAAGAATCCCAACGATATTCAAACAAGCATATCTGCATCACACATTAAGACACTCTTCCACCAGTTCACTAAGGTCCTTTACAAGAACCATTGTAAACAAATCCCTGAATCACACTTCCTGCTAGTAGTAATGTTGTATAGCAAATAACCATTCCCACTAGTACGTAAGTTACTGCTTTTAGGTCTCGACCTACAGTGAAGACCTATTGTCTACAATGCAATAAACATAGAGTGGGCTTTAGGTCAGCTAATGACCGGATGGCTTTCTTGTCTATCTCATTCCATAATTAATTTCCTCCCTATTCTTGTGTTTTCCCATTGCTGAAGCATACCTTCTTTACCATTATTTTGTTTGGCTGGCGTCTATCCTTCCACTGCCGGTCTAAGGGACTACTTTATTTTGTTTGCGGCTCTCCAGAAGAGTGCATCATTTTCATCGCTCTTCCCTCCAACTTTCACTTTAATTTGTTATAAATTTTATTGTTTATTTTTGCGAAGGCCCCGCAGTTGCACACTACTGCCGGGCCACACAATCAATCATAAACTTTATTCGATTTGACAAGCAAATCATAAAAGCACATAAATAACAATGCATTTGATAAAAATGTGTCATTGAGTAGAGATACAGAATTTAAGTAAAATACTCTAAATCATTAAATGGATGCTGAATCCAATAAAACCATAAGAGATGCAGACAAATAAGTTAAGAAACTAAATTGCAACTCGAGAAGACTATACCAGTGTAAATTTTACTTGGCAAATCTGTCATATCCTCAAAAGAACCCCATTTCCAGCCTGCAAGAAAAATAAAGTGCATATGCAAAAAAACACTATAGCATGCACTACGATTTGATACACTCAGTTATCCGTATTGTTTTCGTATTTTGAGGGCTTCTCTTATGGCCGGACCACACACTTTTTGGCCCCCTCTCCTATCTTACCGCTTGCCGCCCACTCCCAGTTTATAGTATTCCTTACTTTTTTAAAACAAATCTTTTTTTTTTTTTTTATACCTGCCTAGTAGCTACAACCCATTTCCAGTAGAATCATGTATCCCCATCCCTGCCTTCTCTCTCTATATAGATTCTTCCTTACTGGCAGCTGTAATCAGGTCTTATGGTTTCAACATGATGTCTTATATTGACAACACATAGATTATTGTTTCCATCTCAGATAACCTCTGTGGTGTGCAGAATCGTTTTCCCATGCGTATGTCGGCAGTGACAGCTTGGATGAGCTTTACATTTTTGAAAGAGAACTCTGACGAGAAGGCGCCTATTACTGATTCTTCTATCTAGTCATCTGATTAGTGGCCTGCTGAACTAGTCCCACTATATGTGTGAGGAATTTATTTTTCTAATTGGACACAAATCTAATTTTGTTTGGCTGCAAAAGAAGTGGTACAGGCCCTGATCACGTCCCACTTAAATTGTGGGAATTCATTACACTGGGATCTCCCGGCCAATTTTATTATTAGGCAACGATTTGTCCAAAATGCAGTTGTTACCTCACAATTTCTTGATCGTGCACTGGCTTCCTGTACAACAAAGATGTATCTGTGAGGCCCTTTGTTTAAGAAACAAAGGTCCTGTCTAAGTGTTAAGATACATCAAAACAGCACAGCTCGCATTATTCCGTCTTCTGCCACCCTTCAACAGGATCCCGCAATAAAAATAAAAGCCAAATTGAAGGCCGCTCTCGCTCTTTTAGATCGGTTAAATCTGGATTTCTTTGTAAGAGTCTCTTAAATCTGCTTGCACATACCTTTTATTTAGAAAAAGTTGTAAAACGTGGCTGTTTAAACAGTTATAAGATTCTGTTTTGATTTTTTCAGCACCAGGATGCCCCTGATCCTGTCTAGCAGTTGAGCTGTTATTCATTCACTCATGCATCCATGCCACTGCCTACTGTTTTTGATTGCTTTTTTAATGATTAGTTTGCAAGGGCCCTGCTACTGAACTCAAACTTGGCAGCTCATTTTCCACATTGCACTGCAACACGCCCATACTTTAAAAAAACAAATTACGCTTTTGAGGTGGCCGTTCGTCATCTTAAAAAGAATAATTAGAAACAAGCCAAAAAAAAAAAAAAATCACAATTGCAGCGTGTGCCCATTCTGAAATTATTTATCTTTTGCTTTAAAAAAAAAAACATTCAGAGATGGCTGTTGTGCATGTACACCCCTATGCAGGGTCTAGCTTGTGATTTCTTTTGGGTTATTCTTAATTAACCTTACCGTTCCAAGACATCAGACTATCAACTTAGTTATAAAAAAAAAATCATTGGCTAGCCAATAGGTTACATGAGTGCAACCTAATGGCTTTACGAATGCTGGTTAAACCTATGATTGTGCTTTAGAAAGGTCACACAGCTACAAACTTCCAATACCAGATTTTTAAAAAACAACTTTCAATTGCATAACGTACATTTTTTGTTTTTTTCGGAGTATCAGGATCAGCTTTTTAATTTAAACCTTTTTTTTTTTTTTACACCCAGCTCCACCTTTTTACTGGAAAGGTTAAACTATTTTAAAGGTTTTTAACTGCAGTCTGAACTTTTAGAAATCCACCCAAAATTACTCAAACTTTTAACAAAACTTATAAAATTTGCACCTCTTGCAGTGCCATTTCATAGGTTTTAAAAACAATTTTCTAAATCAAAAAGTAGCCCAAATTTGAACGAAAAAAAATCATTAAAGTTCCAAAACTAATGAATTTACTCCTCCTCTTCCCCTAACTACTTTCCTCAATGACTGCAGTTTAACAGCTGCACCCCAAATACTCACACATTTGTAGATATATCTGCATGCCAATTTGACATCCTGGAATTACCTTTTTATACTAACAGGCGATGGGAACATCACAACGTTCCAGTGCTTAATTTGAGCAGGTGTTTGGCAGGGCCAATGATCTTAACCTTCAAAGCAACGGAACTACACTAAGTTGCTTACATTATCTACTATACAAATAGACAAGTGCCAGAGAGTTGTACAAATTGCATACAATTGCACAAAAGAGCCACATCTGCTTATAGCAACACAACTCACTGTGATAGAAAAGCACACTTCATTTTCAAATATGGCACAGCAATCACGTTAAAGGAGCACCAGTGCCAAACCATGCACAAACTAGGCCTCTGAAAGTCTCTACCACAAAAAGCTATTGGTTCACCTCCAATTACAAATTAGCCCAAGGGGTGGCCAGGGTGGTGCCCCCCCCCCCTATCCTGGCCTAAGAGAACGAATGGTCTAGCTTTGGCATGGCAAGATTTACAGTTGGACCAGCCGCCCAAATAAATTGGGCAACTCAACTTGTCCAATGAAAACCAATCCTGTACTCTTAATTCCAGTACCTGTGTTTTGCCATCCAATCAGAACAGTTGCTGGACTTCAAATATCAAAAAGTAAAGCAAAAACATCAAATAAACTACTTACGTCAGGAATGGGAGCAATCCATGCATTGTATAGAATTTCTATAGTACTGCAAAAACATAGTTTGAGAGCAATGGAACACCATGCAGAGCAAGCGGACTACCATAGAAACTAGGGGAGAGCTATCATTTCCATTTGCAAAATAGGGATGTGCAATTTGCACACAGACTGCATGTGAATGGGAATGCATTTTGCCATAAGGCATTCACAGGGATCACAAAACGACCTGCCTTATGAATATTACTTAAAAAGGTCGCTATTTCCACCCCCCTCTGACTGGCTGCCAATGCAGGGATGGAGGTCTGAAAGGCTCAGAAGACCCCCATGCCAGCATTGTTTTCAATAGGGCTTTTCCGACCCACAAAATGGGTTTCATACCGACCAAAATGCCATGCTGTGTTTGCAATCCTTGTGATTTTGTGAATCTGAGGGGTTGCAATTGCATAATAGCTTTGGATATCAAGCCCTAAGTCTGGGAAAGGGCGGGGACAATAGTGGAGGCTTCAACTGTGGCACCAGGCAGTAATGGCAGCAGGTGTGACCTACAAAAAAAAAAAAAAAAACTTTGGCCCTAGCATGTATTCATTTACAAATTATCACTATTTGGTTGCCCTTCTCGTGCACAGTAAATCTGAAAGTAAATGGAGCGATCCAAGTGCCAATGCACAGTTCTTCAAAAGCACCGTCAACTCACGCCCTGGGAGCTAATTTTACCCAGCAGGGAGGGCCTCTTTCTGCCTCATACATTTTCATACCAGCAGTAGGGAAGAGAGTGTACTCAGGGCAAACATCTACAGTGTAAAAGCTGGGTGTCCAGCACAAAGCGAGGCGGCCAAATCCATGATAGATTTTCAGGATATCTGCATAAGATAAGTTTACATTCAATAAATTTAAATATTTTATATAGTCAAAGGCTATCCTCAAACACGGCTATAAACATTCGTAGACTCCTCTACCTTATGGATACTGCTGATCCCGAGGACACTGACGCAGTGGTGGTCTCCATTGATATAGAAAAAACTTTTGACATTCAGCGATGGGCCTATTTATAAGTGGTAATGAGACGGCTGGGGAGGGCTTCCTAAAATGGATCCAACTCTTATATGCATCTCCAACTGCGCGGGTACGCACCAGTATGATGATTTCTCAGACCTATATAGAAGGCAGGGGGACCAGACAGGGCTGCCCCCTTTCCCCACTTTTGTTTGCCATTGCAGTTGAGCCACTGGCCAGCAGAGCTCGCCAGGGATTGGCGAACCGGGGATTGTGTAGAAGAGACCTGACACATACCATTGCGTTATACGCCGATGATATGCTGCTGTTTCTGGCTGGGGCGGGAGAGAGATTGCCTGGAGCGATAGAGTTATTACAATGCTTTGGTGACTATTCTGGAATCCGGATAAAGTGGCAGAAATCCCTTCTCTTCCCCCTTGTTGGTGAGGGACGCCCGCCCAGGAACCAACATGGCCTTGAATGGGAAGGTACCTACTTGAAATATCTGAGGGTCAAGGTGTTTCATAGCCGCAGAGATATCCTAGATGCTACTGTGGGTGCAGTTGTTTCGAGCCAATGTGACTTTTTGGAGAACCCTGTCCTTGTCCGTGGTGGGCCGCCTATCGATCGCTAATATGGTGGCTCTCCCCGTTTACTATATTTTTTTTACCACCCTGCCTTTTTTTAATCGCTCGCACGGTTTTTAAGGAATTGGATTCCTTACTGGTTGAGCTCACCTGGACTTCGGGCAGGCGAAGAGTGTCCATGACTGTTGCGTAAACCAACCGAAGAGGGGGGCTTGGCCGTGCCTGATTGGGAAACATACTACTAATCATCTCAGCTCCAACGGTTTACTAGATGGCTGCATGCCCGACTGCATGGCGAAGGGGGGGGGGCGCCTGCTGAGACTCGGTCTTTGCACAGTTTGCTCCTTATCCTTCTAATCCCCAGGCGCACTCTCGTGAGTGGTGCACCGGACTTGCAAGTCATCCGACGTTGCTGGCAGCGTTGCCTACAGCACACGCGCACCCACACCCCACACTTCTACGCAACGTACATGCTCTTGCGATGCCTCACTGTACTCAAAACGAAGGGGGAACTGTGGGGGCATAATAGAGTGGCATCGTTATGGCGTTGTTTGATTAGGAGACCTCTACAGGGATGGAGAACATTCATCGTTCTTCTTGGAGTCCATCTAGAGATACCTCCTGGTCAATTCCGGTTGCATCGTGGGGTAGTGTTAACAATACATGATCACTGGGAGGGTGGTGAGGCGGAGCCACTGCTTCATCGTGGTAGCCAGATAATCTGTACGACTACGGGTAGAATACGAGCGGTCACCCTCATATCAGGCTCTCAGAAAAAAGTATTAAGTTGCCCCTAGAACGCCTGTTTGAAAGGGAGGAGGAAGTGGTGACTCCAATTCTAGAGGAACAGCGGGAGTCTATAATGGCACACACAGGGTCTCCCGCAATGCTAGATTTAAGCTCATAAACTTATTTTCTCCACAGAGCATATCTCACACCTGCTAAAATTCTGCGAATATTTGGAATGCGAGAGGTGAGATGCCTCAGATGTCTGTTAAGGGGGGCCAAGATGCTACATATGGTTTGGAGTTGCCCTGAGTTAAGAAACGTTTGGGAGGAGGTCATGCATTGTGTCGCAAAAGTCAGAGAGGAAGATGACCCGTACCCCTATAGCCTCCTTGCTGGGTGGCTTTCCCCATCCCCAAAAACTTAAAATAACAATTAAATTAATAGATTTAGCTTTGGTCCTCGCTAAGAGGGAGATTACCCTGAAATGGAAAGAATCAGCAAGTCCGCAGGTAAATAGGTGGAGAGAGGTTATGATTCAATGGGCATCGTAGGAAGGCGCTGTATTATTCAAGGAAGTTCGAAAGGGACGTACTATAATTGATAACGCTTGGGATTGGTTGGTGGAATGCCTGAAATATTCGAATGCGGAGTCTCTTGAGGACTCCATACTTTCAGAGCAAGGGCAAGAAGACCCAGTGTGTCCATGTTCCTTGACGTAGACTACTCAATACTGTTCTGTACTATTGTGGTGAACATTGTTTACTGATATGCTGAAATAATTTTTGTTATGCTGTTTCGCTATCATTGCGGCGTGGAGGGGGCGAAGGACGGTGGGGGTTAGTTTTCTTTTCGTTTGTATTTCAGTTTGCAGGAAGCATGAGCTGGCAGAGAGCTGATGGTGCCGATATCTATCGTACACAGTTGCTCTTGAACTTTTGGACTGCATGTTCAATTATTTCATTGAAGAGGAATTAACTTACTGATGTGTGTACTATGTAAACAACTTTAGGATTGTCATATCACTGATCACGACAGCCATAAATTAATAAAAAATGTGTTAAAAAAAGAAAAGGTTATCCTCAAACCCTGCATGAACCCAGTCCCCCTGCACCTATGTTGTACACCATGGATAGTAGAGATATTCCAGAATACCTCCCTGTGCTTTTAATGCTCTTTATGCCTCTTCCTTCATCAGCTGCAAGAAACACACACCCAACATAATCTATGTCTAGGCGTCATCCCTCCGTTTACCCTAGGTGTCAGCACAAAGGCAACAGACTATGTGAAGCCCTGGAGTAGTAGATCCTAGACTTCCACGTTTTGGTATTTTAGAAACAAATATAACACAATTAATTCTTGGAAAAGCAATTCACGAGAGCAGTCTGAATGCGAGTGTCTCTCAAGAGATAAAAAAAACATTCTATCACATCGAGAATCAGTACCATCTCACAGAAGCCAAACATAGGGCTCAGCGTCACATAAAATGGTTGTGCAGAAGCAGTATTCCAAACATCAAAGATAAAGCAATGGTGATTAACAAAAGAAAGGTGAATTTATAGTATTATTTCATAAATTGTCAACTACTTTAGTAGCACTGCAATGAAAGAAACTTTCTATAGATGCTTTGCTCATTCCCTCCCTCTGCATCTCAGACAACTGACTTTATGCTTGCTGTTGCAACACGTTAAAAAGCCTGATGCACAGAGTATCCTCTGAGAGTAGCGGTGTCTTACTCCTGTCTTAAGTATATCTTTGCCATTAATTTACAGGCCCGATTCACTATGCATCTTCTGAGTTGTGGTTTATTATTAAAAGTGTAGGTGTAACCTTCTTTGTTCCCAACAATTACCAAAGTAAAACATGTCAACTCATGGAAAAAAAACTTTGTGGTCTGGTATCTGAATAAGCAGGTCTCAATTTTGGAAATTTGTGATCATGTTATAAACAGAGTTACCCAACGAGGCAACGAGAAACGGAGTACTCCTCTCCAGTAAATGAGGAAGGATTGCACAACATGCATCACTCTTGTCATAGGCTAAGGCAATGCAGGGTAAGTTACCCGGTACACAGCATGATGGATCTGATATAATAATTCAGACTGAAGGCAGTGAACAGAAAACTAGGGCACATAAGAGACAGAAGAGGAACATAATTACAAGTAAAGAGAAAAAAGATCACACCATGATCCAAAGCAGACCAGAGTCCAAAATCCAATAAAAGTTGAACCAGATGACACACTGCAAGAAGGCGAATGACGTATCCAACAGAAGCAGAGGCAGAAGCCAAACACAACAGTTAGGTAATGAGAGCGAGCTGTAGGAAGCGCTGGCCACTGGTGCTCAGAGAAGCAAAACTACACTGGCTCGCTTCATCTCATTATTCTTCCTTAGACAGGAGCGGACAGATGCTGCAGGTCTGCCCCATCAGAGAACAGCATAAGCAGTAGACATAGAAGAAAGTCTTTGCAAAAGACACAAAAGGATGCCTCACAACTGTTATGAAAAACGTTATCCTAGAAGAGAATTAGTTGCCTTAAATGTGCAACTAATAAGGATAACTTGGAAGTCCTTAGAAAGTGAACACTTCCTGCTTTACCCTTGAATCTAAGATTTAAACCAGCGAAAATGGAATTCAGAGAGGACATTCGGTTTCTTCCAGGATATTACAGGTCGACGTTTACTAATCATTTATATCTGTCAAACAATTGAAAATGTAGGTCACAAAGCAAATATCGCTCAGAAACTTACGTTTGTCTACTAAGATTTGTAGCTGTATTTAGAATAACATTTTATTTTGGAACAACGTACTAAAATCAATTAAGTGTTATTTGAATACATTAAATGCTGCGGCAGCAACTTGGCTCATAACTATGGGGGTTTTCTGGTTGCTGGCCAGGGTGATTCATTGCAATAAAAACATGCTTTCGCAAGGCTAAATTCACGAGAATAAATAAAAAGTGTGTGCCTGTTGAAGTTGTCAGGATCAAATCAGCGCTCGACTGAAACAGTTTAAAAAAAACAAGCACTGACAAAGCCAAGGGCATTGGCCACCAGCCTTATGGATTTGTCAAGACTTGTTTTGTTTGGCTATGTTTTTTTGCAAAACGTTACTGTTGTTGGAGCTGCCAAGTCATTGCCAATATACAAAGACATTGGCTAAATGGAAAAAAAAAAAAAATTTTAAAAAGCACACCTTTCCAAAATAGTCCCAGGCACCGAAAGGAAATATTTTATGTGTGAATGTGCTTCTGGTGAAATGGCAGAATGAAGTCGCTCTCGGTGGCATTAGCCTATTGCAGAAGTGGGCTGAAACGTTACACCATGCTGTAGTGAGTGTAGCATCCTACCCCAGCCTGGATACTTGTAAATGATCACGCCACACACAGAGCTTGGTATTACACATCTTTATTCATCAGCATGTTACAGTGAACTGAACATTCTATATCATGAATTCTATGACCCACACTCTTATGTCACTGATCTACGGAGTCCATCAGGAACCAAAAGGGACCCGTCATCTCTAACTCACAAGACACTACATCGCCCCCTTAAAGCACCAATAATACATATATACATTATAACACTTCAATAAGTCGTTTTGATGCCGAATCAATCGCCCAGATCTGGTCATGTGAGACTGAGGAGATACCAGGGAAGGGTCCATGACTGGCATTGTTGACAAAGACAACAGTATCGTCATTGGGCTCTATGGACTCAGGTGGATAAGTCTCACTCCTGACATCTGGAATTGGCAAAGGTCGAGGCAGGTGCTTGAAATGCAAAGAATCTCACGTAATGGACTTTCCAGGACGATGAGCAGTCACCATGTGTCCTTTATTGGTCATGACCCTCAGTGGGTCAGCATCAAAAGGAACATCAGACTTGTGTTTCAGTTTCTGCCTTACGATCACTTGGTCTCCTCTGTTGAACACAGTGTTCCGTGCACAGCGGTGTCTGTCCGCATAGGTCTTCTGTGACGTTTGTGAGAAGTGTAGGAAGGTGGAATCTGACTATATGGTTGCCCCCACTTTTTTTATGGTGTTTTGCTGGTTTATGACTTAGTTGGACTGGGATCCTGCTATTCAGGGCCCCAGTCTATCTGCTTTCTCTGTAAAAAGGTTTCCATGTGCCTTAGGCACATCTCTGATTGGAATCTGGAGTGCCCTTATAAGTCCCTAGTATATGGTATACTATGTACCCAGGGCATAGGTACCTCAGAGGCCTGCCAGGGGCTGCAGCATGTATTATGCCACCCCTGGAAGGCCATCCAAACTGACACCACAGGTCTGCTACTGCAGCCTGGGTAAGGTGGTGCATGCACCCCTTACTGTGATATAGGTTACCTATATCACTAAATACATACACACATATAAACCTATAAGTCACTCCTAAGGCAGGCCTTATCAATCCTAAAGGCAGAGTGCGTGGTTCCTATGTGAGAGGGTGCCCCTGCATGAGCAGGGCCCCTCTGCAGCGTTCGGAGACCATCTCTGATGCTGTTTGTAGTGCAGCCTGACCATATACTCTTAAGCGCATTATATCCTCGCGGTAAAATGCTAACTTTGGAATGGCTGCACCTAAACATGTCGTGTTTGGTGTCAAACATCTTGGAATACTACCCCCCGCCAATCCTGGCGGCGGGGGTAGCATTCCACCCTTCTAGAGGGAAAGACATGTTAACTCTGGCTTACCCGGTAACTTCTTTCTGAAGCCCTGGCATCACAAAATGGATGCTGCTGCCACAGACACAAGTCTGGCCTCCTGCTGCTGGACGAAACTCCGGCAGGGGAGGCCTGGACAATAGGTTTCCTGTTGCAGGGAGGTGTGACCACCTCCCCAGACAGGATAATGTGTATTGGGGCTGGGTGGGTGCACTCTTAGAGTGCTTTGAAGTCCTGGGGGAGCAAAAGGCTCCTCTGTGCATATGCCAGTTCAAACCAGCTCAGAGGCTACCTGCCCCTGCTCTGGCGCGAAACTGGACAAAGGGAAGTGGGTGTAGCCACCCCTCCCTTGACCCTCCCATAGGTGGGGTCATAGAGTTAGTCCCTCCCTGTTTTACTGGTTAAAATGGGGAACCCTTGCCACAGCAAGATTAGATTACACCTGGACGAAACTCTGAAACTGAATCCTGGACCTTCGACGCTCTACGACAAGATTAGAGGACTGAAGAATCTCCCTTGGGGTCAAGGAGTGACTCCCCTGCTTGGCAGGCACCAAAGAAGCATCTGTCCGGTTCGCATTTCTGAAGCTCCCGTCGGACGCCGAAGTCATCGCATCACCAGAGGTGGATTCTCAGACTTCCCCGAGGCTACCCTGAGTCCCCAGCAAAGCTGAGGCCCGTGGCTATCGTGGGTGACTTGAGACCGTGACCCCTGGACACCGAGCACACTTGCAAGTGCATCATCTTCTGGGTCTCCCAAGAAGTCGTGCTTTGGGCTCCGAGTAGCCCTAGCCTCCAGCACCACCTGCACCGAAGATCACTGGCCCCCACTCCACGAGTGTCCTGTAAGCCAGCTCCACGTGCGGCGTCACGAGGCTCCTTCGCGGTCGCTAGCCCATTGGCTAGTAGCCCTTAACGAAGGCCAATCTTTTCATTACTTGGCATCCTGGTTGCTCCAGGCCTGCCCTCACTTACCCTCGCTGGGTGAGTTCCAGAGACCTTGCTGGTCTGCACCATCGACGATCTACATCTTACTCGAGACTTGCCGTTGCCAAGGCTTGTTGGGTCCAATCCGGTCGCCGACACCTCAGCACTCGACAGACATCGAGCACCAGCCCGAATCCTGCTCCTGGTCGCCGACAATGCCTCCCGGACCTCGTGGCTGAAGAGTCAAGACGACCGTCAACGCACCTGAAGCACTCGACATCGGTGGGCATCTGTCCATCGCCTTCCTGGTCACTGGCTAGTGACCCAGACTCTGTCCCCTCTGCTTTCAGGTTCACCAGAACTCCGATCCACTCTTGGATCCACCCGGACACTTTTCTCTTGGCCGCCAGCAGCACTTTGCAGCAGATCGCCATTCGAATCGACGACGAAACCCGACCCCGAAAGGCACCTATGCACCCGGCTTCCCTGGGTGAGGTAACACGAGTACTCCGGTGCTCCCGTGGGTAGAGACTCTTCAAAGTCCTAGATCTCAAAGGGTTTTGTCCTAGTCCTCTTTTAAGTGTCCCTTTCCTCTATTTTCCCGATCCCGACTTTCTCCATAGAAGTTAACGGCGTATCGCGGTTGTGTATTTACACTGCACGCGTCCCCCGTGGGTCCCCTGTGTCACTACCTTGGGTGGTTCCTTGTGGTCCAAGCACTTCTAGAGGCTCTAGGCCAAGTGTCTAGTTCAGTCGTGGTTCGCATACCACTTTATTGGTATATGGTTTGGTACGCCCCTAGGGCCCAAACGTGTATTTGTGCTATTATTGTGATTTAAGATCTTATAACTTATGTACTTCGAACTCTAGCCTCATAAAGAGACTAGAGGGGTGTGTTTAGCAATAAATACATATATTTTGAATATATACCTGGTGTGGTGCTCTTTCATTTGGTCACTCAAGAGATTATAGACTGGTAAAACAAGCTGCTTTACATTCCTTCAAGACTTAGCCTGAAGGCTGCTCTCCATAGCTACCACTAGGATAGCTTTCAATAAGGTTGTCTTTAACCTATCTACCATAAGAGTCGATTTGCCCTGGTGCAAGGTGTCCACTTTAATTAGTGAACAGCATATACCAGGCCAACTTCTCACATTGGTGTGCAGCGTGTGGGATTCCAGCTTGCTATTGTTTTACCAGATAATCTCAATTGAATTGATCAACTGAAAACCACTAAAGGTACCTAAGGTACATATAATTTAAGCTTAGAATAACAGTAAGTTCTACTGAACTTAGAGTTGTGTGTTAAGGGATAGCACAACCCTTTCTACAACTCAAGAGAGTTTAGTAGGCCACACTAGAGTAGGTAGTGCATACACCACACCACACTAGTAATGTCTTTAAGGGCAGGATCCAAAGAATCCTTGCAGGAAGCCATTGAGCTTCCACCCTCCAAGTATGATACACTCCCATTCTTGGAATTGAGAGCTTTATGTAACTTGAGAAAAATAAGGACAGGCCAAAGCCCCACCACCCAACACCTCAAGGAGTTGTTGGTGGCTTATGACCTTAGTAAGCCTGTAGGGACTGAAGGGGTAGGAGCTGAGGGTGGGGCAGAAGAAGAGGAGGACGCTAGGGGTACCAGTACCCCCAGCCCCCCCTATGAAACTGGCCAGGAGGGTGACAATGACCCTGACCTGGAAAACCAAACCCCTCCTGTGGATGATGATGAGGATGATCAAAATGATGCACTCTTTGTCCCCCCAGGAAGGATTAAGAGTGTGCCCAGAAGGTCTAGGTCTCCTTCTCAGGAGTCTAACCACTCTGGCACGTCTATAGGGAGCTCTGTCTCATCTCATAGGAGAGAATCCTCTCATGAGAGAAGAAAGAGGCTAGTCCAGTATGAGGAAACTCAGCTGGAACTCAGAAAAAAGCAATTAGCTTTAGATAGAGAATCCCTAGATCTCCTTAGAGAGAGAAGAAAGTTGGGACTAGAGTCCCATGGTGGCAGCCATGTCCCTAGAGATAGGGAAAGGTCCTATGACCATAGGAACCTGAGCAAGATTGTCCCTCCCTACCAGAGTGGGGATGACATCCACAAATGGATAACTGCACTGGAGAGGGCCTGTAAAGTTCAGAAGGTCCCCCAGAGGCAGTGGGCAGCAATCTTGTGGCTCTCCTTTGCAGACAAAGGTAGAGACAAGCTCCTCACTGTAAGAGAAGAGGATGCTGACAATTACACAGTCTTGAAGAGTGCTCTGATAGATGGGTTTGGCCTAACCACTGAACAGTATAGGTTAAAGTTCAGAGACACCCAAAAAGCTCAGACTCAAGACTGGGTTGATTTTGTAGATTGTGCTACAAAGGCTCTGGAAGGTTGGATACATGGCAACAAAGTGCATGACTTTTTAGGATTGTACAATTTGATTATGAGGGAGCAGATCCTTAATAATTGTCAAAACCAGCTTTTGCACCAGTATCTGGTGGACTCTGATCTGACCTCTCCCCAAGAATTGGGAAAGAAGGCAGACAAATGGGTCAGAACCAGAGTAAAAACTAGAAATCAGGGTGGTGACCAGAAGAAAGATTCTACTAAGTCCCAAGAGAAAGGTGGGGATAAATCTAAGGATAAGTCCCCTACAGGGCCCCAAAATTCCTCTTCTGGGGGTGGGTCCCAAACTCCTTCCTCTCCTGAAAAGAAACCATATTGCCATGTCTGTAAAAGCCTGGGCACTGGAAAACTGATCCCAGTTGCCCCAGGATTGGCAATAAAGAAAATGTTCCTCCCACAACTACTACCACCCCTCCTGGTACTACCAGTAGTAATCCTCCAGTTGGGAGTAGTGCACCCAAAAAGTTAGGTGCTTTTGCAAGAGGAACAGAGGTGGGCCCTAGTTTAGACAGGGACCCCTCAACAGACTCCTCTGACTCTGATGGTGGTATAGGATTTGCCACCTTTACCATGGGTCCCATAGCATTGGGCAGGTACAGATTGGAGCCAATGATTAATGGTCAGAAAGCTGTGGCATTTAGGGACACAGGGGCTAGTGTCACCATGGTGGCAGGGAAACTAGTCCCCCCTCACCAGTTTTTACCTGAGTTTAAGTACCAGGTGACCAACATTGATGGTGTCAGAACAGATCACCCCATGGCCATAGTCAATCTCAGCTGGGAGGGGGTCACAGGCCCAAAGAGAGTGGCAGTGTCCCCCACCTTACCTGTAGATTGCCTGATGGGCAATGATTTGGAAATTTCAGCCTGGGCTGAAGTTGAACACCGAACCCATCTTAGGATGTTGGGCGTCCCTGTAAAGGTTAGTGGGGCTGTGATGGCCACAGCCCCAGCCCAAGAATTTGGAGAGATGGAGCCTGAAAGAATGGCCCACTCTCCCCCAAAAGAGAGCACAAGGGTTGAAGAAAAGTCTTCTTCCCCCAGACAATAGGTAAGGGTCAGCCTCCTCAGGGAACTGACCCTACCCCTAGTGAAGGAACTGCCACAGAAGTAGTCAGGCCTGGCCTGGCCACACCCCTGATGGCAGAGGACCCTTCCAAGGTGGTACCCAGTCTGGAGCAGGTAACCTGCCCCCTCTCTACCCTGCCTCAGTCAGCCCAGGGCTGCAGAGGTCAGGGAGGTCAGTGGACCCCCAGGGCCCCCTGTCCAGAGGAAACCCCCATCAGCAGATCAGGGGCACCCAGTCTAGTAGCCCTAGCCAGGTGAAAATTCCTCTACACACTGAGGGATCCCCCATACCTTTATGTAGGGACCTCCCCAGAAGGACTCTGGTAGGCAAGGGCAAACCTGGGACCAGAAGGTTCCAAACCTGCCATGTCCCTCCAGTGTTCCATCCAAAGGGACCCAACCCCCAGCTGTCGGCAGCCAAAGGTTGACCCTTAGAGCAAAGTGCAACTCAGTCATGGAAAGACAGGCATACATGGTGACCAGTGATCTGAGGAAGCTGAGGCCAACATTCCTAGGGCCTCACTTCCCTACTCAGACACCTCACCAGCCTTGTACTTTACCTAAGCACACCAGAGGTAGTGATTCCCCATGGTGGAGACCCTCTCATACCCTTAGGGTGAGGGATTGCTTAGTGGACCATAACATAGGGGGCAACCATGCTAGTGCAGGTGCTTCCTTATATGGCCACTTAGTCAATATAGGCTCAACTGGCCAAGGTTAGCCTTATCTCCTTTCGTTTGGGGGGTTATGTAGGAAGGTGGAATCTGACTATATGGTTGCCCCCACTTTTTTTATGGTGTTTTGCTGGTTTATGACTTAGTTGGACTGGGATCCTGCTATTCAGGGCCCCAGTCTATCTGCTTTCTCTGTAAAAGGTTTCCATGTGCCTTAGGCACATCTCTGATTGGAATCTGGAGTGCCCTTATAAGTCCCTAGTATATGGTATACTATGTACCCAGGGCATAGGTACCTCAGAGGCCTGCCAGGGGCTGCAGCATGTATTATGCCACCCCTGGAAGGCCATCCAAACTGACACCACAGGTCTGCTACTGCAGCCTGGGTAAGGTGGTGCATGCACCCCTTACTGTGATATAGGTTACCTACATCACTAAATACATACACACATATAAACCTATAAGTCACTCCTAAGGCAGGCCTTATCAATCCTAAAGGCAGAGTGCGTGGTTCCTATGTGAGAGGGTGCCCCTGCATGAGCAGGGCCCCTCTGCAGCGTTCGGAGACCATCTCTGATGCTGTTTGTAGTGCAGCCTGACCATATACTCTTAAGCGCATTATATCCTCGCGGTAAAATGCTAACTTTGGAATGGCTGCACCTAAACATGTCGTGTTTGGTGTCAAACATCTTGGAATACTACCCCCCGCCAATCCTGGCGGCGGGGGTAGCATTCCACCCTTCTAGAGGGAAAGACATGTTAACTCTGGCTTACCCGGTAACTTCTTTCTGAAGCCCTGGCATCACAAAATGGATGCTGCTGCCACAGACACAAGTCTGGCCTCCTGCTGCTGGACGAAACTCCGGCAGGGGAGGCCTGGACAATAGGTTTCCTGTTGCAGGGAGGTGTGACCACCTCCCCAGACAGGATAATGTGTATTGGGGCTGGGTGGGTGCACTCTTAGAGTGCTTTGAAGTCCTGGGGAGCAAAAGGCTCCTCTGTGCATATGCCAGTTCAAACCAGCTCAGAGGCTACCTGCCCCTGCTCTGGCGCGAAACTGGACAAAGGGAAGTGGGTGTAGCCACCCCTCCCTTGACCCTCCCATAGGTGGGGTCATAGAGTTAGTCCCTCCCTGTTTTACTGGTTAAAATGGGGAACCCTTGCCACAGCAAGATTAGATTACACCTGGACGAAACTCTGAAACTGAATCCTGGACCTTCGACGCTCTACGACAAGATTAGAGGACTGAAGAATCTCCCTTGGGGTCAAGGAGTGACTCCCCTGCTTGGCAGGCACCAAAGAAGCATCTGTCCGGTTCGCATTTCTGAAGCTCCCGTCGGACGCCGAAGTCATCGCATCACCAGAGGTGGATTCTCAGACTTCCCCGAGGCTACCCTGAGTCCCCAGCAAAGCTGAGGCCCGTGGCTATCGTGGGTGACTTGAGACCGTGACCCCTGGACACCGAGCACACTTGCAAGTGCATCATCTTCTGGGTCTCCCAAGAAGTCGTGCTTTGGGCTCCGAGTAGCCCTAGCCTCCAGCACCACCTGCACCGAAGATCACTGGCCCCCACTCCACGAGTGTCCTGTAAGCCAGCTCCACGTGCGGCGTCACGAGGCTCCTTCGCGGTCGCTAGCCCGTTGGCTAGTAGCCCTTAACGAAGGCCAATCTTTTCATTACTTGGCATCCTGGTTGCTCCAGGCCTGCCCTCACTTACCCTCGCTGGGTGAGTTCCAGAGACCTTGCTGGTCTGCACCATCGACGATCTACATCTTACTCGAGACTTGCCGTTGCCAAGGCTTGTTGGGTCCAATCGGTCGCCGACACCTCAGCACTCGACAGACATCGAGCACCAGCCCGAATCCTGCTCCTGGTCGCCGACAACGCCTCCCGGACCTCGTGGCTGAAGAGTCAAGACGACCGTCAACGCACCTGAAGCACTCGACATCGGTGGGCATCTGTCCATCGCCTTCCTGGTCACTGGCTAGTGACCCAGACTCTGTCCCCTCTGCTTTCAGGTTCACCAGAACTCCGATCCACTCTTGGATCCACCCGGACACTTTTCTCTTGGCCGCCAGCAGCACTTTGCAGCAGATCGCCATTCGAATCGACGACGAAACCCGACCCCGAAAGGCACCTATGCACCCGGCTTCCCTGGGTGAGGTAACACGAGTACTCCGGTGCTCCCGTGGGTAGAGACTCTTCAAAGTCCTAGATCTCAAAGGGTTTTGTCCTAGTCCTCTTTTAAGTGTCCCTTTCCTCTATTTTCCCGATCCCGACTTTCTCCATAGAAGTTAACGGCGTATCGCGGTTGTGTATTTACACTGCACGCGTCCCCCGTGGGTCCCCTGTGTCACTACCTTGGGTGGTTCCTTGTGGTCCAAGCACTTCTAGAGGCTCTAGGCCTAGTGTCTAGTTCAGTCGTGGTTCGCATACCACTTTATTGGTATATGGTTTGGTACGCCCCTAGGGCCCAAACGTGTATTTGTGCTATTATTGTGATTTAAGATCTTATAACTTATGTACTTCGAACTCTAGCCTCATAAAGAGACTAGAGGGGTGTGTTTAGCAATAAATACATATATTTTGAATATATACCTGGTGTGGTGCTCTTTCATTTGGTCACTCAAGAGATTATAGACTGGTAAAACAAGCTGCTTTACATTCCTTCAAGACTTAGCCTGAAGGCTGCTCTCCATAGCTACCACTAGGATAGCTTTCAATAAGGTTGTCTTTAACCTATCTACCATAAGAGTCGATTTGCCCTGGTGCAAGGTGTCCACTTTAATTAGTGAACAGCATATACCAGGCCAACTTCTCACAAGAAGAGTCAGTACTGTAAAGTTTATCAATATCAATAGATGTCTCACTGGTCCATTGAGGCACTTTAGTGACTATGGCTCTCCCAAACATTAAGGTGCGTGGGCTTTCACCTATGGTAGAATGTGGAGTTGACCTGTAGGCACGAAGCGTGGACTGAAGAACTGATTTAAGTTCATGTTTTTCTAGTGTAGCACACTGAACGGTCTTCTTGAGGGTACTCATAAATCTCTCAACCACTGCATTCGCCTGTGGCCAGAGAGGTGTGCTTTTCTGATGCTTGATATTTAAATGAGTGATAAAGTCTTTAAATTCCGGACTACTGAAAGGCGGGCCTCTGTCAGATTTCAAAATTGAAGGAACATCCCAAGTTGCAAAAACACTTCCTAGTATTTCAATGACTCTGTTGTGAGTCGTTCATGACATATCTTCCACCAGAGGAAAACGGGAATATTCATCAACAATTACTAGTAGATGATATCCATTGTCAAGGGGTCCAAAGATATCAAGGGCAATCTTCTCCCATGCATGAGATCTTTCATGTTCAATAGATGTGGGGTGGTCTTAGATGACAGTTGCTTAAATAACAGGCCTTTAACTCTTTTTTCAACTCTTATCTAGACGGGGGAACCACACTTGGTCCTGTAAAGCTCTTTGCGTAGCAACAACCCCACAGTATCCCTCATGGGTCAGTTCAATGACTTGTTGTCTCAGACTTTCAGGTATGACAATTCTTGACCCTCGTAAGATGATGCCTTCTGGAGTAACTGAAAGTTCCTCTTACACATTTTTGAATTTCTGGTATTTAAGGTCATCATGAAGAGGCTGAATATGTGTTCGCCACAATTGGTGTGTAATAATATCTTTGAGTATTAGCAAATCCTTGTCAGTACTCGTGGCAGCAATGACTTGTTCTGCAGATATCGCAGCAGGGGTACTGGATTTCACAGTGAAATTAACATCGTCATCAGCCGCTTTGGAAGTAGTGCCATGACACTGTATTGGCATACGTGAGAAGTAGTCAGCAGGGTTTTGATCTTTTCTTAAATGATGTACAATCGTATAATCTTACTCCTGCAATCACAACCACCACCTCTCAATGCGTGGGGGGTATCTTGGCTTTAGGGCTGCCAAAAATGGAGAGCAATGCTCAGTGGTGAATGACAACTGTGAAATGTTTTCCATACAAGAACACATGAAAATGTTCACAAGCCCACTTTCTTTCTCAGGTTGTGAATAAGCATGTTTTGTCATTGACAACTTCAGCTAGCATAAGCCACAATGTGTCTCGGGGCATTGGAATGTCTAGGTTGCTGGGCAAGGATGGCACCCAACCCCACTGGGCTCGCATCAACAACAACCTACATCTTTAATTTCAGATCAAAGTCTGCCACTTCAGTTGCGTTCTCAATTGCATGCTTATTTTTCTTGAAACTTTATTCACATTCACTTGGCAATTTCAAGGGGACATTTTGTTTGGCAAAATCACCAATATATTGGGAACAGTAACTGGCCATACCCTGGAAGGATCTCAGCATAATTACATCCTGTGGGGGATTAGTAGATGACAAGGCTTGTACTTTGTTTGGATATGGAGTCATTCCCCCAACAAAAAGGACATGGCCAGAGAACTTGAGTTTGGTTTGATGAAACTCACATTTTGCCACATTTAAAGTGAGACCTGTGTCAGCAAGTATACGACACACTTGTGTCAGAGCTTTATCATGTTCCTTTCATGTGGCCCCAAAAACTAGTATGTCATCATTGTAATTGAAAGCATTTATGACTGGCTGAGTTATGCAACAAATGACATCCTGAAACAGTTCAGCAGCTGATGACACTCCGAAATGTAGCCTTTTATGTAGAAACAAACCAACGAGTCAAAAAGGTAGTAATGTACTGGGGGCGCCAGGGGGCGCGCATGCAGATGGGCGCACAGAAGTGAGGCTCCTACAGCCCGGGACATGAAATACATAGTTATCCTCTCAGGCTTACAGGCCAATTGACTCCAAAGTGCATTCCGCAATGCCCATAACAGTGGGGCACTGGTGAAAGCAGCGGCTGATCTAAATGCCGAGGGGGATTTCGATTATCCCTGGCGGCAGCTGAGACTGGCGGCGAGGTGGAGCGGCTGAAGAGGGCGCAACGGGGCTGATCATAAATCAAGGAGCCACGCCAGAGGTGGGCCGAGACCGCACGCCGCACGGCCAGCGAAGAGAGAAGTGGATCGGGCAGCTGGAGTTCAAACTGTTGGCGTGCTCAGCTGCAAGATAGCGATGACCGCACCATACATGCCATCTACGAAACTCGTAACGGAGAGACACTCATGACTGCCGCGGCTGCTTTGAAGACAAAGATGGCGCCGACACACCCTGGCACAGCTGAGGAGGGGAGGTGAGGCAGGCAGCTGCATTGCGAAATTACACGTAGACTGAATTCGAGCCGTATCACCCTGTTAAGAGCGCGCTAGTCAGCCACACAGCGCAAAAGAAGAGATTAGCAACACGACCGGCCAGAAACCCGTTCGGAAGCGTGCCCGGAAATACTTTAGCGGCGGTGCCGACACCCTACCACCGGGAAGTGAGGACAGGGTGCACACTACGTAATATAGGCCGCACGCGGCCCACCACAACTGAGTTCTGCAAATCACAGGAAAACTGCGGAGTAGGTCTAAGACGCAAGTTTTGCCACAAGTGCTGTACAAGATTGGCAATGAGCCACTGCCTACATACAAGGGGCATCGACAAAGAAGATAGCACCCCGTTCCAGAGTACCGCAGTACTGCTGCCCAGGTGCTAACAGAGGCACTAGCTGCATGAATGCTGGAGAGTGATCGCCCCCCCCAAGCAACACGTAAGATACCAGCCCCCCCTCCGCACCCCAGAGCCACTAAGATTGCTGGGAGTCCCACAGAATCACCAAGAGTCGAAATAACAGCAGCACAGGCGAAGAGTATATAGGGGTGGCCCAAACTATATAAATAGGACAAACTAGTCTGACCAGCGCTCCATGACACACGACCCGTGGGAGCGATCAGAAAGACTACAATAATATACACAGTGGGGTACACCCGACACGAATAACAGCCCTTATCAGCACAGAGGCAAACTGAAAATTTGCTACGCCATAAGTTGAAGCTCTACATCAGACAGTGCCCACCGTATAGGAGCACAGAACCTATAAGCAGCAGCCCAAGACCCTTAGGCAATCCTCGCGCCGCACACAGTCTACAGCACGACAACAATGGGCAGAACCGAGGAGAAGCAATCTAAATTGCCCTTTGAGACAAGGGCTGCAAGATGACCAGAACGGACTGGGGCGGACTCCCCCCAGAAGGCCCGGAAGATGAATGGAAATCTCTGATCCTCACCACGAAAAACAGCCTCACGTCTATAGAGTCTAAAATGGACACTAGGTCGACTTGAATGGACACCATAGTACATAAAATAGAAAAACAAGACAATCGAATCACAGAAGCGGAGAATAGGATATCAGAATTGGAAGATACCTCAGAGGGCAGGAAGGAGTAATTTCTACAAATGGATCTACTGCTGAAAGTAATCGCAGCCAAAAATGAAGACTTAGAACATGATCAAAGTGCACTAATATTTGCATTTTAGGCAAGAATATATAGAACGCATGCTCCTTACAGTGTTCGGCACTGAGGCTTTCTCCCCGCAGCTGGCAATCTAGAGGGCTCATCGATCGCTGGGACCACGACCCCCTCCGGGCGCACCGCCTAGGCCTATCATTGCCAGACTTCTCAGTTATCGAGACAGACACTGTTCTTCGACTGGCCAGAGAAAAGAAGAAAGTCGACTATGAGGGACTCACGCCCGCGTTCTACCCGACTTCACTGCAGCAGTGCAGGACGCCAGGAGCAGGTTTGTGAAAGATTCCTGGTAAAGGGTGGCTTCAGTTTCCCAGATTTACACAACTATTATGAGGCTACACAGAAGTACATCATATGTGAATGAGCCCAGAGTAAACTAGAGTGGTGGCAGTGACAACTATGGGATGTGTTTTGGCTTCCTAGAAGACACAGACCTTTCCTACACTCAGATCACTAGCACACTTCTAGACGTTTGGGACTACTGGGCTATGTTCCCAATAGGGTACGGGCACATCCTTCATTTTAAAGAACCCAGGTTCTCTCTTGGAGCGCGCACGCCGAACATGCATATAGGGAGAGTTCGTCAAATGGTAATTTAAAATTAGCAACTTGAAAGTGTCTCTTTGTCAAGGACGGCTCGTTCAGAGGTCGTAGAGAAGTGTGGTGGCACTCGTGGGCATTTTAGAGGCACAGCGGCCAGCTTGGGATAGCTGCTGGGGTGTTTTGTGTAAATAACTTAAGATATGGGTGGCCGGAAATTGAGCACTGTGCGATGATTTTTCTTTGTGCTGAGGCCCTTTTGTGGGGAAGAGGGGTGTGTAAGGAGGAGTAAAGAAGTTCTGTGCGACTGGTGCTCTTGGTGGAGGGTCTGCTAAAGTTAACTGGACATTTAGCAGTCGAATGAATGAATGATAAGTTTATTGTGTGATTACTTAAAATCATTACAAGTTACATAAAACGCAAATATCACAGTAAAGAAAAACAGTGATAAAAACCCCCCCAAAAAACACATTTCCTGTATAGGAACACATTTTGCAAGCATGGTAAAATTAATACAAAACGTATAAAAGTGTGAAAAATCTTGCTGTTCTATAAAAAAACGGCAACTCATTTAAAAATGATTGAAAGGTAGTAATGCGTGGTATTAACGCGTGTAGGGCGACTCGCTGCCATTCAGGGGATAGTACCGTCTGAGATGCCACTGGCCCATGCCATAAATGTGCAGAGACAGAGGGTGTACTACTTTTAAAATACAGAGGGTAAGTTAAAATAAGCAATGCGTATATAAAAGCAGCTCAGGATCACACAATGCTTGCTGACACAAGCCATTAATCTAAAGTGCAAAGTACAGTGCATGAAAATGTATGTCTTGTTAAGAGCTGAAGTGTCTAAGAAAGTACGGCTTGTAAAGTGTAGACAGCGTGTAATATTTCGTATAGAGGGGCAACTCAAAAACAGCTCAGGATCATACTAGGAGTGTTGACACAGGCCATAAAATTAAAGTGCAAAGTACAGTGCCTGAAAATGTAGGTCTTTTAAAGTGCTGAAGTGCCTAAGAAAATACAACTTGTAGAGTGCAGACAATGTGAAATATTTCCTTTAGAGGAGCAACTCAAGATCAGGCCGGTCGTAGGAGCAATTGGGAAACCACAGAAGAAAAAGTGCAAGTTACATGTGCCAAATTATGATCTATGACGTTCGAATACAAAGTTCTGCAGTTTAGGAAGTTCCAACGACAAAGTTAATCCGAGTTTGTTGTGTCAATGCAGAGACCTTGAACACTGCCTATATTGGGGGATGAACAATCCCTTTGGGCATTAAAGCGCATTTTGCATGAAACTGGCTTTTCAGATTTCAAGCAGCCCACAGTGGTAATGGCTGAGCCCAGGGGTTTATATGGGGTGGGTCAAGTGAAAACAGAAATGGGTTCACATCAACTACTATACTAATGTCCTTAATGTTGCAAGAGCACTAAAAGTAATACAGGTCAGTCCCTGATGCATTTCACTTTTTTGACTTCATGTTGTATGGTATATCTAATCATGCTTTCTAGGAGTATATTATTTTCCCAGACATGTTTCAGCAATTTGTTTTTTCATGCAGCGTCAGAATCTTGTGCAGTGCATCATGCAAGCTGTGTTGCCTCCAAGTGCTTGGGTGAGTTCAGGGAATGGGAGCAAGGGCTCTAAAGATAAAGGCATTCCAGAACATTAGCAATCTTGTGTAGCACAGCCATGAAGCAAGCAACCTCCTCCTTTGGAGGGCAGAGGGGATCTCCAGATCTTCTTCAGGAAAAAACGACCAGGCCACTTGCTTTCCACAGAGCAAAAGTCTCGCCATGATATGCGTTAGAATGGAGAAAAATATTATCCACCTCATTGCCATCATCGTGGTTGACGATATTGGTCATGTGAATATGGTTTGAGTAAGAGCCAAACATCCCTTCAAACCTGCTAAAGAACGTATTGTGAGGTAAAGTCCTGCATGGAACTCTTTCTCCATCAATTGTTGGGCATGGCACTGGGATAGTATCAAAATGGCCTTCGCTTTTCGGAAAAT
The DNA here is from genome assembly GCA_963921515.1 of Calotriton arnoldi. Lineage (NCBI taxonomy): Eukaryota > Metazoa > Chordata > Amphibia > Caudata > Salamandridae > Calotriton > Calotriton arnoldi. The sequence goes on along the minus strand of CAWUFW010013638.1, from coordinate 174,125 downwards.
TGCCTCATTTTTGTAGCAGACCCGTGTTGGTTGGAATGCTGGCAGCGGAGCAACTGGCAACTGTTTGGCAGAGGAAGAGATTTGGCCAGTGCCATGGCAGCATCAGGAAAAGGCTGAGCAGGGTTGGCCAGGGCCATGGATGGAGTCTCTGGTGGAAACTTAGTCCTAGTCAGAGAGCCCAAGGCTGAGTACACCAGAGCGAGCTGGAGGATAAAAGAGCAGCATAGCCTGGATGAAGACAACAAACTGAGCCCCAAGAGAAGAAAACTCTAGGTAGAAAGCAGGAGGCTCTGGGCCCAAAGCCAGCTGCATCTCTACCAAAATCGGCTCAGTGGATGACTGATATCAGGGAGTCAGGGAATGACCTGGAGCAGTGACGCACCCGCCGGTCATACTAAGCTTGTGTCATGAAGAACTCCACCTTCCACTCCTTCATGGCCTTGGCATGCACTTCTCACACAACCTAGAATTATTTTTGGGCTCCAGGCACCAGAGGTGTATCTGTTGCTGTCCAATGTCAGGGCATGGATAGCTCATCTCCTTTTGTCCAATGTCAGGCATAGCTTGCTCATGAAATCCTTTTTTCACTTCTTATTCTAGCGCTAATAGTCTTGTTGTTATAATGTGGTGGAAAAAATACATGCTATGCAGTGGCAAGAAACTTAATCAGATACTCATGCCTGGCATGGGAAAACGTGAGAGCTCTGTTGAATGCTCTCCAACACTATTCAAAGTAAATTTGCTCAATGGTACAAACATTATAGTTCTGTCATTTCTGTACCTGTTTAATACAGGTGCTAGTGGAGTAAATGTCATGGGTAACTGGTATGATCATGTTAGTGTATAATACATCTGACTTGCATATGGTTATTATATGCAACTAACAGGGTCAAATGCACATTTTACATTTAATTTGTGGTGACAGAACCTACCAACTTTGGTAGTTCATGCTCTGCGATCGCTTGCGTAGTAAGTTTTTGCATGCCTAAGTTGCATGCAGCCTTGGCAGCAATGCGCAGAGACCCTTTATTGGCGCACACAGAAGAAAAAAATTAGAAGGAACATTGCTCCTCGGTAAAAAAAAGACTTCTGAGGTCCTTTACATCCCTATAAACCCCAGTTCACTTCAACACTGATTTCACCTCGGTAAAGGATAAGTCTTGCTATAAATCAGGAGATTTATTTCCAGGAGCCAGCACTGAGTCATTCACGGCATGTAAGAAGAGGTTCGGATTAGAAGAAAAGAAGAGCTACCGGTATCAGCAGTTACAGTATTTGGTAATGATCCAACATTGGAACAGCACCCATTAGATCAAAACTCCTCTATAACATGATGATGAAAAGATATGGGGGTCAGAATTATACACCTTGGTAGGTGCACACAGTGAGCCAGCATGGAAATAAAGGACAAGATGGGCCAGTTATTTAGGTTGAGAGATCACAGAGGAGACTCATGGGGGTTGTGTGGAAGACGTAGCTAGGTTTAGTGCGTGATCCAATTTAAAAAATAGGCTTTGCTTGAAGTAATGACGGGATGGTCTATAATCCCACACAAATTGAGTAAAATGCTGTTTAGCGTACATGCTCAAGGGGGTTTCATTCCACCGGTACATGATTGCATATCTAGTAGAGTTGTCCCACATACAAATATACTAGAAAGAAGTGCTAAAGCCACTAAAAGCACAGTGGGTATTCAGGTACCAAATGACCCATACAAGGCGATACTGGTCCTCAAACCGGCTGACTAATGTTTTAGGAACTGGAAATAAGATAACAACTATTGCTCATTGCGAGGCACTGGGAAAAAACCTGCAGGCCTAGTAATACCGTGGTATGTGAAGTTGTGAGAGACTACAATGATGGAAAGGCTATCCAGACATTTGTTCAAGGAAAGGCACGACTTCCTGATTTTGTGGCAACCAGTGTTGACATACATGAAAGGTGAAAAGAGAGAAGCAAACCTGTCCACCCAGGCTCAGAGCCAATCTTTCCGAATGGCCACCTAGCCCTATCTATGTTATTAAGCAGCTCAGGTCTTCTCAGAATATTTGACATTCAAATGATGGATCGGCAACAAAACATTTCTTTCGTACCTCAGTTGCACGACACTCTGTTAGGTATGTGCAGAACTGGGAAGGAGTAATGTTGTATTAACAATGTCTTCGTTACTATATAATCTGGTAAATGAGGGACCACTCGGTAGGCAAATGATTTTTGTGTGAAAGAATTGTAACACCTTAACAACAGATAGTACAAGTAAAGTAAAAAGTATTCTTACACATTCCAGTGTTGAAAAATTGGGAATAGTTCGTGACCTCAGAGATGGTGAGAAATTGTAAAGGATTACACCTCTGACTGCTCTGTACACAGCTGTTCATGGGCATAAAATAACCGGACAAATTAAACTCTAAAAATAATGACAATGTATTTCTAGACACTAGCATGAAGCATATAAACTAGAAAACACAATGGGAAAAAATACACAAATGGTCAATGGGAAGTTACATACTAGCTTTAGAAAAAAGATAATTCTCGGCTCCCGTTAATTTCAGTGGACAGTGGGGAAATACACAGATTTTCAGTAGGAAGAATTTTAGGGGTCGAGCTTGACTAGAAATTATAATTCCTAGTTCCTCAGTGTGTAATGATGTTGTATGGGGTTTAACGAGGTAATACTGCTTGTTTTTCCCGCTCCTAGCTACAAAACCTGCATGGCAAAAAACCTGTGAGAGGATTTGATCATAACACATCTTGGAACCCCAATTCATTAGCTATTACGTGCATGTTCATTGGATACTATGTGCATTTTCTGAACAATTGAATATGCGTCTACGTTTTCACTCTGTGCTGATTTTCTTTATGCTGAAAATAGACGGCGCACATTTATTTGGACATTTTCGAATGACCCCCAAGCCCTATCTATATTATTAAGCAGCTCATGGCTTCTCTGAACATTTGGCATTCAAATGATAGATCTGCAACAAAACATTTTTGAGAACAATGCTTGTTTGTTTCCTTGACGTTTTTGAGCCTCAAACTTTGCAAGTCACTGGGTCATGATGACTGTTTCTCCCTGCTTCAGGACTATCTATGTTGCGGTAGTTGATTAGCATTAACTGGTCAGTGAATAACATTCTCTGGCCAACATAACAAGTTCCAAAGCAGGAGATGAAAGCCAAGAGGGTTGCCCCCTATTCACTTCCTGGCTAGAATGTCAAGGTTCCATTCTAAGTGACACAGGGAGCTGCAGGCATGGTCATCAATGACCTAACCCTTACTCGGGCTGTTGTAGTCTTCTCAATCCGTGGTAAGAGGACCGGAACTGATGCCACACACTCCTCTGTAACTGATAGCACTTTGCAATCCAAATTAACTTGCTGGACACAAAATGCTAAAAACTATGCCTTAAAGCTGAAGTAGCCCAGGCAAACTTCACAGGAGGCAAGATGGTCTTCTACTGGAAAATTCCAGCTAGCATAGCAAGTTAGCTCTGGCTTGGTAATTTCTTTCTTTAAAGACACGTACGTTGAGGGTGGATGCCAATGTTACGTTTCTTTATAAGTTTCAAACATTACACGATTAAACTTGCATTATAATGATCTTAAATCCACCACTAATTCTCTCATAGGCAAATGAAATGCATTATTACTATGTCATGTTATTTAATCTACACAATTCTTTGTTGCAGGATTAGCGACTAATGGCTATTTTGCCACATTTGCAACCAGAGCCTTAAAGTAGGAGGCAAATGGACTCTCCTGAGACACATGACAAGCACATTTGTTTCCCCAAATAACAGAATGTAAAATGCTCTATGCATGCAAGAAACAGGAGCATTTTTACAGCTTATTTTATTTGAAATTAAAACCTTCGAGTGTTAGTTTTCATCAGTGCAAGAGCGCGAGTGAACCTTCTTTGTCACCTTTGGGACCAGCTTCAACACAAGGCACCATTATTTATTCCCATCTCAAAGGTTTACTACTTTATAAAGGAGTGGATTTTACAACAAAAAAAAATGATAAGAATCCTCACAGTTGGGATATATATATATATATATATATATATATATATATATATATATATATATATATATATACATATATATATATATTATAACTGAAAATACCGAAGGTTTCTGGAACGTTATAGTTAGCACGGACATTTCACTAGTACAAAACCAGAGAAATTCAGACGTTTTAGTTACCTGAGCTAACTAACTCGCACCCCAGCAATGCACTGCTTATGGCCTCACATATTACATCACTCATAACATGGTCAGTTACATCACTGATGACATCACTGATGACATCTCAAATGACATCAGTGGTGACATCATCTGGTGACTGAGTGTTTCGAAAACGTTTATGAGTGTTAAATATACATACCAAGGTGTATTGGTGAATCAGTTGGTGTATAAGTGCCTGATTGGTTGATTCAGTGGGTGCGTGAGTAACTGTGTAAGTGAATAATTAAGTGTCTCAGTGAATGTATGTGTGAGTGACTTGTTGTGTTAATGTCTGTATCTGTCAGGTGGTGTCTAAGTGGCCGCAAAGGTGTGTGAGTGGGTATGTGAGTTTCTCTATGGGTGAGTGATTGGGTGTCTGAGTGGGTTGGTGGGTGGGTGATGAGTGAGTGAGTGGGTGGGTGAGTCAGTCAGTGGCTGTATGGGCTAGTGAGTGCATGTGTGTGGGGCTGTATGGGTGAGAGTGTGTGTATACCTGGGTCGGTGAGTGAATGGATGTGTCAGTGGTATATGGGTGAGTAACTGCATATGTGAGAGGCAGTATAGGTGAGTGTTGAAGTATAAGTGACTGTATGTGTGACTCAGTGAGTGCAAGAGTGGCCGTATGGGTGAGTGTGTGCTTGTGTCAGTGACTGTGTAGGTAATTGAGTATGTGTTAGTATCTGTATGAATAAATTAGTGTGATCTGTATGAATAAATGAGTGTATGTGTGTGTGTATAAATGTATAGGTGAGGAAATGGCTGTGTGATTGACTCTATAAGTGACTTAGTAGGTGTGTGAGTAGCTCTACGAGTGACTGACTGTGTGAGTGGCTGAATGAGTGGATATATCAGTGGCTGTATTAGTGAGTGAGTGGGTGTATGAGTGGCTGTATGGGTGGGTGAGTGAGTGGATGTGTGTGTAGACCTATGAATCAGTAAGTGGGTATGTAAGTACTAGTATGGGTGTGTCAATGGTTTCGAGAATGGTAGTGCGAAAGTTGGAGTGGGTGTATGAAAGGTTTTATGGGGTGTGAATGGGTGCGTCAGAGATTCTATGGATGATGTCATCAGTGATGTCACTGACCATGTCATGAGTGATGCAGTATGTGAGGGCATAAGCAGTGCATTGAGGGGGTGCAAGTTATAGTTAACTCGGGTAACTAGGACAGCTGAATTTCTCTGGTTTTGTATGAGTGAAATGTCAGCCTAACTATAAAGTCCATGAAACCTTTGGTTTTTTTCAGTGTATTTCTAAGGTTTTTTAAATGCTAATTCCTAACTATAACGTTCATGTAACCTTTGGTTTTTTAGTGAATTTCTAAGGTTTTTTTAACTAGCAGTCGTGTTTGCAGAGGTGTGGAGAAAAGGGACTGGGCCTCCATCCAGCTCTCAGGAATTCCGCTGCGTAGGGATTACAGGAGGCACCAGGAGGGCTTCTTGGCCCCCAAGGTCCCTCTGGAGCCAAGGGGACTTTCTCCCCCAACTAGTAGGGCGCCGGGAGGCACATTTGCAAAGTGGTGGGGAAAGGGGGCGTGGCCTCTGACAACATCTCAGCAATCCTGCTGTGTGGGACCTACTGGAGGCAAAAGGAGGGGTAGTTGCCCCCAAAGGACATCGTTGGGGGCCAACTACCCCTCCTATTACCTCAAATCCCATACAGCATGATTACTGACTTCTGATAGCAGGCCACGCCATCTTTAACCACCACTCTGCAAACGCGCCTCATGGTGCGCTCTTGGTTGGGGGATGAAGTACCCTTCGCTTGTGAGGTCTCCTTAGGGGCCAACTAGCCCACCTGTTACCTCCAGTAAGCTCCACACAGTGGGACTGCTGAGAGGTGGTCGCAGGCCACACCACCCCTTTCTCCACCACTCTGCAAACATGCCTCAAAGTGCACTACTGGTTGGGGGATAAAGTCCCCTTGACTCTTGAGGATCCCTGGGGCCAACTAGCCCTCCTTGCTACCTCCAGTACGCCCCACACAGCTGAATTGCTGAGAGGTGGTCAGAGGCCACGCCCCCTTTCTCCACCACTCTGCAAACGCACCTCCTGGTGCACTGCTGCTTGGGGGATGAAGTCCACTTTAGTCCTGAGGCCCTCAGGACACAAGGGGATCTCATCGCTCCACCAGCAGGGCGGCGGAAGGCACGTTTGCTGAGTGGCGGAAAAAGGGGCGAGGCCTCCGACCACCTCTCAGCAACCCCACTGTGTGGGGCTTACTGGAGGTAATAGGTGGGCTAGTTGGCCCCTAAGGAGTGAAGGGGACTTCATCCCCCAACCAAGAGCGTGCCAGAGGGCACATTTGCAGAGTAGTAGAGAAAGGGGGAGGGCTCTCCAGCGAGTTGCCAGCTTCATTTTTATTTTAGGAATGGGGGTTGTGTGGCCCACCCTTCCCTTGACCCTTTTGGGCCCCGGGGACCCTATTAACCGGGACCTGACCCATTTAAAAAACTTGTATTATAATAAACCGGGAGGGGTGCCCCCTCCCCAGGCCGATTTTGGCCCCGGGGACCCCATCCCCCGGCCATTTGTTTTTTCAAGGGACAGGGGGCTGCGTGGCACCCCTTCCCTGGACCAGTTTTAGCCCCGAGGACCCCATCCCCCACCCAGAGGCCTGCCCTGTATTTAATCATTTTTTTGATGGACCAGTTTTAGCCCCGCGGCCCCCCTCCTAAGGCCAACTTCGGCCCCGGAGACCCCAGCCCCCGGGGCAAGGCCTTAACCTTTTTTTTTTTTTTTTTAAACAAAATGGGTAGGGGGGCCTACAAGCCCCCCCTACCCAGGCCGATATTGCCCCGGGGACCCCATCCCCCGGGACATGGCCAGGTCGTTGGGGACTGCGGGGGGGAGCCTCAAGGCCCCCACGGTCCCCGTCGGCTCCCCACCTCCTGCGGGAGCCGGCATATCTTTTGGGCAGAGAGAGTTGCAAACATGCAGCTCCCTCTGCCCGAAAGCAATTCTGCTCCGCTTCATGGAAGCGAGAGCATTTTTCAATGCTCTCGCTTCCATGAAGCGAAGCAGTGTTTGCTATGGCTTGGCAGGAGCAGTGCTCCAGCCAAGCCATAGCAAACTGCAATGTCCCGGGGATGGGCACCCAGTGACATTGCTGGAGCCGACCCTGGGGGGTGGCGGTCCTCAGGACCATTTACGCCGCTTCACCCATTTTTAAAATAGCCCCGGGGAGGGGGTGGTACCCCGGGGCAGTGGGGGGGGGCGCGTGGCCCCCGCGTTTTTTAATACTAACCCCTGGGACTGCATGGGGGGCCGGAGCCCCCCACTCCTTATTTCAGTATAGCCGCATGGCCCCCCGCATTTCAGATAATTAGCCCCGGGGAGGTGGCAATCCCCGGGGCTGCGTGGGGGGGCTGCAGCCCCCCCCCACATCTTTGTAAATATAGCCCCAGGGAGGTGGTGGTACCCGGGGCTGCAGGGGGTCTGCGTGGCCCCCGCCGCATTTTGAAACATTAGCCCCAGGGAGGTGGCAGTCCCCGGGGCTGCGTGGGGAGCCTGGAGCCTCCCCACGCATTCTAATTCAAAATAGCCCTGGGGAGGTGGCGGTCCCCGGGGCAGCGGGGGCCCACGCGGTCCCCCGCATCTTTATTAGTTATTACCCCCGGGACCTGGCCCACCCAGGGGCCTAACGTAAACGAAGCGCAGGAGACCACGCTTTTTAAAAAAAAAAAATTATTATTATTTGCTGCCGGATTTGCAGATCCACCGTGAATCCCGCCAAAAATGTACCAAAAAAAATGCTTTTTTTGGAACCCCTGAACAGGCCCAGGGGATAGGGTGTTTCTACCCTGTCCCCTTTTCTTGTTTTTTCACGTTTTTGCTTGTGACTCAGTTCAACCGAGTCACAAGATGGTTGCCAACACTTCCTGGTTTGAAGTGTTGGCAGCCAATCAAATCTCAGGCATGAGATCGGGAGGGTTTGCGGATCCACCGCAGGCACAGTTGTATATCTGAGAAATCTTTAAATTTCTCAGTAACTACTGAACGGATTTACACCATTTAACAAAAAGAGTGCTTTCTGGACCAAGAGCTACCTTTTTGCCAAATTTGGTGTAATTCTGTTCAGCAGTTCGGGCTATAGCCATATCTAAAGTTTCCTATGGAAATTAACATGAAGAAAAAGTGTTTTGGGACCCCCTTTTTCTCGGACCCCGCTTGACGAATCACCCCAATACTTTCAACACAGCAGCTGAAGTGAGTGGCCCATTACTTTTGAAAATTCGCGAAAATTCGTCAACAACGCCAAAGTTATAGGCAAATCAAAAAATGCTTTCCCTATGGGAACTAGGTCCTAACTATAACTACCTACCGGCGACCGCCAGTAGGTAATATTTATATTCTCAACTTTGGGGCGATGGATCCTCATTTAACCTATTTTCCAAGTAAAAAGATGGAAACTGTCCAAAACATTTTCAAAATAAAGTATCCATTTATCCTGAGTACAACTGTTTAAAATTTAAAAGAAATAGTGGAATGCTATCCTGTAGAGAGCGGCTGCAAAAAGATTCCCTGCAGACAAACCTCAAACACTTCTGTGACTGGCTCCAAATCAAATGTATCAATTACCCATCATTTGACCCATATCTCCAGTCGATAAATAGCAAATATCCTGATATGACTCTCCAAAACATTCCTCTATTTCAACACATCTCAATGGAAAGTTCAGCTGAGGCCAGTATTTTCAGCTGGAAGGAACATGATTGCAACATTGTCAACTTTAGAGTGTTTGCGATTATCTATACCAGAATTATCAAACATGCCAGTCTCTCTTGAAATTGACAAATCTCTTGAGGAAAAAGCTTAGAAACTATAATAATGGAGGCTGCATGTCTCTTCTCCTCACACTGCGTGGTACTGGAACATTCAAATGCAATAAACAATTCTGCAGAGAAAAGTAAGATGTTTGGAAGATGTTAAGTTTAAACAAACCCAGGAAATTTGGCATCCCAATAAAATCACTGATCGAGGAAACACCTCTCATGAAGGTCCGCATCTGCAATTGCAAAATCTCTGGAAATCAGCCCTCTGTCACACAGTAAGAGGAGGTTGGCATGATTATTAAAATACTTGAAAAAAAAATTGAAGTCGGGCATACAATGAATATCTGGAGGAAGAGTTGTGGCTCTTAAATTTGTCATGGAGACTTGTGCAAATAAAGTATTGAAAAGCTGCGGCCACCACACTGAGCCTAGCAGATGGAAGAAACCTTAAACAGAAGTGGAGCTAAGATGGCGAGAAAACCCAAATTGTCATGTGTTCCAGTTAGGCCTAGAGGGAAGCACTGACATTTTACATATATATGGGTCTTTACTAAAGTTGCCTTCACTTTAACACAATGACTTCTGACACACATTTGCATCCATGACAGTCTGGATTAGCTTCTTGGAACTATCATGCTACCTTGACACCATGGACAAGGTTTATACATATGTTGTACAAATGTGCTTGTTGTTTTCGTACATACGGCAACATAGCTATCTATAACACACAAAAAATGACAGTCTGATCAAGATCTCGGCCCAGGGCAAGGATGCCATTTGTTATAAATAAAAATGTGTTTCCGGGTGTTGGCAGAGGAGTCCTTTGCTGTAATTTGCATGGTCCTTACATGCTGATGCTTCGACCTGTAGCTTGCTGATCTCTATGAGGGGTGTCCAGCTCGGGACCTACATTCCTTCCCTTCAGGTAATGGGGGTATGATTATCCAGTACGGGGATTCTTGGCAGAACTCACACATGCCCTAGAACATAGGTTAGGGACTGTGTAGTAGGAGTACGCCAGATGTCTATATTGCTTTATATGCTTGCATATATACATTGTTTCAGCACGATGGTGGAACTTTTCAATCTGTTCACTGACCTAGTACTTCTAATAACTTTCATTTGCTTCGGTCTATTGATCATTGCAGCACTTCAATTTTATACAAGAATCATGTTAGTTCAATAAATATTGAAAACGACCCACTGCGTATTCCTTGTACATTTCTATGAGAGGAGAACACAAGTGACTGAGGAAAAGGGTTCTAGATCTGTTACCACGATTCCTGGGGGATCACGGTTGTCATGTTCAGTAGTTGCCAGAACCATTTGCTACCTGCCTAGGGGGGCTTATGGAGACACTATGAGCTAGCTGGCCTGTAGGATGGCATATCCTGAAAGGGTGCATGGGATCAGCCTGGCACTATCTCATAGGATATTCTGGCCACAAATGCACAGTACCTACCATAGGGTGGAAACTACATAACAATATCTAGCAAAAGAAAGGTTGGAGGGGGACAGAACTGCTTCCATAAATGGAGCGGTGACAGATGAACAGGCATTTAGAATAACATTCTCTTGGTGGCTGGCATCTAATTACACGTAGGCACTAACTTGGGAATGAGCCTCTTCTATAGATAATCAGAATAAGCATGGTGATAGCATTATAATAGTCTGTAGCTGTGTCAGAATATGTTTAGGTCATAAACGGAATTGTTGTAGTCGAGAAGATAAAGGAACAGCTTGGGTGACAGATTTGCTGTAGATGATGGACGAATAACAAGCTGATCAAAGAAAATAGAGGGAAGACTGGTGGTAAAATGTGGCTTGGGAGCTAAAGCGGAGTTAACGATTGCATACAACAATTGATTAAACTGAGGCCGTCCCCATGAAGGCATGCCACCAAATATCAGATAGGAGCATGGTAGACCTGCCAAACTTGTAGGACTTATTTTTTGCCACTGCCGAACTTGAGGGATTTCAATCTCATCCATTTAGCAATAGCAGTGAGGTAGTCATGAAAACGAGAGTGAGTAATCTTGTTGATCAATGAACTGGGTGACATCAATAAAAGAGAAAGGCCACTTGAGCATTGCCAGGGGTAAGGCATTAATGTTGAACAGGGAGGGATCAAGGCAGAGGGGAAACAACCTTTAGAACGCATGCATTACATCGCATGCCATTAGATCGCGGTTTTTAGAACGAAAGTCGTTACAACGACTTGCACTGGAGGGCGCTATAGGACAAGGAGTAGTTTAAATTACTATCCAACACCTTCCCTACTGTACGTAGGCTGGAGTTGGAATAGTAAATTAAACTACTCCTAAGTCCAGCGCCCTCCAACGCAAGTCATTGTAACGACTTGCGTTGTTAAAACCGCGATCTAATGGCATGCGATGTAATGCATGCGTGGTATCGTCATACATCCAGGCAGAGCCTTGATTAAGCATACAGGAAAGCAGCCAGAAAGTGAAAGAGTATGCAAAAGTAGAGATGGCCTAAGAATGACAGTGAACTAAAGGGGTAAGCCATACCAGGACACTGATGCTCACCCCATCCTCTGCCACATGTTGCAGAAGGTCAGGGAGGGATTAATTGCCATAGGGAGTGTATAAGCCCAGCAAAATGAGGGCAGAGCTTCCATCCAGATCCAGGTTCAAGCATAACTCCTCCAGTGCTGCAACCATCAGGGTTCTGTGTGCCATAATAATGCAGATACCAGAACGAGAGCGATCTAGGACACAGGTCTGATCTAGGAACCGAAATAGGTCGGGCTACTGATGTTTTTGATGGTATTAGAACCCCATGGAGGTAAATAAATAGGCTGATAGTTTAGCATATGTGGGAGGGTCAGAAAATACCTATCCGAATGGCAGCCTAATAGGATCCAGGTCTTATCAAAAAAGCATGGTCTGAAATATAGTCATTAACAATGTATACTTAGGTGGCTGGACATCAGGAACCAAGAAGGTAGAAAGAGATAGGAAGAGGGGCTGGGATGGTGTGGGGCAAGGTGGTTGCAAATGTATGTTTGTTTTCCTTCTCCTATTCTGCTGTCTCTCACCTTTATGTCCCTATGTTCAATTGGCAGTTAGTGGGTTTCTACTGGGATTTAGGTAATTAGCAGGAGTTGCGTGGATTTATACTTTTAAAAATGTCACAGGTTGTACAATTTAATTATGTATTGTTAGTACTGAAAATGTCTTGTAAAATCAAGTTTATATACATAGAGACGACTTTGCTAATGAACACACTTCAAAAATGTATGGCTGGGAACAAGTGGTCAAAAGCTATAGGGAAAGCAATCTGTATCATAAAGTTGACATTGATGAAAATAAAGCAAAAGATAAAACTACCGTAAACAAAATGCCCACTAGCAGGTAGCAGCACAGTTAAATGGTTCATTCAAGGGTAAGCACTCATTAGGCTGATGTGATGTACTCCGTTCATTTGATGGGAACCCTGATGAAAAGTTACAAAATAGCTTTCAAGTTAGCAGCATTCTTCAAACCTTTCGGGGCATGTCCCAACGTGCTCCGGCCCATGGCAAAATGGATGGCGGGGCAGTCCTCCCAAATTCACCGGTCTACTGGCCTTCCCAGCAACTCAGAGGCGATCAGGGAATTACTTCATGAAAGACTCATTTTTCCTTTCAGGACCATTCAGATCCAGACTCACATGCCTTCAAGGCAGTATTTTCAGCATCCAGCCTGCTTGGTTCGGGTCTCTATGGTTCTAGGGTATTTGCGGCTTTTCATTTTACAGTTCCTTGAGAAACGCCCCCTACCACAGCACATTTTTCAGAAGAGATGTGCAAATAATTAAGTGCACCAGGTCAGAAAAGTGAGCACCAGGGATTCAAGATAAGGGTAGGAGTACTCAACTCTGCAAATTTTCTTCTTCTAGTTACAAACAAGTTCTGAAAATTCAATGGACAAGCAGGTAGTTCTCGCAATGGGAGCTACCATACTATCGATGGGGAGCACAAACCAACTTGTAAACAGTTCCCACGGACACTCGCTCCGTCACTCTAAAGTGATATTGCATCTCCTTTTCAACAATCACTACCTACCCCTCTTCAAAAGGCTTTATGACCTTTTTGCTAACATTCTTGCAGTAATCATGCTGGCTAATAGAAACCATAAGTGCCTTAAACTGTTTCCCTAAAAGGAACACATGCAATGTTTCCTATTCATTACCAAATGCCCCAGCAGCACTCTCTTCCCCTCTTGCTGACTTTTAAAGAGGACAAGCAGATGCCTTCAAGAGAAGACAGCCCCAGAGGTGCTACAGGAAGCTAGCCCTGTAGCAACAGTGGGAATTAGGTGACAAAGGGCACAGCCAAGGTATGCCTCTCATTAAGTCACTGTATCTTAGGCACAAAATAACCCACTTATCAAGATTCAGAAATCTAAAACGAGGAGCTCAAATCTCATTTGAGTCGGGCAGGCAAAACTGCACTTAGAAAGTATGTTTCGCAAAGATTTCAAGCACCACACCATGATCTAAATGAATAATGAAGCTACATTTTGCTGCAAGGAAAATGGGTTTACAGAAGGCAGCTGTCAGTATGTAATGGAGCAAAGTACCGGGCTGCCTGCTATACTGTAAAACTGGGGGCCTGAAAGCATCCAATATCCCAGCGGTAACTCCACCCAAGAAGCAGGGTTGCGCTTGCCTGCATTAACGTTCCTTACTTGCGAGGAGTTATTAATCACTCTGACAGTCTTGGTGACAGCTTAGGGCAGTAATGGGAGCTGCACTAAAGACAAAGCATGTTGGTTTTACAAACCACGTGTTTCAAACCTATTTGTTGGGCCACATCAATGGTCAAACATGGAGAATTCCAAATTAAAACAAGCTTTGGCAAAGCCAATAGATCTTGCACGTGCAAGAGCTCTTGGCTTTGCCAATGTCTTTTAGCATCTTTGCAGTGCAGCGCGGCTGCTGTACAGCCGTCTTAAGTGAGACCTACCAATCAGGACTACCTGGTGACTGACACAAAAAATGTAAGTTATTTTTAATAATAATAATGTATTTTATTGAGTAGTGCGTTTGGCACGACAAACCACTGTGACTAACCTATATCATTGTTAATCAATTTAATAGTACTCACATGACTGACTTCGAAAGAAAGAGTTAGTCTTTGAGCTCGTGAAATTCAGAACACGACACGTTTCTGCAGCAGTTTTGCTTACCAATTCATCCTAATGCACAGTTACTTGAAGTTAGAATGCAGTTTAAATTAAGTTGGAATAAATTAACACACCTGATGATAAAAATAATCATGGACTCGAAAGACGGGGTTTTATCGCATTTATCTTTACGTATTTTTTATTCATGCTGCCTTTTGGCACCTTGTTTCAGCTCGCTTGGGAGGCTTAGGTGGAGAGAGAAACCTGGTGAGGGGCATGACGCTTCGTGAGAAGCACAAATACACGGAGACTTTAATAGGACAATGGCGGCTGCTGAACGCCCCCCTAGAACTCTAAGAATGGTCTGCCTCAGTAAGATCCGTCTCTCGTCACCACTGACTGGGAGCGCAGGGCGAGGAAGCACTCGGTCTCGGCGGCAGTATGGGCAGCAGGCTGCGACTAAAGTTGGTTTGAGGTCTCCTAAGAGCGGCGGGGCTCGTAAGGATAGAAATTACCTCAGAAGCATTTACTTTAGGAAGAGGACATTGCACCCTGAGTAGGGGATAGAAGTGAGGCAAACAGCAGAATGCTGTAAATAGCCAATTGCAATTTAATCGAACGATATTGGATGAAAAAACTACGTATTCATATCTCATAGAGTGTTTCTTCTTTTGACAAATCTCCTAATATCACACCTGATTCAGCTAGAGCGGTGGACATTAGAAGTGGGTAACTAGTTTAGAATCTCGGCTTCGGCATAGCATCTTGTGATTCCATGCAAATCACTTAATTACTCTTGGTTTAAAAAACAGTTGTGTAAGATGATCTGATTTTCTTGTGAAGCGCTATAATGCCCCCGGTTCAAGTTCGTGCTACAATCGTGCGAGACGGGCAAGCAAGGAGAGAGGTGGGGTTACTGAGAGCAACGAGGGTGATGGAGGCACTAACACGGTGAAGGGGAGAGTGGGTTGAAGAAGCAACACGGGGAAAAAGAAATAGCACCACAATCACAGTGCAAGCAGCAGATGGAGACTATTCAGGAGGAATCAATCTGTGCTTGGTCCTTGCTCCACAGAAGAAGCCCAAAGTGATGTCTGGCACGCACCGGCCAATTAGGAGGTACCAAAGAAGAGTGCCAAGGAAGCCAACGAATGGTAAGCAATGGGCAGGTTCCAAGCCCTTTTTGTAGACTACAGTGTCTCGCAAGCGAGACGCATGCGCTAGCACATGCTCTCGCAGGCTCGACCCTAAACGGGGGTGGGGGACCTAAAACGTACATGAGACTATGTAATAAATACCTATTAGCATAACGGAACGGATTAGGTGAATTCCTGCACAATGCCTCCAAACAACTGAAGCACTCTTGACACGGATTATGACGAGCATTCTCTCCTTCCGCGAATTCATCAGCTCTAAGGAGATTTAATACTATTTTTTTTAGGCAGAAGACAATTCATTCATTCATAGAATAGTAGATACGGACATGATTTAATTGAGTGGTTCTGGACTAGTCAGTTTATACGAAGTCAGACCTTCCTCGTTCATTGGAAAATTCAAAGGTTTTGGAGGAAATTTTTAAAAAAGTGAAAATTGCTGAGTTCTCTGAGATCTCAAAAGAAACTATGAAAGAAGGAAGAGGGTGGCTGGTTGTCTTTTAGCGGATATACATTTACAGTGGTAACAGGTTTGGCTTATTTTCTTTTAGTCTATGGACAGGGGAACTAGGGTGATTGGCTGTCTTTAAAAGAAGCTACTGAAGAGAACAATCCAGAGATAATTTCAGGCATGTAGATACACGTGATTTGTTTGAAAGAGACCGAGACTGGTTAGCAAATGTATAGAAAGAGGAATAAAGTATTTGGTTATTTAAAAGAAATCCATAAATGTCAGGAACTCGGGGTAGGTATGTTCTGAAAAACATTTAGATAGACTCCACAGGCTTTTCGCGAATTGACCGAGAAATTGGCTGAGGAGAACGATAACCTCTATTTTTTGTAAACCTGCCACAATAAAGAAAAAATAAACCATTGCCTCGCTTTATTTTATGGGCCTTTACACAATGTCGAGCAATCTTGCTTTCCAAGTAGCACGCATGACTTTCCTCTTTGCGCCATCCCTGCTTCATGTACACAGGAGAGCTGGCTCTTGCTTTCTGTTATGAGCCAGTCAATGTAGTTGCCCCCGCAGGCCCGGGGATGGGATGAATTACTGGCACAGAGCCACAGTTAAAGACTACTTAGCAGACGGCAGCAGAGAGACCGCTTTCCCCACCCCTCCTCCCGCTGCAGCAATTGTATGGTAGAGAGAGCGAGGTCTCAAGGTGTGCCTCTTATATGTAAGGCATATATCAGTGGCCCATATAAGCAGCGCGGATAAAACAAAAACCTCTTTGCCTTGGTTTTTCTGTGCATAGGGCTTGTCATTACATTAGATCATGACCTGTTGTTCCTAATGGGTGTTGTTATGACTCGGGCTTCTCACTTCACCACACAGAAGTGCACTACAGAGCACTGATGGAGATAGGTTGAAGCTGCCAATGTATCATTAATAAATCTTTAACATAAACACATGGGAGATTTAACACTAAAATGCAACAAGGAACTGTTTGAACTGTCCGGTTAAGAAAATTCTATATCTTTTTTGCAAAAGCATCTAATGGAATCAACTTTGTTCTTTATACCTTGCGAACTTTGAGATCTCCACATTCACTTTGTAAAATCTATTTTTTGGTTCACAGGTGTTATATACAGTTATTGTTCTATTTATACATACAATACTTTCCTCTTGAAACCACTCATCCTCAGCAAAAAGAGAACTTGTCACAGAGCCTTCTCCAGTGCTGCCCCAAAGATATGGAACTCTTCCACCGGAAGTTCGCAGAATCTCCTCAACTACGGCGTTCAAATTGGAAGCCAAAAGATTCCTTATGAATAAATTCTTACCCTAATTTGGGCTAGGCTCATCTGCTCGAAGATACTGTTTCCTACGTCCGTTGTACCATCATTTGTTACTGCTCCTCTTTACCGCAGACTGTGACCCCCTTCATTGCCTGTTTATACCTGTTTTTTTTGTATTACCCCTCATGGTGCAATTGTCCTGGAATCTGCGATTAATCCTGTTTTTTTTTTTCCCCCTACTTGTTGACAATTGTGTATTTATGTCCTTCCTTCCGTTCTATTGTAAAGCGCTCTGATATCCCTCGGGATCTTGTTCGCGCTATATAAAACTTTATAAATAAAATAAATAAATAAAATACATACACATTTATTTAGCACTTTTATAAAGCACATTATGTCCTGTCACCGAGGTCACAAAAGAGCAATGTATATGTGTTAGACTGTCCACCATAGTTGGTGGCCAGAACATTTGCCATGTCAGGACTAGTGCTGAGCTGATGGAACCAACCTGCCCACTGCAACATCCACACAGCGTCCTTTGCAGAGAACAGCACACACTTCCATAGCGATTACACAGTGCATATATTACATATATATATACATACATGCATACATATATACATACATATTCCCATAGGTATAGAGATAGACTGGGACCATTTGTACTTCTACCTAGGTTTTCAATCATAGTTCAAACAAATCTAAAACCAAACTAATAAATACAATCAAAATAGAGTTGCAAAAATACCACTGAAAGTGTTGCAGTGTGCCGAATATGTTCTTTATTGTGCGGCAAAATTTTCTTATCTGTGCCGCAATATAGAGGAGGGTCTTTTTAGAATGAGTTATTTGGGGCACGTGACTCCACACCCAGATGGATCAGCACCCCCGCCTTGAGACCCTCACGGGTGAGTAGCTGCGCTATATAAACTCCTGATTGATTCATTGACTGCTTTAGTTTTATCTCAAAAGACAGAGCCACTTCTAGGGGGGCGTGGCCAACGAGCCAACATGGCGGACGTGAGATCCTAGCGCTCCGGCCGATAACCCTTCGTTATCCTGTTAAATCATCCACCCGCTGTGCCACCCACGCCGGGAGGGGCATGGAATCTTCCTGGTAACGTGCAGCAAGTGTGCAAGCTGGTCGCTAGGAGCCTCGGAGTCAGCGCGGGCGGAGACCTTGCTGAGGCAGCGGCTGAGGCCTGTACGCCGCGTGGCTGGGTGAAGGCGGGGCTGGGCGCCAGTGAGCAGAGGCTGCCCGGGCTGGAGCTGCTGTGCCTGCGGAGCAGGAGAGACGTGCACGGACCAAGCCCGGTGAGGGGGGGCGCGCGGCAGGCCTGCGTCGCTGCTGAGAGGCAGCCCTGCCCGGAACTGGTGTCGTCTGGTGGAACAGCTGCATGCCCGGTATTTGATGAAGCGGGGCGCGCGATGATGGTAGCGCAGACGTCTGGAGGTGGTGAGCCGCCTGGTGAAGGTGCGGGACAGCGGCGGCGGTGCTGAGCGCGCCCCAGACCAGCAGAGGAGGCAGCTTGCGGCGGTGGGAGTGCCCGGGGCCCCACGAGTGCAGCGCCGGCTCCCATCGGAGGCAAATAGAGGTGAGGAGGTGTGGAGCGACTCTAGTTGCAGCAGAGAACGCGCCTGAGGCCCGCAGCCCCAACACCAGTGGTCACCGGCCATAAGCAGAGGTGTAGTGCAGAAGGAGCCATACGCCTAGGCGACCCGTGCCGTGATAGTAACAGGGGGCCCAACTTCCGGACTACCAGGGGCTGGAGCGCTGCAGACAGTGGAGCATTCCTGCGCCTTGCCCCATGCGCTGGGAAAGAACTGCATGCACAGTGGAAGGCAACCTCACATTGCGCTGACAGGAGGGAAGTGACCACAGGGCATGCAGTTGGACAACTGACTACGCCACTGGAGGTAGGTGTGGCTACCTCGCTGTGGGCAGCGGTGCACCAAGACAGCTGAGAATAGCATGTGAGCCCAGCGACCACAGACAGACGTGAGAACCAGAGCGCAAGGACGGGCGGCCTGCTCTCCAAACTAGGAAGCGGGCGGGAGATCTGTGCACTGGCCGCTGAAGCAAGTCGGGGCCTGCTGCCCACTCTAGGCCTGCACTGGTGGGGACGGCGAGGAGTCCATGTGGTGGGTGTCCCTGGCTGCTCATGGTCGCGACTTCGAGACGCTGCGGGCGAATGTCTGCGGCTCAACAGTGAGAGTCGTGACGCCCAGAGTGGGAAGAGCTAAGGCAGCACGCAGTAGCGGACCAGCTCGCCTGGGTGACAGCAGTAGTCAACCGCGCCTGGTGCACGCGGTAGCGGGAGCCGTGATCGGGAATCATCAACCCCATACTCAGGGTTAAGGACACCGGCGACCAGGGCGTCCACGTTGATGCTGTGACCTGTATCCCCGACGTCGGAATCTTCAGCAGAGGCCAAACTACAGCAATACTACGACCCCGGCAGCAGCAGGTGTAGCCCTCCACACGTCGAAGTGAATGCGCTCGGCGCAGCAAATAGTGATGGGCCGCCTGCGCAATAACGCAAACCAGGGCATGGCGCGCACCGGCAGTTTGGAGTCACCACGCACAGGGGAAGCACTCTCTGCAGCTGCATCAAACACAGCATTGGAAGCAAAGCTAGACACGGTGCTGGAAGCAGTGGAGAGAATAGGAAGTGCGCCTGACCAAACCAGAACCTCGCTAGAGACCAGAATCGACAAGGTAACCCAAGACTTCACGCTCCTGCACGCAGATCATCGCAAGCTTGCAGAGAAGGTCGAAAAACAAAATCAGTCGATTGCAGAACTGAAACCTGTCACCCAAAGTCATGCGGCGGCCTTGCAGGACATATTGGACCGAATGCACACACTTGAGGACAGAGTGGAAGATGCGGAAGGACGCTCTCGCCGCAACAACGTCCGTGTGGTGGGTCTGCCGGAAGGCGAGGAAGGGCGTCATCCAGAGCAATATGTTGAGTTGGCTCCGTGACATCTTGCCCCCAGCAACATTATCGCCGCATTTTGTGGTCGAGAGGGCACATCGGGTACCGACCCAAAGACCTCCGCCTGGAGCCCGGCCGCGCCCATTTCTCTTTAAGCTCCTCAATTATAAGGACAGAGACGCCATACTGCGAGAGACCCGCAAACTCGCTGAGCTTAAAGTGAGTGGTAGCCAAGTCATGCTGTTCCCGGACTATACGGCAATGGTGCAGAGGCGCAGAAGCACCTACGCAGCGGTGAAGCGTCAACTCCGTGAGCTGGAGCTGCCCTACTCCTTGCTGTTCCCTGCTCGTTTGAGAGTGGTGACGAAAAACGGGGTCCGGTTGTTCGACTCGCCAGCGGACGCGTGGGACTGGCTGGAGGAATCGGGACTCTGGTCGGGAGTCCGCCCCGCGGATGTGCACCATGACAAGGCGCCTGGCAGACGAGCCAGACGGCGCAGACAGCGCGAGAGGTTTGGGAAGGCGAAGTTGACGACAGCGGCGCCTAGTCCGGAGCGCAGCAGGATGGAGCGTCAAGATGCAATAGACGTCGTTGCGGCACTTGGGAGGGCGCAACATCAAGACCGAACTGACGCCAGCTTGATCGATTCAATGGCAATCAGTGACTTGTCTTCCACAGGACTAGGTGAATCCGCAGACTGCCGATGATATCATCTGAAGAGCCCCCATCGCTCTGTAGGCCACTAGAGACAAGTCACGCAAGTAACATTTGCACTGTGAAGCCAGTTGTATAATGGGGAAAAGTTCGATTGATTCAGATAGCACACATAGGTTGTCTGTATTAGATGCACCCAAGTTGAGGCGTTAACAGAAGGCAGTTGATTCACCTGTTTGAGTGGACCCCAAGTACCCATCCCTATTCCCTGCTTTGAGAGTCTAGCGGGGCATATCTGCAGTCACTTACGCAATTTCACAAGGGGATGTCGCCGCTTGCCCGGACATGAGAATGCCATGATTGACATATCACGCCCCCCGACCCATGCTGTGCGGGGCTGGTTTGGGAGTGCGGGGGATAACTTATCACATGACTATCCTGCCTCTCCGGGTGCCTACGGGCTGGTCGTGAGGATCAGGGAGTGGTACATTGGGCCCATTTTCTTTAAACCTGAAGAGAAGGGAAACTGTTGTAGTTAAGTACACACTACACACACCCCACCAGCTACTGTACTGGAATAGTTTCTATACCGTTGTTGTTAAGCATTGTTTGGACGGGCGCCTTGGTGTACCCGCCCCCAGCTGTTATGGGGTTCAAGATTGAACCGATGTTCAAGTTAGACCTGACCTGCCTTACATTAAATATTGGCGCCGCAAGCTTGGGGATGCCCTGCCCGCCCCCAATACGGTTGCAGTTCATTCGCACCTATGACACGGGTTAACATTATGACATGGAACATACGTGGAATGCATACGCCCGCTAAGCGTTACTCGGTATTTGCTTATCTACAGCGACACTCGACTAACATTGCACTGCTGCAAGAGACGCACATGTCCTGCGCCGAAATAGACCAGTTGCGCAGGCGCTGGAGGGCAGATATATGGCACTACCTACTCGGCGCACGCGAGGGGCACGCTAGTCTGGGTAAGAGCGGGGGTCCCCTTCGTGCCGGATGAAACGGTGATAGATCATGAGGGTCGATACACCTTTGTACAAGGGCGTCTGAACGGCAGACAATAGTATTGGGCTCTATATATGCGCTGAATGCGGATCAGCCCGCATTTCTCGCACGGCTCTCAGTAACACTGACTCCGTGGGCTGGTATCCCCTGGATGATAGGTGGAGATTTTAAATCAGTGCTTGATCCAGATATGGATAGGTCGTTTCCCCCCCTGCGTAGAATGCCCGTAATATCCAATGCGCAGGCCCTCACGGACTGGCTAACCAACTGGAGGATTATAGATATATGGCGCACTATGCATCCCACAGAACGCATCTACACCTATTACTCAGCGGTCCATGGCCTACACGTGCGCCTTGACAGGCTGGTAGGTTCGCAGTCGCTGCTCCCGTTAATTAAGAGAATAGAATATCTGGGTCGGAAGCACTCCGATCATAACCCCCAATGGCTACAGCTCAATTGGGAAGTAGATCGACCCCCCATACCGACATGGAGGCTTCAAACGAATGCGCTGGAAGATCCAGAGTTCCGCTCGTCATTGGGGACAGCCACCCTTGACTATTTTGAACTTAACGAGGGCACAGCGAGCGATGCGTTGGTGGAATGGGACGCTTTTAAAACCACGATCAGGGGCCACTGCTTGGGGGCCACATGGAATATCCGTAGGCAATTGTCTGACTCGCTCACGCGCTTAGAAACCCAGCTGGTGCGATATGAACGAGAGGGTGAGGGACGAGGTAAAGACGCGAGGTGATTAGAGCAGCTGCGCGCGGAGCACACAACTGTTAGAGCGCCTGCGATGTCACAACTATGCAGCGCACACAGCCCGCATGCATGCATTGGCTGACCGAGCCGGACGATTGCTAGCTTGGCTAATACGTCAGAAGCAAGGTTGCACTCCGATTGGAGCCATACTTGCACCCACAGGTACCCTGCTGTACACACAGCATGAAATACATCAGGCCATGACGGAGCACTACGCTCAGTTGTACCGAGCAAGGAGACGCTGCGCAGCGCAGGATTTGGAGGGGTTTCTAGGGTCCGTATAGCTGCCCACAGCTTCACGGGAACATCAGGAAGCGCTTAACGAGCAGTTCACCTTAGAGGACATTGGGCAGGCCATTGGCGCCATGGCCTCAGGGAAAACGCCTGGGCCTGACGGACTGCCGGCTGAGTACTATAAAGCTTACCGGGAGCCCCGTGAGCGGAAGCTTCACGCGTTATTCGCCGCCGCCTTAGAAAAGCGGGAACTGCCCCTTCAATGTGTGAGGCGTACCTGGTGTCCCTATTGAAGTCGGGAAAAGACCCCACAGACCTGGGATCCTATAGGCCATTGGCCTTGCTGAACACTGATTACAAAATACTTGCCAGAGTGCTGGCCGACAGACTGGCGCCAGTGGTCCCCACGCTGGTCCACGCTGACCAGAATGGTTTTGTGCCAGCGAGGAGCACCTCCCTCAACCTGAGGCGTTTCTTTAGAGTGGCAACGGATGCAGTACACGAATGGCCATGGGCGGGATGCCTTATCTTAGACCTAGAGAAGGCCTTTGACTCCCTAGAATGGAGATACCTGGCGGCCACTTTATTAAAATACGAGCTAGGCCAGGAGTTTCTACAAATGGTAAACCTATTATACAGGAATCCAATGGTCCGTGTGCGATTGGGGCCGTACATATCAGATGCCATCCCGGTGCGTCGAGGCACCAGGCAGGGGTGTCCACTGTCCCCCCTTCTTTTTGCACTCGCAATCGAGCCACTGGCAGAGGCACTACGCACTACATTAGAAGACGGCATACCTCTGGGAGATGCGGTGCATCAGGTCTCTCTCTATGCAGATGACCTTCTAGTGTATGTGAAGGATGTTGAGCAGATCCCTGGCCAGCTGGCGCACCTACTGCAGACCTTTGCCGAAGTGTCCGGACTACAAGTAAACATTGATAAGTCTTGTCTGTAGGCGTTTTGCGAAGGAGGTCGTAACCCGCATTACGCCATCAATGGCAAAGAGGTGAAGTGGAGGGAGGGCACCTTCCGATACCTGGGTGTCCAAATTTATCGCCAGCCAAAGGACCTGCTCGATGGGAATCTGGGCAGAGCAGTAACAGCAGTTCGGTCGCAGATGCGTTTTTGGAGTAAGCTCCCGCTGACAGTAACGGATAGAGTAGCTTTTGCAAAGATGGTAATACTCCCCAGGTTCTTGTACTATTTTGCCAATCTACCGCTCTATATCCCAGCGTCCTTCTTCATTACCCTGATTAAAATGATCAGAGACTTCATATGGGGAACTGCCAGACATAGAATAGCGCTGGCAAAGCTGTACCTGCCTACAGATCAAGGGGGACTTGCAGCACCTTGTTTCGAGCATTATTATTTGGCGGCCCAGCTGCAATGGATAGCCCGCTGGTTAGCAGGCAGGAACCACGCAGACACGGCCACTACAAGGCCACCATACACCCTGGCACAACTTACCAGGCTCTTTCACCCAGCAGTCAAGTCCAAGATTCCAGAGCCGTTACTGTTGGCGGTAGCCCACAAATGTTTCCGCAGGTCACTGTACATCACCAGAGGCACAGTTCCCTATGCGCCAGTGATACCAATAGAGGGGTCTCCAAGCGGGTTGGTAGAGCTCACGACACAATCAATAGCGGGCTGGCTAGAGAGAGATGTTTGCACATTGGGGGACCTCTACCGAGATGGAACGGTCATACCTTACACGGTATTGGTGGAAGAGGATGGGCTGCCACAGGGTCATTTCCTGACACACCGCTCATTACTGACTACCCTGGAGGCCAGATGGGGCGATAGGACTACTGAGCCGCAGACACACCTCACCCTGCAGTATTTACATGTCATGGGGAATGGTAGGCACCTCATTCGATGGTTCGCAGCCTCCCTTAGGTCTCACGCAGCAACAAGCCTTGCCCCTCTTCGCTGCAAATGGGAGATAGACCTGGGGCGACAATTAACTGATAAGGAGTGGTCGAGGCTACTAGAGAGCCCCACACGTATACCTAGAAATATGCGATTCAGGCAGATACAGTTGTACATCGTGCACAGGGCTTATCTCATGCCTGCTCTGATTAATCGGTACTTTAATCGCACAGATGCGGGGTGCCCACGGTGTGCTGCGCCCGGGGCAGAGTTGGTGCACATGCTATGGAGCTGCCCCCGTCTAGGAGCATACTGGAACATAGTCGCCCGAACATTGCGCACTTGTACGGGCCGAGAGCTGCCCTTTGAATGGCCTGTATATTTGCTGCACCAATTCAAGCGAACGGCGGCCACCAAGGTTGTTTCTAGGTTTCTAGATCTAGGAATAATAGTAGCTAAAAGGCTTTTAACTAAACGTAGGAAAGCGGCGGAGCCACCGCACCCATGCGCCTGGCGCCACTCGATGTTAGCGTGGGCAAAGGCGGAGGGCGTCTCCATTAGACGAGAGGAAACACTGGGGCTGCGATTAGAACCTATAGCCACACGTTGGGACGACCTCTTGCAAACACTGCACCAGACTGAGGGAGGGGAAAGGAGAGAGGTAGCGACTCACACGCAAGGCTAGCGTGTGTGCCACGAGTTCCATGGACACACGTAGAACCTACATGCAGGAGTACAAGCGTGGGCGTCGCCAGAGGGGGACTTTGCGTAATGCGGCAGCGTGGGGGGGGGAGGGGGCTCTTGCACAAGCGTGCGCGACACAAGGGAGGAGTAGCCATCGCGAGCAGGTCATTGTTTTTGTTCTTGTTTCAGTTCTTATTGTTTTGTTCACACTTGAAGCATCTGTATATGAGATGATGGTATCGAAACGAGAAGTAGTTATGTACAGCGCTGCAGATATATCATTTACAAGTTAGTGCGTCCAGTCACACCTCTGCCTAATGTTCTGAGACAGCTAAAATTCTAGAAATGTAAACGCCCTTTTTCTAGCAGCAAGGAGGACTGTCGAATCTGGATGGCTCATCAGTCATGTACTATGTAAAAGTTATCTGTTGTTGTACTGAAATGGCAAATATGGTATGTGCATACACTGATGTAGATATGTACTGTACGCATGAAAAGAACTCTTTACTGCAGATTGTTTCTGTACACTGATGCATTCAAACCAATAAAATAGATTTTAAAAAAAATAAAATAAAAGACAGAGCCACTTCTAGATATGTAGCAAGGGTTGTGTTGTGGAACACATCTGCAACAATTCTCCCTTAAGACCATAAAAGGATATCTTTGGTAACGTAACATTCCAGGGAGAGTACAACACGTTCAATCAATCCACTCCTTAGTACTGTTAGAAGACTGTGCACTTTGAGTTGCCTTTTTTGCAGTATGAGCCAACACATCCACAAGTAGGATCCTGGGAACAAGCCCCATTAGCATGACATTGACCAGTTAAATGATGACACTGCTCTGTGTCAGATACTAAGCTGCAGCCAGCTGGAAAAAACCCCACAATCAGGCATACATTTACACATACAGCATTATCTTAAGTTAAGATTTCTTGCTGCTACATACACAATTACTAACGCAAGACGTTTTTCCAAGGATGGTCAGTTCAGTCCACATGGGGCAGCGGAGAAAATTATTTTCTGCCTCAAAATATGAGCTTCTGGAAAATCAAAAATTGTTAGATTGTTCTGGAAATACAAGTCCCCTCAGATCTCAGACCATTTAACAGAAAGCCTTAATGAAGACAGTACTCCAAACCTTCTTCGAAATCTCGAATGAAACCAACCAAACAGATAGAGAAGGAAGGGGATAACAGAAAGATATAAAAGACAACTGACACTTCACCATATAAAGTGATCCAATGTGAACATCTTACCCATGGGAGCATCAGAACCCATAGAAAGTGAGTCAAGGACACCTATGTGCCATGTTGAAATAGAGTGTGCTTGGCCTCCTCCTGCTGAACATGGAATGGCATGTCCTAGTCTACAATGCATGTCTAGCACTGAACATTTTTCTTTGTGAGGTGGCAAAGAAACATTATGTCCCCTAGACCAGGTGCGTGAAACAGGTGCGCTGTGGGAAGCCCTGGATGGATATGGCTGCCTTGTGCCGATAGCCCACATGCAGCAGCACCACGAACAGCACTGGAAATTGCATGCCCATGATCACAAAATGCATCTGGCACAGAGCAGCATGGTGGCAACTGAATATATTGGTTTTAAGGCACATAAGCTTTAAAAGAATAAAGGCTGAGGGGAATATTGGATCAGTAATCAATCAGTGGGATCAGCAGCATGGACACGAAAAGCTTAAGCTGCACACATTAGCATCTTCCCAATTTTGTCTAAATACAAAGTGATCAGAACCCCCAAATAATGGCCTCTGGACACAGGGGAAGCTGCTCTGAATGTAATATTTAGAATCTGACATTCAGAAAAGTGAATGGAAATTCATCCCAGCACCCTATAACACCACAAGTGCACCACCTGATACAGCACCCCCATAGTGAAGTGCCTAAGACTCAGAAAAAGAATTGCCTTCTGTCCACGTCGTACTGAGAGTAGCCTAAGCGATGGCAATGGCTGCTGTAGATATAAACAAAAGGGATCATGAACAAAAAGAGCAAGTCAATGTGTCTGTCAATACAGCCTCACAGATTAAAGTCACAGCACCAGTGCTTACGGGTTTTAAATCAACTAGAGTTGAATCTCAAATGTTTAACCACCGCGATAGTAAATTGTTTGTTTAAGATACTTTATAAATTTTGATATTTTGTTGCCTGTTGTAAATGCTAATAAAATATATAAAAATCCCCACAACAAGCAGAGTTACAGCTCTACTTTTACAGGCAAGATTTCAGATAATAAATAGATGATCAGCCCCATTTCATCTTTCAAATGGGTAGGGGTGTGATCAGTGTGCCGATAATTAGTAAGTTTGTTTACTTTAACAGTTTACACCTCAGCACAAAGAAAAACTTCCAATGCTAGATATGCATTGCAGACTAGGACATGCTGGTCCATGGTCAGCAGGTCAACATGGCACATAGGTGTCCCTGACTCACTTCGCATGGGTGCTGATGCTCCTCTTGTAAGGAAGTCTACGTTGGATGACTTTTCCAGAACAGGTTCAGTGTCTTATCTCTTTCGGTTATCCACTGCCCGCTCGGTTTGGTTAGTTTGACCAGAGGCTTCTATGAAGCCTTGCAGAACTGTCTTGCATAGAGAAATATACTCAACTTCTTTTTCAGTCTACCACATGCACTCTTAGGTAGGATTATCCATTTTTTACTCTGAACACTTTTTGCCCACAGAATGAGAAGCACTACCATTAAGTGACACTAGCTTGGATGACTTTGCACAGAAATCAGAGTCCAATACAAACGGCCATACCTTACTTTCAATACAACACCTAAGTCTTCTGCCTCCTTTCTTACCAACATGATCTGTTGCTCTGAGTGCATGACCACCTTCAATACAGGACCAATTAACATGTGTTGGACTTGGCCTTTCTACAGGGTCATCCCAAAACGTTTTGCCTTTCACCCTCCTCTTTTCTGAACCTGTTTTTGTTGGCGTATAGGATTCTGCACACTGCTAACCAGTGCTAAAGTGCTTATGCTCTCTCCTTTAAAGTAAAAGAAACAATTGATGGACGGAATGCTGGACAATGCAAACATTCACCCCTAGTCACAAGGATCTGGGTTAAATCCATCATTCTTTTGCTCACCACATCACCCCAGTTTGGACCCAGCCATATGCAAATCAGTCTTGACCCTGTTCCTTGTGGGAATAGTCCAGCCCGAACTGCCAAGCCAGGTCCTCCCTGGACCAGAAACAAGCATCCTGGGACCGGTTTCAGGGCATCACCCATCATCAGCCAGACTAGCTTGAATCCAGTGGTGTAGTGAGCACGGGACCCACGTCTGGGCATACCCTTCCCACTTAGGGCGACAAATGCAAAAGAAACAATTGATGGACGGAATGCTGGACAATGCAAACATTCACCCCCAGTCACAAGGATCTGGGTTAAATCCATCATTCTTTTGCTCACCACACCACCCCAGTTTGGACCCAGCCATATGCAAATCAGTCTTGACCCTGTTCCTTGTGGGAACAGTCCAGCCCGAACCGGTCCTAGGATGCTTGGTTCCAGTCCAGGGAGGACCTGGCCTGGCAGTTCGGGCTGGACTGTTACCATTGGGCACAGGGTCAAGACTGATTTGCATATGGCTGGGTTCAAACTGGAATGGCATGGTGAGCAAAAAAACGATGGATTTAGGCCCAGATCTCTGTACTGGTGTGAATGTATGACATTGTTCTGCATTCTGTCCATCATTTGTTGTTTTTGCATTTGTCACCCCGAGTGGGACGGGTATGCCCAGAAGTGGGTCCCGTGCTCTCCATGCCACTGGAGTCAAGCTATCCTGGCTGATGAGGGGTGAAACCCCGAAACCGGTTCTAGGATGCTTGGTTCCAGTCCAGGGAGGACCTGGCCTGGCAGTTCAGGCTGGACTGTTCCCATTGGGCATAGGGTCAAGACTGATTTGCATATGGCTGGGTACAAACTGGAATGGCATGGTGAGCAAAAAAACGATGGATTTAGGCCCAGATCTCTGTACTGGGGTGAATGTATGACATTGTTCTGCATTCTGTCCATCATTTGTTGTTTTTGCATCTCTCCTTTAAAGTGGCACTACCTGTGCCCACGGCCTGTAAATTAAATGCTACTAAGTAACACTTTAAACAATTCTGAGGCCTGCCACTGCAGCCTGTGGGTGCAGTTTTAAACTGCTCTTTCCTCCTGGCAATATAAACCTTTAGCCAGGCCTAAACCTTCCTTTTTAATACATGTAAGTCACCCCTAGGGTAGACCCTGGACAGCCTGGAGGGCAGGGTGCAATGTGCTTAAAAAGTAGGACATGTACTTTTTAGTTTTACATTTCCTGGTAGTGAAAAACTCTTACATCTGTTTTTCACCACTGCAAAGGCTACCTCTCCCACAGGATAGCATTGGAGTTACCTTATTACATTTAATAAGCTGTAATTTCCAAAGGAGGATAAGTAACCAGTTCTCATGTTTGTTGTCTTTGGATTTGTAATGAAAAATCCTAACTTATGGTGCAAACATATTTTAATTACAATTTTGAAAATGGCATGTTTAGAAAGTTGGTATTTTCCTGCCTTAGCCATTTGGTGCCTGCAGCCTGTCTCTTGGTCACATGACTAGGTGCCGTTTGGCTTTGTGTATTCTTCCTAGACACAATAGAGAGCTATAGAGAGCTTTGGTATGCTTGGATGGGCCATCACTGACAGGATGGGAGGGCGGAGCTGGGCACAGCCCTACTTACACTTGAAACCTCTAGAAGCTTCACTCCACCTCAATGGCACATCTGGATATGAATATTGGACCTCAGACACCAACTCTTCAGTACACTTTTGGACCTGTGGATACCCTGCCAGGAAGGACGCCTGTGCTGCTGAAAGGACTGTCACTCTGAAGGACCTGCTGCTCTGAAGGACCTGCTGCTCCGAAGGAACTGCTGCCCTGCTGTACTCACCTACTGCCTGCTTCCCTCTTGCCTGGGTGAGAAAGACTGGACCTGCATCTGTTGAACCCAGGCCCCCCAAACTGACTACAAGGGCTGTCCTCCTCAATAGAGCCACAGCGACATAAGGCTCCAACAACCTCGATGCCAGCGCATGAACTTTGCCATCTGTGAGCCTACCCTGCCAAGTGGTGCCACCCCAGTTCTGGAGCCTTGGAAGTGGGCCTAAGGTTCTCTCCCAGCCTCTGTGGATCCAGCAAACCTACGCATCTCATCTGCTGAGGAGCGCACCCCCAAGTAGAACAGACACATCACCGCTACTTCGTGGATCACCCCATCGCAAAGACCCGCATTGCAGCCCGCAGCCTCGCGGCTCCTCAATCCGATGCATCGCCCCAACTGCACGACGCGCGGGCTTCGCATCAAAAGCCCTGTCGACGGGATCCTAGACGATGCAGGCCGTTGCATTCCAGACTCACCGCACCTCGGAGCTTATGCATTGCTTCGGCTGCGTGAAGAATATTTGATGAAGATTCTCGCAACGCTCTGCAAACTAGGATTTAAGGTACTCTGTTCAGTGATCCTAACTGGGTCCCTGTAGCCAGCCTGCGCTCCATTACGGTCGGCCTGAACTTGTGACGTATTCCCAGTCTGATGCGACCAGATATCGACCATTAGCACTTTATGCTTTTTATGCGCTACTTTCACTGAAATCTTTAAATTTGCATATCTCCGATTCTACTGACTGGATTTTTGTTGTTTTGGTCCGGTTTTATTTATTAAAAAGAACTATATTTTTCTAACTTGATGTGGGATCCTTTTTGTGTGGTGTTCTCCCTTTATTACTGTTTGAAGTGCTGCACAAATACTTTACACATTGCCTCTAAGTTAAGTCAGGCTGCTCTGGGCGAAGCTACCAGAGCGATGAGCACAGGCTAATTTAGTGTTGGCTTGTGCCTCATCCTGACGAGGATTGTAGTTGCTTGACCAGGTCTCACACCCCAGTCAACCAAAAACCCAATTTCTTACAACCCTAAATTGAATAAATCCACCATCTCAAAAAATCTGTTCAAAGTTTTATCATATTTGAAGATCATTTGAGGATTACTTCCCAGGCGGAAGGGCGTGTAGAGTCCAGAAATAATACCAAGGATGGCTACATGCATGACTAAAAAAGATATAGAAAATAAAGTACTAAATAGAATACATATGACAATTGAACATGTAGAACACAGGTGTGAACCTTCAGCTGCTTTCATTCATATGCATATATTTTGGAAGTGCATTAAATATATTTATTATTATTTCATTTACAGAACTATGGATCTCAGACCACATCAGTTTGCATGTCATGTTATACAAGCATCACAATCATTTTGAAGAAGGGCCATAGTGCATTTGCTTTTTCACCAAAGATGGCCTTTTGTGTTACTTGTGGCATCTACTGGACCCTTTTACACAACAGACACATTTCACAGTCATTTTCTCTTCTGTTTAATGAGATATTTATATAAATTATTCAGGGTTTGCTCTCACACTTTGCTAACGTAGATTTTCTAACATTTAGCCCACTTCGTTAAGTCCTATCTATAACCTTTAAAGCACTTGAAAACAGTGACACTACGCACTTCCCTCATGCTTTGAGGTAGAGTTGTCAGTCCCTCTGCTGGTAGATCAACTATTTCATTTCTAAAACCTTACATTATGAAAGTTACTGCATCCTACCTTGGACTCTGACCTGATGTTTGGTACAAGACGGACAAGGCAGGACAGTGAATTCCTCTGCTTGGTACATGGAATAGTCTGTGCTTGCAACAACTATTTGGTCACCAGGTTTCCAGCTGCTCACATCGTCCAACAGATCCAACACAACTCCGCCTGTCGCCTCCATCTGGAAGGCAGATATCGGAACACCTAAATGACAACAAAAAAACGGTTGTTTTCCCCTCAGAAGAAACCGCAGTGGCGCTCTCGACAGAATCAATTGCACATAAAGAAGTTAATTTATAGGTTCATTTGAAAATATATTTGTTTTATATTGAGCTAGTTAGAATTTTAAATCATACGATCAAGGTTCACTTTAATCACTCTAAACATACAATGAATCAATATGTCACATACAAAATCTCTTTGCATGAACTTCTTTCGCATTATTTAATTTTTATACTTGTACAAATGCAACATATGCCGCCAGTTTATACTTTTGCTAGTTTGGTGATTACATTACCCCCTCGAATACACTTGCAATAACGCGAGACAGATGCTCCACGTTCAACATGCCGAAACACACAACTTACAGTGATGTGCTTCTCAAACTAAAACGACAAACAGGAATTCATTTTATAGCTATAACATATAAGCTAATTCTGTCTAATATAGCCAGACAGATTTTTGAGTAACTAAAGCAGACTTATGAAAGCAAGGTTCTGATCAGGAGCACTGTGACAACATGTGATTTTGATTAAAAAGGTAGAAGATGCTGTTATGCCTTTAACTCAGGAAACCCTGGAAAGGAACTCCTACTATCGCTTGACTGGTAGAGTTTTCTTCGGTCCCCTCTACGGCTAACAGCACTGGGAGGAATAATGTGGTACAGAATATACGTGATGCCATCTGGGGTGCTTTTCTCAAACTCACCGATTCATCAGTCATCTACATAATTAGCTGCTAGACATTGCTCATTCCAAGGTCCCTCAGAGACCATCTGACCATTTATTGAAATAGTTTTCAGCTGAGCTTTTACTTCAGGGATCAGTGTATTTAAGGGTGAAGGCAGGATGTGAAATGTTTAATGCTGAATTTCTTGCTCTTGTACGCAACTTTGTATTTGTTTAATTTTAAATTTTACCACAACGAACCTTTGGCAAAAGTACAGAAAATAGGCTGTTTCTCTTTTTCCAACTCTCTTAACTCAAAGATACGACGAGGCCTGTATTATTGGACATAGGCCTTAGATCTCACAAGGCAGTATGATAAAGCTAACTTTCCTCTAAGATGTGGGAACTGTCCTACTAAATACCATTTGTCTTAAGAACCATCATATTTAAAACAAATATGTAGAACCAACTGAACTGTAATATATGGGTTTGCTATCTTCAGAATGGAACATTCTGCGGGAAGACTGACATACCATCAAAGAAACCATTACAACATTTGACAGATTCACTTCTGTTTGGCTTGGGAGCGGCTTTGTGTTTTAAGAGAGAAGTACTACCATAACTTTCCTCATCTTTTCTCAAGAGTCTAAGTTGGTGAAGAGCATTTTCAGTTGACCAAATAACTGTGACCTATTCGACTGTTCTTTAACAAAAACACATTT
This sequence comes from Calotriton arnoldi, assembly GCA_963921515.1. Taxonomy (NCBI): domain Eukaryota; kingdom Metazoa; phylum Chordata; class Amphibia; order Caudata; family Salamandridae; genus Calotriton; species Calotriton arnoldi. The sequence goes on along the minus strand of CAWUFW010013638.1, from coordinate 140,680 downwards.
TTTTAAATTGAAAAAGCAGTACACACTTACAATAAAGAATAGTCTACCAAAAGCGGTACTGAGACCGTTTAATGAGACCGTTCCCAAATACAGCAGCACAAACAACAACAATTAGTAGACGGAGCCAACCCACAGCGGAACTTGAGCTGAAGCCCTCGAGTCAAGCCAACATTAAACTGTACCCCAATACACGGGGCAATTGACCATTATAAATAACACCTTTGATAGTAGAGAACTCCATCCTGCAAAAGCCCAAGAAGTTTTTGCCCCAACATCGTACCTGTGGGGATTTTTAATTCATCCAGCATTTAACTGAGAAGTGTCTAGCAGCGATAATAGCAGCAAAAACCACTCTTCTTATATTCCGATGAGTTCTTAGACGAATAAGCCAACAAAATTAATCCAGCCCTTGGTTGCAGAGGGACCTCAATAAATTTTTAGATCTCTTTAAAAATACCACTCCAAAACCAATGCAACTCACTATATTGGGTAAACATATGGACCAAATCGTCATTATCTGCCCTGCAATGAAAGCGCTGAGAGTCCTGCAGACACGTTGGAAGATTTAACTCCCTGGAGTATATCATAAATTGTGAATTATTTTGAAATGTTGCAATTTAAGATTTGCAGAATTAATCAGGCATTTCCCATTTTGGATACTATCTCCCTAATCCCCACTCACAACTTCCTCTCACATGTACTAAGTGGCCATTCAATTCAATTAGGAAAATCATTCTCATCACACCAGAGGGCGAACCAGAAACAATTAAATGCAGAATGGCGAAATAGAATCCAAATTCAGATCCTCTGATTTAGTACATAAAAAACTAATGAATCTGGAAGGCCTTGTCATAGGAATATCACACGTTTCCTAATGTCCAGCAAAAGAGAGCAGTGTTTTGGTGTTGAAAAGCTGACTTTGACTGGTAAGTGGTGATCAACGCCACAATGAGCAGCCAGAATGACTAGAAATTGCAGGGAGAGTATTATCCCATAATGGCTTATACCAAGAATATTAAAGTGTCTAAACTGCATCCTCCAACTGGAGTCAATGTTCTAAATTACAACAAGAAGGTTTATTTTTAAAAAAACATGGCAGACCTTGATTATTCCTAAAATTAGGATAGGAATTTCAAAGGGACCAGTCAATATCAGAAGTCCCAATTAGTTGAGCCACGGTACCCCACCAAAATTATGACCAGGACTGACATTTATGATTGTGTAGAGGCCATCTTCCTCATCTCAGTGGAAGCTTAGATAGCAGCAAACTGTGTTTTTTGTAAACCCCAAAACAAATCTACACACGGCAAAGCCAATTTTTTTAAAATAAGTTTTGTGGGATCTTTAGTAGAAATGCTTGGAAAATAAAATCCTGGAGGAAGCATAATTTTAATAATGTTGCATCACCCCATCAACCTTACTAGGAGCAGATTCCTTTGTGCTTAGTAAGACAGACTTGTAATTTGACTTATTGTTTCAATCCTATGAAATTTAAAAACCAAAATAAACCATAGATGCAACAAAATATATCATCAGAAACAGCTGGTTTCTGTCTAGTTAGAATCTGGATTTTGCTAGGATTTAGGAGGTACCATAGATGCAACTAAAAGGCAGGGCTTCCAACCTAACAGAGCCAATGGCCAAAGAGGAATCAGAAGTGAAGATGCCAATATCATTCATGTACGCATCTGTGAGAAGTTGGCCTGGCATATGCTGTCCACTAATTATAGTGGGCACCTTGCACCAGTCCAAACAACCCCTTATTGGAGATAGGTTAAAGACAACCTTTATTGAAAGCTATCCTAGTGGTAGCTATGGAGAGCAGCCTTCAGGCTAAGTCTTGAAGGAATGTAAAGCAGCTTGTTTTACCAGTCTATAATCTCTTGAGTGACCAAATGAAAGAGGACCACACCAGGTATATATTCAAAATATATGTATTTATTACTAAACACACCCCTCTAGTCTCTTTATGAGGCTAGAGTTCGAAGTACATAAATTATAAGTTAGTTATCTACAGTAATAGCACAAATACACGTTTGAGCCCCAGGGGCGTACCAAACCATATACCAATAAAGTGGTATAAGAACCACGACTGAGCTAGACACAAGGCCTAGAGCCTGTAGAAGTGCTTGGACCACAAGGAACCACCCAAGGTAGTGACACAGGGGACCCACGGGGACGCGTGCAGTGTATGAACACAGCCGCGAACCACCGTTAACTTCTATGGGGAAAGTCGCGATTAGAATTTAAAAGAAAAGGGACACTTAGAGGAGGACTTGGAGCAAACCCTTTGAGAACTAGGCTGTTCTAGTGTCAATACCCACGGGAGCACCGGAGTACTCGAGTTACCTCACCCAGGGGAGCCGGGTGCATAGGTGTCTTTCGGGGTCGGGTTTCGTCGTCGCTTTCAATGGCGATCTGCTGCAAAGTGCTGCTGGCGGCCAAGTCGAAAGTGTTCGGGTGGATCCAAAGGTGGATCGAAGATCTGAAGAACCTGAAAGCAGAGGGGACAGAGTCTGGGTCACTAGCCAGTGACCAGGAAGGCGATGAGCAGATGCCCACCGATGTCGAGTGCTTCAGGTAGGTTGACGGTCGTCTTGACTCTTCAGCCACGAGGTCCAGGAGGTGTCGACGACGACCAGGAGCTGGATTCGAGCTGTCCCACGACGTCTGTCGATTGCAGGGGTGTCGGCGACCGGATTGGACCCAACAAGCCTTGGCAACGGCAAGTCTCGTGGAAATGGAAGAAGGACGATGTTGCAGACCAGCAAGGTCTGGGGGACTCACCCAGCGAGGATAAGTCAGGGCACGCCTGGAGCAACCAGGGAGCCCAAGCAGAAAAAGATTGGCCTTCGGGAGGGCCTACTAGCCAACGGACTAGCGACCGCGAAGGAGCCTCGAGTCGATGCACGTGGAGCTGGCTCACAGGACACTCGTGGAGTGGAGGCCAGTGATCTTTGGTGCAGTTGGTGCTGGAGGCTGGGGCTACTCGGAGCCCAAAGCACGACTTCGTGGGAGACCCAGAAGAGGATGCACTTGCAAATGCGTTCGGTGTCCAGGGGTCACGGTTCCACGTTACCCACGACAGCTACGGGCCTCAGCTTTGCTGGGGACTCAGGGCAGCCTCGGGGAAGTCTGGAAATTCACCTCTGGTGATGCAAAGACTTCGGCGTCCGACGGGAGCTTCAGCGATGCAGACCAGACAATTGCTTCTTTGGTGCCTGCCAAGCAGGGGAGTCACTCCTTGACCCCAAGGGAGATTCTTCAGTCCTCTAATCTTAAAGTAGAGCGTCGAAGGTCCAGGATTCTGTATCAGCGTTTCGTCCAGGTAAATCTAAAGTCCTAAGGACTGGGGTCCCCTACTTATACTAAGGTAGGGGGTTGGACATACTCTGTGGCCCCACCTATGGGAGGGTCAGGGCAGAGGGGTGGTTACACCCCTTTCCCTTTGTCCAGTTTCACGCCAGAGCAGGGGCTGGAAGCCCCTGAGCCGGTTTGAACTGGGGTATGCACAGGGACACCAAGTGTGCCCCCAGTGCAGGACTTCAAAGCACCCGAGAGTGCTCCCGCCCAGCCCCAATACACACTATCCTGTCTGGGGAGGTGGTCACACCTCCCTGGGACAGGAAACCTATTGTCCAGGCCTCCCCTGCCGGAGTTTCGGTCAGCAGCAGGAGGCCAGACTCGTGTCTGTGGCAGCGGCATCCATTTTGTGATGCCAGGGCTCTGGAAAGTCAGTACCGGGTATACCGGTGTGTACATGTCTTTCCCTCTAGAAGGGTGGAATGCTACCCCTGCCGCTAGAACTGGCGGGGGGTAGTATTCCAAGATGTTTGACACCAAACACGACATGTTTCCGTGCAGCCATCCCAAAGTTAGCATTTAACGCGAGGTTATAATGCGCTTAAGAGTATATGGTCAGGCTGCACTACAAACAGCATCAGAGAAGGGTCTCCGAACGCTGCAGAGGGGCCCAGCTCATGCAGGGGCACCCTCTCACATAGGAACCACGCACTCTGCCTTCAGGATTGATAAGGCCTGCCATAGGAGTGACTTATAGGTTTATATGTGTGTATGTATGTAGTGATATAGGTAGCCTATATCACAGTAAGGGGTGCATGCACCACCTTACCCAGGCTGCAGTAGCAGACCTGTGGTGTCAGTTTGGATGGCCTTCCAAGGGTGGCACAATACATGCCGCAGCCCCTGGTAGGCCTCTGAGGTACCTATGCCCTGGGTACATAGTATACCATATACTAGGGACTTATAAGGGCACTCCAGATTCCAATCAGTGATGTGCCTAAGGCACATGGAAACCATTTTAAAGAGGAAGCAGCTAGGCTGGGGTTCTGATTAGCAGGGCCCCAGCCAGACTAAGGTCGAAAAACAGTGAAGCATCAGCAAAAAGTGGGGGTACCCATGTGAAGCAGATCCTACTCTCCTACAGCATCAATCCTCCGCTCACTGCCAATGAGACCAATCAGCACAATATCAAGATTTATTAAGATTACACAAAAATGGCTGCAGGTAAAGGGCTAATAGCATGGGTGATGAAGGGCTCCTTTGACTAGTGCTCTGAAAAACACCAAATGTCCCAGAGCATAACCAACCCCATGCTAACTACTTGCACAACAACATCTTTATAGGGAACACAGATGTGACTCAGGCACTTTGGGCCAAAACACAGCTTAATCAGTGCAAACCATATAAATGGCCACGAGACCATGATGAACGACTGCCTTCTCAACCTCCAGCATGACCATCCCATTTCCCAACTATCTCAGCAGCCTTGTCAAAAAACTAGCAGTCTCTTTGTTAACGCGTGTAATAGTGTCCCTGTGCGTTAAAAAATCAGGTAACTCAGTAGAGTTCTTAATAATGTTAGAAAGCCATTTGTAAGACATGAAATATGCGAGGTAGCAGAAGGATGTAATTCTCCTGTGCCCGAGCAGTAAAACCAACATCTTAACTCTATTCTCAGCCCCTGCCTATCCACCGGTGACAATGCCTCTATTGAGCAAAATATGTGATCCATGCCATAAGCATACACCTCATTGCAGCGGGAACTAAGTGATCATTCCATTCCACTGCAAAGTAATTGGCTCATCTGGTCCCAAAATGGAACCTGTCAGCAGTGAGGTCCAAATGGCATCACAATAGAGATTGAGTTTCCCAGGACAGAACCCTTGTTACTGCGGACGAATTAGAGTATGTTACCGATGCCTGTGTGCTTGGACAAGTACGAAGAAGGTGTACTGGATGCACAAGCTTTCTGTGGCTTCAGTCTAGGTGCCCTTTGATCCACTAACTGCTGAAAGGTAAAGCCCTAGAAGCGGCACACCATGACTAGTTATAAGTGGCAGGTGAGAACAGAGGGCAGATGGAGTAAGTTCTGACTGCTTAAACAACAACAAGAGGGGACTAAGGAGGGAATCCTCTAAAGCTAAGGTAGATGCCAGATCTGGTAAAAATAAATGCAGGGATGAAAGGTGAATGAACACCTTGGAGCAGGAAGAAAATCATGCCAATTAAAGTTTTTATGCACATGGAGGGGTGGCATAAGGCACAAAGTCAAGGGCTCAACAAGGCTGATCTCTCTTAAACAGCGCAAGCATGCTAACAGTCGGGCAAAAGTAAGGTAATCTGGGATGCATAAATTAGGATGAAAATCCCTAATTCTACAAGTTTCTAGTTGTTGACGTCCCAAATGGTACCAAGTGTGTGGTCTGTGTCTCTCCAATGAGGCTATCTACCATGCCATGAAAAACGACATGCAGCCACACAGACTTTCTCCAAAAGCCTTCGAAAGTTGAACTTTGTTTCGGCCAAATTAAGCAGCCATACCATTTCTATAGCCCCGTCTCACAAAGATAGACTATGTACACTGCTTTCACGACATGAAAGCGGAGCAAGTTCTTGATCTCTAAGAGGATTTAACCTACAGCTTGCCTTCCCTACATCAGGAACTTACAACAAAATTGGACACCAGGAGCAAAGATGCAAATACCATGGGCTAACGTGTTGCAAGAATAGATGAATGAAGTGAAAACCAAATCTAAAGCACTGCAAGGAATGAGCCATTCACTAGTAGATGGGCTAGTAATTTAAACTCCTCCTTCAAAGATAAGAAATGGAAAGCACTATGGGATGACATTACATTTAACGCTCAGAACAAGTAAGTACCAATTCAGACTAATGTATGTGTTAACACAAGCCAGTCAAACTGAGATGATACTATTCTAAAGCATGAACAAATTGCTAGAGATGTTGCAAAGGCGTGTGGATATTTTATGCACATAAGTTGGTGAACTTGGAAGTATCAGAATTCCTAAAAGTGGTAATTACTGTTATTAACAGCATACTCTGCAACTGTTATTATGATTGACCGGTATGCCTTGTGCTGAGGTTGAGGGACCAAACACTGACATATATGCACACTCAGACTGTACCAACCTTGACACCCAACTGTGGCAACCAAACACACTGATGTCTCGCCATTTAACAGACAGAATCATATCCTTTGGGATATATTTACAATGGAGAAGTTCACCATCTCATTACCCACAAATGTGGCTTTTTACAGTGATTGACAACCTGCTTTCAACTATATTGCACAATGACATGCACAGATACCATGCCCAACCTGGCTACGTACATTGGACCAGTCCAATTAAAAAAAACACAATGGAAGGAAACTGGAACCTAATGCAACTCAAAAAGGAGATGAGAAGTGCAAGAGCTTGACTTCCCTGTTTAATTACCTCTTCCTTCACTCTTTTTGCTTTCCTTATCTTTTTGAGGATGAGTTGAAGGTAGAACAGGGATAATATCAGACTTACAAGAAAAGGGGTTCGATTATTAAGGAAATAACTACTCGTCCTTTTATCTCACATTTACACTGAGGATGAGGAGATATAAAACGCGAACCACAGTTCACAACACTGCAGCCTTGAAATCATTGCACTGGCTCATAAGCAGAAAAAGGCTCACTGACCTCCTAGCAACGAATGAGATCAGTGCTCCATTTTAAAACAAATTTGCTGGAATAGTCTACTTATGGTAATATACTAACATCTGGAAAAGAATGTGGGATCAACAACAGGATTAGGTTTTATCAAACCCCGAATAACTGTGGAGGGGCAATTAAAGTTCTTCTGACTTGCGAGATATTTAAAAGTAGCAATTTGGAATGTTGAGACAGAAGTTTTCACTAGTGTTTTGCCCTTGTGAATCGGGTAGCAAAATGAAGCAACTCACAGATGCTTTGGCCAAAGCCTGCCCACAAAGGGGACCTAATGGGCAGGATTTTCTCTGGCCAAAGACGCAAGATGTCATGAGATGTTTTGAAGTAGCAACCTGGAAAATTAGAAAAAGATTTGTACTAGTGTTTTGGCCATGTGCCCCACATAGTACAATAAAGCAATTCTCAGCTGCTTATGGCCTTGTCTGGCCCTGCTCTGGGCATGTGTTTTGCTAACAGCAGGCCATCAAAGGGATTGCCATTGAAGTAGGAAACGAGTCCACATGTGCTTCGAAGAGCTGACTCGCTGGGAGGTAAAGCAGTTGTAAGTAGCCAGAGCTCTGTGAGCTCCTGCCTGGACAGCACATGTAAATACAGACTGCTCCAAGAAAGCCATAGGCTGCCTTTCATTCTGTGTGATATTCTGCCACCTGGATACAGACCTAAACAGTGGAGGTTCTAAAAAAAAAAAGTGAAGGCACGAGCAGTGCTGGATGCTATAAACTGCCTGAGGCCCATTGTGTGTCTTTAATTTAAATATACTGCACATGCATATTGTGTACAGTAAATTATTTTCTTTCTTATACGGTGATTTATATGGCCAGATTCGATTTTATATTTCCAAAGCAAACCAATGCATTATTGTGTGTTCTGATGTTAAAAGACGCATTATTGGAGTCTGAAGTTTATCAATTTACATTCTGAAACATAAATGTGACGGCTTCCTTCTTGGATATTTGGACTGGCATTATAGAGATACACACAGCCATGGCCCATCCTTAGTTTTCCAGACTTCTTCAGTGCCTAAACGGACAAGGTTAAATCCTGAAGAGATATTTAGAACCATATACAGCTAGGGGACAGAAATGGAAAACTACCAGCAACAATTATCCCACATGTCCTAAGAATATTTTGACCTCGGCGTTGCATATGCCAAGTTGCTTTACCTGTCCACATACACCAGAAAAAAGAAAGGGATGAAACCTTTCTTATAAGTAAGGCAACTAAGAATAGATGTAAAAATCAAGGAGCGAGCTTCAAACACTTCCTATCATTTGTGTTGAAAAAGTTATATTGTATTATAGTATTTGTATAGTGCTTACTGCCACCTAGGACATCACAAAGACACTGTGTACAAAGTCAAGATGCATGGGATCAATCATACTACACTACCTGTCAAAGAGCTCATCACCATCTGCAGTTAAACCAACTACCTAAGATGTTCCCACGTGCAACACCTTCCTGAGTGAAATAACCGTGGATCCTTCTTATGATCCTGCATAAAAACCACCTTGACATCTCCCTCTCAAATGTTTTGTCCTGACACTATATACATTCTCGCCTGTATTACCCATATTAACCATCCAATGCTAACTCTGATACCCCATGGCCTATCCTTGGCAAATAAGAGTTAAGAAGAGAACGTTCAAGTCCGTTCATATAGATGGTGAACAAGAAGACGCACCCCTGTCTTACACCCCTCTTCACCTGAAAAGATTGTATGCATTCTCGCCTTGTAGATAACAGGCCCTAGCAGTAGCATTCTGATATAGTTGATTCACAAGATGAATAATTTGTGGCTCAGCTCCCACCGAGTTCATAATGGGCCATAATTTGGTATGACTGGCACAAAGGAACTCACTGCTAAGTTCCATGAAGCCCAGGAAGAAAAAGCCCTTCTTGGCCTTGAGGTATTTGCCTCTCTAAATTTTAAACACTGTTCCAAAGTGCCCAGACACTTTCTAAAGCCGAACTGCAAGTCTGAAATAACAAGGTGATTATCAGGCAATGTATCCAGTTTCTCCAAAAGCACGCTGCCCAAATCTTTACCAGAGCAGTCCAAAAGGGAAAATTGGGCGGGTCTGAAAATAGGGACAATTGTTGAGTTAGTCCAGATTGAGGGGAAATCTCCCTTGCCAGCTGCTATCAGGACGTTATTAATTAGCAGGGCCCATAAACGTTGCCTGCTCACGTTTTATTTAGTGGCAAATTCATTTCATCATTGGAAAAACGTAAATTGCACCTGGTTGATACTCAATTGTCATAGGGTTCTGAGTTAATTCTCACAGGTTTGTTCTTCGAGAATATGTTGCTATAGTGAGCTATTAAACCACAAAAAATACTCCAATAGACCAACAAGTGGTCTATTGGAGTATTTTTTGTGGTTTAATGTCTTGACATGGGAGGTTATACTCCAACGTAGAATCCTCTCAACCCTCCGGGCATTAGGGATTACTTCCCCAGAGCCCCATGTCTATACGCTATAGTGAGCTATCCATTTTTTTTCCAGAGCGCCCACGTCTAAAGAGGGATAATTTTGTTCCCTAAAATAAGGAAAGTTAACTGTTGACCTTCCGGTATTCTCTCTCCCTGCTACTGGAGACACGTAATAACGACATCCTCCTATGTACTGCGACAAAGGCATCGATCAGGTACAGGTGGAGATTAGATCAGCTTCTCTTTCCTGGTGCTGAGGCAATGACCTCGCAATGGAACAGGCACCACTGAATTAAAATGATGTGGTAAGCTTGCGCAGTGGCACTCATCTTTGATAGTGGCACCTACCCACACAGGCCCAGACAGGTGCAACAGTTGTGGCATTCCGGCCAACTCATCTGAGCTGTGTTGTTTTCAGTAGTTGCGGCCTGCGATCAAATCGGGGCTCTCTACAGAACTCCTTTTCCCGATGGTGGAAGCGACAACAGTCTTTCGGGATCATCACAGACTACCAGGCAGCACACAGTGATACTGCTATTTTGCCTAAATCTTGACACAGTTCACAAGCGAACTGCTCTGAGGGACCAGGGGCCCACCTCAAAGCAAGGTTCGCTCCTGGCTTCGCTCACTGGGGTAGTTCACCTTTTTCTGGATGCTTCTCGTACTGAAAAAATGCTGTGCTTCTCCACCTGGACAGTTTCTCCTCCTGCAAGGCTGGGCACCCTCCTTCCCTCTCTCAGAAGACACTTTATGCAGACCCATAGCTCTTGCAACAGAAAAATGCACCTCTGGGAGACTGGCTGTCAGGCAAACACCAGCCTTGGTTACACAGCAGCTCTTTGAATACTCTGCAGAGCACTTCCTTCCCTACGGAAGAAGAACTTGGGACTGGAACAAAGAGGAATGGTTTTGGACTCTGCTTTTTTCCACTTTTTCCAGACAGGACATGTACAGCCACTGTCTAAGGCAGGAGTATAAGATGTCTGCTTTGGTGGTGTGGTGAGTAGCCATTTTCTTGTAGAAACCTTCACTGAGAAATAGTTGTTTTTTTCTTTTAGAGTTTTGGGATTTCGATTTTAATGAGTTCCTAGGCTGGGTGGGCATTTGGTGTTGTAGATCCTGCTTGCATAGTGAGTTTACTTAGCCCATTTGATGTAGGATGTATACTCTGATGTGCATGTGTAGACAAATATGGTCAAGTGGGTTCCTTGATTTCTACCAGATGTGTTGAAGTATTCCAATTTGTACTGTTTTATTTTTTAGGTCTTCATTCAACCGGTGGGATTTCTTTTTCTTTTTGGTGCATTTTGATATTTTACGAGGGATTGTTTTGTCAAGGACTGTGGTCATCCAGTCTTACATCTTCAGTATGTTGTCTACAGATGACTGTTTGTGGTTAGATGAATTTCAAACCTGTCCATATTGAGCTTATTCTAGAATCTGTAGGTTGCTGTTGAAATGGAATTATTTAGTTGAGTCTTGAAAGGATGTTATTTGAGAAATAGATGAGGTGAATATGGGTCCAGCTGAGTGGAGAATTTTAATGGATTTTTATAAAGTCTCAAATTTAGGATATAGTGTCTAATGTATGGCCTGAATTATGGGGCAGCCCAGTTGCAATCTAGATAAGGTTGTGAGTAACCAAGTCTGATAAGACTGAATTTAGTTCAGGCAATTGACTTTTATCAAACATGTCTTTGGTTGCCAAAGATACATAGTATGGAGTGTACGATGAACAGATCTGATGTTGCATGTAAGAAGGAATCAATAAAAGGTCTACTATTGGGAGGAGGCCTGTATAGCAGGAGGGTGTTGCATACAGGCCTAAGGTTGCGTCTAATAAGAGCTTTGCAGCCCTCTATTATAAATTAATCTATTTTTGTGGTTGTCAGGGTTTCAAGGAAAGTATCTGCCAGTCCTATTCTTTTCTTTCAATGTCCACTCAGAGTAAAGCACTGATATCTTGGTGCAAATGCTTCATGAAATACTAGGACATATCCTCTCCTAACCATGTTTCTGTGATGGAAAGGAGCTATGCTTCTGAGTCAGTCAGTATTGGTTATTGCTCATTTCGCTCAGCATACAATTTAGCTGATGTAGGGTATGTTTATAGGCAAAGAAGTTTGGAACTCGGCTAGTTTTTCTATATTCATTTGTGGCCATAATGAATATGTCGCAACTGGTTTGTGGATGTTCTTTTTCTTGCGAATAGGAGGTAATGAAACTGTGTGGATAGATGAGATGTTCATGAACCAGTTGATGCCTGTATCATTGCTCCCTAGGCTGCCACGGTCCTGCGCCAAGAAACTTAATAAGAATTTAGTTGGATCATTGTGAGTGAGTAAGTAGGTGTATCTGGGAAGATGGCATAGTGGAATTCTTTTGTCTAGTGATGTATTGAGGTAATGCTAGGACCCATTGTGTTAGAGGTAATTAGATGTATAACTTGCAACAATGTTGGAAATATCAAATCTTTTGCACATGTTGAAGGTTGATGGAGCATGAACTGGAGGAAGGAGGAGAAAGAAGGCCTAACTTTATATATCTAAAGTCAGTGTTTGTGGATAGGTGAGAGAATGTAGATTATGATCAGTTTTAGTATGCTTTTAAATCAGTGTATTTGACAGCGAGAATGATTGAACCATAATGCTAGTATGTTGATGACTAATGGGAGGACGATGGGTGACCTAGATGAGAGAATTGTGAGAGTGCTGTTTAGCAACATTTGTACTGGAAACTTTATCTGTGAAAACTGTTGTTAAAGGTGCAGATATAGACTGATTTTGTGAAGTTGGAGGCATTGGCTAATCAATGTTTTAAGATTCACCAATGATAATTTAGACATCCATTTTTTTTTCAAGACAAAGCACATTTCACAAATACTATGCTTTGATGAAATCACATTATAAGATATAAAGTCGTCAGTTCAAAAGGAACAACAGCATACACATTTAAGCTTCAATTCTCATTTATTCATTCTTTCTACTCAATCAATCAACTAATCAAGTCGTACTTGTATAGCGCTGCTTATCTCCCGAGGGTATCCAGGCGCTGTGCTGCAGGTATCAGTCGAAGAGCCAGGTCTTGAGTTTCTACCTGAAGCGGGCCAGCAAGGGTGCAGTGCGGAGTTGGGAGAGAAGGGTGTTCCAGGCTTTTGAGGCGAGGTGGGAGGAGTATCCTCTGGAGCGGCAGCGCTGGATGCGAGTATCTGTGCGAGGGCAAGGTGTGCGGAGCGAAGATAACTGGGAGGTTGGAGGTTCATGTAGGCGGGTCCTTGGTTGTGGAGGGCTTTGTAGGCATGGGTCAGAAGCTTGAAATGGCATCTCTTCTTGACGGGGAGCCAGTGGAGGTCCTTCAGGTGCTGGGTGATATGGGTCCGCTTGGGCAGGTTGAGGATCAGTCTGGAGGCTGCTTTCTGGATCGTTTGGAGTCTTTGCATAAGTTCAGTGGTGGTGCCTGCATAGAGTGTGTTACCATAGTCCAATCGGCTGGTGAAGATGGGAAGCCACTTGAAAACCTGAAAACTTTGCAGAGTGTGTGGAAGCAGGCTGAGGAGATAGTGTTGACCTGACATTTCATGGAGAGTTCGCTGTCCAGGATGATGCCGAGGTTGCAAGGGTGGTCTTTAGGCATTCAGATACACTCTCATATCTTGGGATGTTACCTTTTAACGCAGGTTTCTTACCCTCTCCATTATGCAGGTCCTTCACATTCAATTGATTCTGTTCCAAACTGTGATCAAATGCATGTAACACATGTCAAAATTAATCTCATTCCTTTCAATTAAGGAAGAAACTCTTCTGAAAATACTTATATTGCTGAAGCATTTCTAACTTTTGGTTTTCTGGCCCTGAACATTGAAAACAGATTTGTAATCATATAATTTGACTGAAAATTTGCTTTAAGTGTAAGGATGGGAAAATGAGTGAAAGGCAGAAATGAAAGGCGGCTATTTGTACATTTACTTGCTGATAAATCACAAATCTAGATTATCTGGCTGTGTGCAAAACATTAACAGGCCAATTCTCAAAGGCATGCATGAATAAGGGAAGGAGCAATCTTTTACATAGTGTTACATGCCTTTGTGACTGAGCCCTGGAATGTCCAATTCACGGTTAGTAAAAGTTCAAAGAGGGTGCATTCCCTTCTATTCCTACCAATTGTTTATTAATATTCCCATTTTATTCCGATTTTATGTCCATATTTGATGTTTTGGGACCAACTGACTGAAGCAGGCATGAGTATGTAGAAGTATTAAAGGAGTACTACTTTACGTACTCCAAAATGCTTTTGTGACTATGGCCCGAAGCTTTTTAGCCAAATGTTTTGAAGGTGACTGTAGTGCAAAATGCATTATTCTGCTACATTTAAGATTGAGTCTGTGCACAAAAATGCACTATTGACTCCAGTCTTTTAAAAAGTTTCGATGGAGCTGGTACACTCAACAGAAGTGAAGGAAAGTGGGTTGAGCACAATACTTTGCATGCCTGCAGGGAGTGGCACCTATTCTCCACTTGTAGGAAAGTTCCCCAGCCACCTCAGATTCCATTTCAAACTTTCTCAGGTAGTTGCCATGCAGCTGAGGTGCTCAGATCCTTGTGTGAAAATACAGACTGACGTGAATAAGATACCCTCTGATAATGGCACATAGGGACAAACAGGAATATGCTGTCCAGAATGCATTTGTACAAACCATTTCTGTCTTGTCAGTGTTGGGTCCTTTCGATACAGTATATTCAAGCATGTGTAATATGCTTCGGAGTAACAACTAATAATGATAAGTGATACTCTGTCATGCCCAATGTTACCCAGATTAACATTTTCATCATTCCAGATGCAGCAACAGTGATGGATGGTGAAGAGAGGTAATTTGTGGAGGTAGCTCGACACTGGCGTAAGAAATAATTTTGATCTGGAGTTATTCTTGCCTCATATTGCTATGTCCTAAAACACATTCTCCTTTGATTGGGGCACAACCTATTCGTTAATGTCATATAGAATAAACCACATAGTGAATAAAGAGAATCAACAAATGCTGCTAAAGGTTACGTCGACATATGTAATACATCAAATCTCATTCACTTTTTTCAATTTCTAAGAAATGTATGTTTAGAAGTCTGGGTCATTACTTCTGCCCATAAAACCAGCAAGGTATGCTAACCGTAACAAACTGCCAGGGCACCATAAATGAAACCCAAACACTTTGCTGAGGTATGAAGGCATACACGATTTCAGAAGAACAATGTCGTCATCAGCAAGGCTCACGCTTACGTATCCTCAAGGGTCTAATAAAAGACCACATTCCCCTTAAAATTCACACCCATTATATTGTAGCATTTTCTGAACCCTTCAACCACGGCCCATTAACTCCCTTTCTCCTTTTTCAGTTCCACAAACATATTCATGCAGTTATACCAGAGATTTACATTACCAGCCCGAGATCACATTACATTGTGGAACAAACTACACCAACCTAACACAGTTACTGCAAACTGGAATGAAAATAATACTGGAACAGAAAGTGCCAACAAACCATATTTAAAAACGTAATCTTTGAAATGGGATAACAGTTAGGATTCTGTTACCACTGTTAAATACATCTGGCTAAAGCAAAAAAATTGAACACTGCCTCACAGTGAGACTGCTGTGATGCCCTTTTAATATATTGTTTAAAACAGTTACCCATATGATGGATCCAAATTTGACGATGCAGATTATGATCCATAAGAAATTAGGAATGTAGCAAAATGAAGGATGCTCAACAATGCCCCTCCACGTGAGCAAAATGCAGATATTTGCGACTTCAAACACATTAAAGTGCAGATATTGCACAAACATGCGGAATGCAAGCCATTCTTTGCAGTGATGTGGATCTGTGAGAAAACTTTTTTCCACATATTAAGGGCCTACTTGTGATTAGTACATGATATGCATGGTCACGGTGCTCAGATAGACTTTTTAAAGTGCTCATGACAAATATATTTTTCCTGACAAAAGCGTCCAAGAAGCTTGGGGGTCCAGTAAAAAATTAAATGAACCAAATTTAAGAAGAGAAAACTTTCCATTGCCCATGACTCCTTCACGCATGTTCCCTTATTTGAACTGGCAGCCCCCATCACACCTTGGGGCACCTCAAGGTTGCTTTCAAAAGTAAGGTCATTTGACTGTTACACATTGTTTCAAGATCCATTTTGCAACAGTGTTAAGTAGACGATGACAAGCTGTACAACGGTGTCACAAAGTTAAATTAGTGCTTGTCTGCTTTTTCATCTTTTAAAACAATGAACATTTTGCATTTACGGTAATATACTACTGGCAACAAACTGTTGTCCCATTTTTTATTCATTTTGTGATTTGGGCCCTCTATGAAGAAACATCGGCAAAGCCAACAAATCTAGCATTGGCTTTTCCAAAAGTTTGATGTTTTGTCACTTCTTTTGTAAACCTTTATTGTTGTGGGGAGTTGCAGGTCCTCCCCCAATATATAAAATAATTGCGAAAAGCAAAAATATTTCTTCTGTCAAAAAGCACATATAGCCAGTGTAGCCTCTAGCAAAAAGGAAACTACTTGGTGTGTGGGTGTGTTCTTTGTTTTCACAGAATTCCGCCACTCACGTGAAGTTAACCAATGGCTGAAGTGGGCTGACCAACTGCCCCATGCTGTATGCTGCTGTGGACAGAAGAAAAATACGAATAATACAACTGCAGACAAATGCATGAAGAGTGCTGGCAGGAAGCCCCTTCGAGTGAGTATATCACGTACATAGGTTTAGATAACTAAAATGCCTTGGCTGGAGCCAGACCTAAAATGCTTCTTTTGGCTGCAGAGCTCCCAGTGCGCAAGCGGATCCGTTTTAAGATATGTTGTATTGTACACAAATCGCTAAACGGTAAAGGCCCCAGCTATCTGGCAGAAAAATTTACGAAATACCAGCCTCCCAGGGCACTACGATCTGGGACCAAATCTCTTCTTGTGGTTCCACGCTGCAAAAAATCTCGGCAGGGCGGTAAAGCGTTCTTCCACTTAGCCCCTACTTATTGGAACCAACTACCTATCCATCTGCGGGAGTGTTCCGATCACCTGCAGTTCCGTAGGCTTCTTAAGACTGCACTGTTTTAATCTGTTCCTTTCCCTGGCCGACGAAAGCAGGCCCTTAGCGCGGAGAGACCGCTTGAGGGGTGATTCTGGCGCTTTATAAATTACAAATCAAATCATTTACGGTAGCACAAATTATGACTTGAGTGAAGAAATTTGCATTTACAAACATCTGACTGTGCACATACGTCTCTGAATATAAAGTACTCAGCACCTAAAGAAAGTGTGTGCATGCAAGTCAATAAAAACATGCCCAGTAAGCTTATTACACAAACCGTCTCATTTAAAGAGATGTAAACAATAATTATCTTCTTGGTCATGGACTGGTGCTGTGGTGAGCTACGGCCATAACACTGCACACGCTCACTCCCTTTAGTTGTATGTTGTGAACTGGACGCTGCTACGTAGAACCTAACCACTACATGCCCACTGTTTAACTTTCCACAACCTCACCCTGCCAGATTTGCTACTCTAACTTCAGTTCTTGACATTCCGGCTCTAGCGACATGTGGGAGTTATGGATAGCCAATTTAATGATTGCGTCGACGTGACTACAATGGATAAAGTGGTGACAACACCAGACCACAGAAGCGGTCTAGAGTTTTGCATCCTTTGGTGGCAGGAAAGGAACTGGAATAAAATGTGTTAATTAGATTGGTTTCACGTAGGACGATCAGGATCCAGGAATCCCAAATCTGTATGATATAAATTACTGGGGCAAGTGGCATGTCTTTAAAATACTGCACAAAGCAATAGCGATTTGAAGAGGACAATAGCGAGGAATAGGTTGCAGGAAATGCAGTGGCTGTACACCTACCATCATTCCATTCACTGTAAGCAATGACTGTAAACTTCACACCGTCCACTGTGGAAAACTCTCTCTCAGCAAACGCCTTCCCCCCAGTGCTGTGATTTTCATAATTTTTGCTCGATTCACTGTAGGAGGAATTTCCACCACCAATCACCCCGACAAAAGCCCAAGCCTGCCTAGGGAAAGGGAGAGAGATACCAAGAGATAGCATATTTAACAGGGTGATTAATATTTCATTTATAAAATAAACACAAGATGTGACACTACATCACGAGCTCTCACCAGCTGATACATACCAATCAAAATAACATACATTGTCAACCATAACCACCAAACGAGCACAGCAATTATAGTAGCACATTAATTGGCAGCTAGAGGAGTCCGAAAAAAATAGTTATGGTTTAAGGTTACCTGCCAAAGAAGCCGTTATCATAATTTATACAAAGCAGCACCGGTTCCTTCTATTGTAGACTAGATTAGATTTCCAGCATTTTTTACCTTGCACCCTTCTGTGGCATGTAAATA
This sequence comes from Calotriton arnoldi, assembly GCA_963921515.1. Taxonomy (NCBI): domain Eukaryota; kingdom Metazoa; phylum Chordata; class Amphibia; order Caudata; family Salamandridae; genus Calotriton; species Calotriton arnoldi. The sequence goes on along the minus strand of CAWUFW010013638.1, from coordinate 122,791 downwards.
TAAAAGCGTTGATGGATTTTCGTTGCACGGTCTATATTGTGAGCAAAGAGTTTAATGGCCGCAGGGGCATTGTAGGATTATTTAACTCCCAGCAAATTCCATAATAAGCAAAATGGCACACTATTTCCTACAAAGCATGGTGTACAAAGAGTGTCATTGGCCCTAATGCAAGCAAACAACATTTTCCCGTACATCGGCTTTCTCAAGCAGTAAAAAAATAAAACATTCATAAGTGGGGTGTAGTGAGCAACTCACAGCCTTGAGTTCTGGTGTTACTACATACACTGCACTAGTGACAGCTACCCCCTTGCCCAAAAACTAACTACTGTGCTCTTTCCAGAATACCCACAGCAGACGCTTGTTGTGTGGTCACAAAATGAGATGCACTTGGGGTCAAATAAAGACAATTGCCCCTTTGTGACTGTGTCCTTTTTCTTACTCAATTTAATCTAAAAATGAGAGGTATTTAAGATTATGGGTTACATTAATAGAGAAGTAACAGTAAAGGTACAGGTGCAGAAAATGAGGTAGGTTCAGTTTCGCTTTTGAGTACACTTTAATTCATTTTTCAGGGTGTACACAGCAAACTGGTGTTACTTGGTTCTGTGAAAGGATTGCGTTTCAAGGGCTATAAGGCTTCTAAGAACTTCACTGGTTTACTAGGCCAATGATTTTTAAACTGCGATCAGTGGACCCCTGAGGGTCCGCAATGTCTACTCAGGGGGTCTGCGAACCAATAATATTAGCAGATTACGCAAGTATTTGTGCATAAAAAAACAAAATTGAAAATCTTAAACCGCCTTTTGTAAAGGAATTTAAAATTGGAAGATAAAAATTAAACTGGTATCTGCAGGAAATTCACCTCCTCTGCGAGGTCATGCTGGATTCTTTGCTTTTGGCTGGACCTTATATTTTTGCTCGCTTTAGAAACCTGTGCACTTTACTCCTGCTAACCAGTAGTAAAGTACCTATGCTTCCCCTTTAAATATGACTGAACTGGCATATTCTGACTCAGAGTATTTAGCTTGCTTATAAGTCCCTAGTATATGATACAACGTCTGCCCAGTGCCTGGAAATTAAATGTCATGAATTGACTGCAGCATCTCCTCTGCCATCCACTACAGTGGCACTGCAAACATGGCTTCAGGCCTACCATTGTAGCCTGACTGGAGCAGTGTAAAAACTGCAATTCAGCCAGTCAAAATAAACCCTTCTAAAATCTCCATTTCAGAAATGAATACCAGACCCCTATGTAGGTCTTATATCCCATGGGTACAAGGTATTTAAAAGCAGAACATGTAGAAATGAAATGTTGACATGTCCTTACATTGATTAGCACCCAAAAGCCATTTTAACTTTGGCAGGCCTAGCCGTCCAGTATAGAACACAAGAGTAGAGATTAAAATACTAAGACTGTATCTACGGAAGAGGACCAGATAGAAAAATAATGAAACTATTTGTAACAGTTATTAACAATCAAATTCAATGGTGAAGCTGAATATTTAATACATAGTAAAGAAAAGTAACTTTTAGAAAGTTACCTGGATGTTAATGGAGGCTAATTTACATTGGTTCTCCATCTTCTCCCAGCCAGTAATTAGCCGTGAATAGGTATGACATGCCTCCCGGGAGCACATAATAGGCTGACCTAAATGGGCAGTGTTGACTCCTCTGAACCCCATGGAATATGCAGGGTTGGGGCTGTTTTTAAACTTGAAACAGTAAATGTTCCTGATGAGGAACAATACATCCAGTTTTCCAAGAAAATTGCCAAACATCACGCGCCAGAGTGCAAGGGAAGTAGGTCACAGTGATGACAGTGTTATGGGCACTAGACAAGCCCCTTTTTTCTGCACTGATTTACAGCAGTGGTCATGTGACACCGACAGTGATGGATTCCCTGTAATTCGTTAAAAAAAATTGCGTGAAATGTGCTAAATGTGCTTTTTAAGTCACAGTCTGCCACACAGTGCAGCTGTCTGCGTTTGCTAAAGACATATTGGGGTCTTTCAGAAAGTTGACCTCCACCCATTGCTTGCTATTGGTTTTATGGTTTGTAAGTCACGTTTACTTGCTTTCCATTTGCTGACTTTATTTGCTTTAGGCTGCCCAGGTTCAGTTCGCCCCTCCCATTTCCTAAATTCGTATTACCAGTATTATTCCACAAACTTGTTTTCTGTAAATAGGTCTTTAAATCTTGTTCTTATCTCATCACTTTTGCTGGGCATTCAAAGACCAAGGTCAAATGTAAGGCACTGTCTTATCCTTCTGCATGCTCCCTTTCTGTAAACAGGCCTGTAAATCTTGTTCTCATCTCGTCACATTTGCTGTGCATTCTAAGACTGAGGTCAAGTGTCGGACGCTGTCTTCAGAGGGTGCTTGTTTACTTTTCTTTCTCTGACTTCAAAGTGAGAGGATTTATGTGACAATCTTGCTGGATACTGGGGGTAAGTAGGAAAGAGTTTTTTTCTAGCACACAACATTTAATTGAACTGTGTAAGCATTTCAGAATACATCAGAATTAGGAGCACAAATGAAGCAAATGTTTTGTTATTTCTGAAGTGTGTTGGAAACAAATACTTTAATATGATCAAAACAAATCATTATACTCAGGTGATGGAATTTCCACACATTTTCGTCTGTGCACCGTCTAGTTTTATTAGTAAATGCTTATGTCTGTGCAAATGTAATGGTAATTTCATTGAAAATGTGTTGTCTGCAACGGCAGTGTGCTACCACACCATGCACACTTCACTCTACGCCACTCCACTCTACTCTGCACTACTCCACTTTACACCACGCCACTACACTCTGCACCACTGCACTCTACTCCACTCTGCACCACTGCACTCTACGCCACTGCACTCTACTCGACTCTGTACCACTGCAGTCTACACCACTGCACTTTACTCTGCACCACTCCACTTTACACCACTCCACTGCATTCTGTACCACTCCCCTCTACACCACTGCACTATTCACCATTGCACTCTATACCACTCCATTCTAGGACACACCAATCTAATCTGCACAACTCCACTCTACACCATGGTAGTCTACTCCACTTCACTCTATGGCAATACATCCTACACCAATGCACTTTACTCTGTAACACTCAACTCTATGCCCCAGGGCTCTACACCAATCCACTGCACTCCCCTCTAACCTACTCTGTGCCACTGCACTCTATGCCACTGCACGACTCCATTCTATGCCACTTCAGTATACTCTGAAACAATCTACTCTACTCCACTCTGCGCCACTCCAATCTATGTCACTGCACTCTACGCCACTACTCTTAACCACTGCACTCTGTGCCACTGCACTCTACACAACTGCACTCTACACAACTGCACTATATGCCACTGCACTCTATGCCACTGAGCTATACTCTGCATCACTGTACTCTATGCCAGTGTCTCTATGCACTCTGCCGCTCTACTCTGCAACACTGCACTCTCCGCCACTGAACTCAATGCCGCTCTACTCTGCACTACTCCACTCTATGGAACTCCACTCTATGCCACTGCACTCTAAGGCACTATACTCTACACCATTCTGTGTTACTCTACTCTGCACCACTCTACACCACTGCACTCTGCCACTCTACTCTGCAACACTGCACTCTCCTCCACTGAACTCTACGCCGCTCTACTCTGCACTACTCCACTCTATGGAACTCCACGCCACTGCACTGTAAGGCACTATACTCTACACCAGTGTTTCCCAAACTGTGGTCCGCGGACCCCCAGGGGTCCGTGACACATTTCCAGGGGGTCCGCAGCCAGCAGTTTAAAAGCACTGCAAAGTTCCTTGTATAATTAGCAGTTTTCGAGCAACAATAAAAGTGTCAAGATAACGCCAGTGATTAATGTACCTGCTAGAGAGAGATGAGAGGTTTGTCCAGGGGCAGCTTTGACTTATCTAATGTAGCACAGAAGGTTAATATGCCTACTGCAAAGAACATTTACCATGCATTTTAAACAAGCATTGGCATAGCCAATAGGTCTCGCTTTTGGGACCTTATAAGTATTTAGCCAGAGCTATTGGCTTTTCCAATGGCTTTAAGCTATGTTGTAGAGCAGCATGGATGCTGTGCAGCATGTTGAAAAGTTATAATAAAAAAGTGTTATAAGCATTTTTGTTACCATTAATATAACCAATAAGACATTAGTGTCTAAGCGTGACCTAAAAAATGAGGTACTGATTTTTTCCAACGCCCGCAAATAGATCAAAATTTACTAAAAATGCAGCAACATGTGCTGCTGCACAGTGATGGCCCTTCCCAAAGGTTAACTGGTCACCTTTCAATAGTTTATTGCTGTATTTGAATGTTAAAAAGGTACTTACAGGGTGAAACCTTTGGTATAACGGTATCAACATGGGTGAAAATACAACAGAATGTAGTAAAACTGTTGCAAAATAAGCCACATAATTTGCCTTTTCTTGATGTATAATTTTGTTAACTCTGCCACATAATTAGGTCCTCTCCTGCCAGAGAATTCCAGTTGACCGGGGTATAACCAAATGGCACTGTAATTATGAGAGTATGCTACTGCAGTGTTTTCCACTGTAATAATGGATTAACCACACTTGCCACATAGCACCTGCCTTATCATTTGCAGTGCTCAGCAAAACACATTCAATTCCTAAGCGAAAGGGATCAAAAGTAACTACAAACAAGAGGTGCATGGCACAGTGGTGCAGCCACCCTGACCTTTCTCAGTACCTATCAGCACATGTGATGCAGGGGTACTTGTGAGTGGGGTGACATTGCCTTTGTCTGACAGCAGCCCTCGTGCATGCATCTCTTCCCAGGGGCATCCAAGCTGACTCCAGATGAACCACTGTAATGTTACATGATCTGTAACTGCAGTGTGTGGGGTCTTCCAGGCACTACTAGCAGCCTGCTTGGATTACAAGAATCTGGGCGACTTTATTATGTACATTTAGTACGTACAGAAGGAAGGGGTCCTTCGATGTTCAGGCGTCCTTGCAGCAGTCGGTTGCAAAGTTGGACACGCCCTCTTTGAACAATTACCTCTTATCGCATCTTGCACAAATACTATATGGGGTAAAGTGCAAATGTATACCCATGGCCAGCAAACGGGTTATTTTATTCGCCAGACCCCTGTATACCTCAACCAGGGCAGGCGTGTCCATCTTTTAAAGATGTGGGCACTGTGGACCTGTGACACTACCAGCCGCTTGAATGAATGAGTGGATGAATGGATCTTTCAGTGAATAGACGAGCGAATGAACAAACGAATGAATGCATGAATGGCTAGATGGTGAAAGAATTGATGGACGACTGGAACGTGAACAGTCGGATGAGCAAATGAAAGGATGGTTTGGACGATGCAAACCATCCTTCCAGAATAGATTAATACCATATTATGTTGCACATTATTTATACCGCGCGCCATTCATCATTTGCTTCGACTCCTGGTGTTTTGGGTTTGCAGTCAGAAGTCTGGGGTTTTGAGTGTTATAGAATGAATTGCTAGATGAGGAAATTCGCTTGGATGCGTAAATCGATGTGGTTCGACCGTGGATGCGCGATACGATCTGCATGGATCAATGAACATATGAAGAGACATGGCCTAGCTGTGAGACGGTAGTTTTCAAGGAACTATCGTATTCAGGGTGTAGACAAATGGAGTGTTCATAAAACATACTTTTATTTTTCTGGTCACCCCTGGCGCAGCTGGAGTGCTTGCAGCGCACTTGCTTTTGACCTGCAGTGATCCCTGTGCAATATTTTAGGGCTAACATGCGGAGTCATTTCTCGCTTATGCCATAAAGTAGCGGAGCGCCGGTGGCATTGTTTCCTGGACTCCCTGTATCTTATTCACTCCTCGGCGAAGCACAAGAAGGCTGGTTCACTTGTGTAAAATGTCACCATGGAAGGAAGATCAGACAGGCCATTCCAGGGGTGCAGGAGTCAGGCTGGCGCAGGACTCGGCGCTCGGGACCCTTCGCTGTGCGCTACCTGCCGTGGAGCAGGTACAATGCTGAGCAGACCACGGAAGAACATCAAACTTCGGTTGCCGAGCGCGCGCGCCTCCTTGTCACGCTGCAGAACAGTCATGTCTGGATGTGAAGAGAAAGCAGGCGACTCACAGCGCAGAAAATAAAATATACTCTCTGACAGTGGACGTACGGGCTGGGTTCGAATGAAAGACTTCCTTTGACTCTGAGCTCCTTGAGCTGTAGCTCCGTAGCCCCCATGCAAGCTTTCCCATATCATGGACTAACGAGCGCGGCAGCCTGCAGAGCTGACCAAACGCTCGTGCGTCGTGGCTGGCCTTTGGATGGGTACAGCGCGGCAGACATGTGTTTCCAATTATCGCGCCCGCGTCTGGGCACGATAATTGGAAACACATGTTTGCCGCACGTACCCATCCCAAAAAGGCCAGCCACGACGCACGAGCGTTTTTGGGACTGCTTTTCAAACTCGCTTACTAAAAGTCTTCGCCTCTAAGCAGCGCTTGCGCGCTACTCGAGGCTCGACCTAAAAAACCTATTTTATGTGCATAGGTCAGTGGGTTACTGCTTTTGTAACAGAGATTCTTTTGTTACTGTGCAGTTTATATGTGACAATTGTAATCTAGCACAGTGACCTATAAACTGTCATCAAAGAGCTGCTTGCAAACTGCATGGTACAAGTTAGTAACATGTTTTTTCCCAGTCTTTCATTATCTTGATGCTGCTAAAAAGGTTTATTTGGGTGGAAATACATTTTTATTGTTAAAGTCAATGCTAGCCACTGTGTTATGTTCTGAACCCTGAGTTTGTGCTTCTCCAGACCAAGCACTCTTTAAAAATGCCTACCAGTATGAATGACGTGAATCCTACACCTTGTAGTCCCCTTTGCCTTATGTAACATTTTCTATACACTGATTTACACGAATGATTCAGTTTCTCTAAATGTGTGTGATGTAAAGTGCTCTGACATCCTGGTATGAGAGATGCTATAAAAACAAATGAAATACATGTGACAGAGGGGCCATGGAGAGATGAGAGGCACTGTTGGAGGGTGATAATAAGGGAATCATTGAAGAACCCCAACAAAGTTTGTCCTATCCTGGTACATAGTAAGGTCATCATTTACTATTCTTTAAAAGCTAATACAAATCAATATATAATGATAAATGTGTTGTAGAATGCATCATTGTTTCCTAAATTTTTTTGGAGTGGAGAGCCTCGCAAAGCCCCCTTTGTAGTGGTCAGGCTCACTCACTGCACTTGGTGTGCACCGTATGGGGACTGGTCTGAAAACATTTGCCAGGGCTGCTTTGGGTTTCCAGGCTGGCCCTGGCAGGAGCCTCGTACTGCAAAGTAAAACCAACCATTTAAAAGTTAGTCACGGAGATGCAGCACCAACCTTCCCATTAAAATGTTTGGTTTTTGCAAATTCTTTCAATTTAAAATACTAAGGGGGATATTTAAAACAGAAGTGGCAGAGAGTGTCGTTAGCCTCCTTGGCTTAACGACACGCTCCGTCACTTCAGAAACGCAGGGCTGCACCATATTTACAAGAATTTGGTGCAGCCCTGCATTTCCCCTGCGCCTGTGCTACACTTAGCAGTGTAGCGCCAATGCAGGCACCCTTGCACTATGGTGCAAGGGTGTCTGCGTGCAGGGAGAAGATTGTTTATGTACAGGAAGGTCCCCCATCCTGCAGATAAACAATCTTGAAATGTCGTTTTGTCACTGCACACATGGAAGTTACAAAATGTAATTTTTAAAAATATTGTTTATGTGCAGGAAGGTCACCTTCCTGAACATAAACAATCCAAGACGTTTTGCTTTTTCCATGTGTGCTGCACAAGGCAGCACACATGGAAAAAGCAAAACGAGGAGAAATATAGCATTTCTCCTCATTTTGCCAAGTTAAGACCAGGTTTTCCCTGGTCTTAATTTTAGCGCTGCCTCCTATTTACGCTGCCCTTGTAAATAGGGGCCAGCGTCAAAATCAATGGGTGTAACGGTGGAACCCCCACCGCAACACCCACTGCCCACCCCTTTCACGCTAAGCCTTGCGTGAAGGGGGCCTTATTACAAGGCAGCGTTAAGCCATGTTAAGTGGCTTAACGCTGCCTTGTAAATAAGCGAAGCTCTCATCGCCACGGGAACGTCGCAAAAAGTGACATTCCCATGGCGATAGGGCATTGTAAATATGCCCCTAAAATCCTTAGTAATTCGAGTATTTGTTTTGTGTGCACACATGTGTTTCTTTTTTTCAAATTACTGTTTTAATGCTTGAAATTTAAATCATACAAATTGCTCGGGGTCCCCGGCTTCTAGTGGTGACTCACTGGGGGTCCTCAGGAGTCAAAAGTTTGGGAACCACTGCTCTACACCATTCTGTGTTACTCTACTCTGCACCACTCTACACCACTGCACTCTGTGCCACTTGACTACTCTGCACCACTGCCCTTTGCGTCACTCAACGCGACGCCAATCCACTGCACACTACGCCAATCCACTCTGCACCACTCCACTCTGCACCACTCCACTCTATGTACCACTCTAATCTATGCCACTGCATTCTAGTACGCTGCATTGTACGCAGCTAAATTCAATGTAACTGCAATCAATGCTGCTGCACTCTACGCCACTATACTATGCAACACTCTACGCCAGTGCAGTCTACACCAGTCCACTCTACTCTATACCGCTCCACTGTACACCACTCTATGCGACTCCACAATATATGCCATTCCAATAAACTACACTCTCTGCCACTCCACTCTACAACACTCTACTCCACTCTTCGCCATTCCATTCTACGACACTCCACACCACTCTCCTCTATGCAACTAACTTTTAGCCATGATGAACAGCAGCCACGCTGGTGTACAACATGGCTAAAACACATTGGCAAAGCTGATAGCTCTTGCATAGGCGAGACCTATTGGCTTTACCAATGCTTGCTTAAACTACGGTGTCCTGCTTGAGTATCAAATACTGCTTGACAGGTCTGCTGGGTTCACATAACACTCAGGGCACACCTGAAAGGGGATAGAACAGAATGCCAAGACAACTCTTGAGGATCCACAGTCTGGTTGCTAAAGGATTCTGCTTCTATGCTAACAGACTTTTGTTAGTAGGTTTGTTATGGGTATAGTGACTGCCTCAAACTGGATTTGACGGTTAGATGTGGGAGGACACTAGGATTAACATAGTCCACTCCATACACACACTCCCAGCCCTGAGTGCTCAAGTTGAGTGTGGCTGAAGACTTTTGAAACTGCCCACAATGGGTAAGGTTGGCCCAGCAAACTTTTACCCCATTGGTGGGGGCATGCCCGGTAGTCATTCCCACCCACTAGCTAGCGCCAGGCATAAACGTGGTACCTCCAGGCACTCATTTCAGAACCCTTTCTGGACCTGCAGAAGATCAGAAGAGGACTGGGCCTGCAGCCTCTGACTTGAGAGGAGGCTTGGCGGATTTGTACCCAGGACACGGGGAAAGGATGTGGCATAACTGCTTTGGAGCTGGTGAACCAGGTTTGAGTGTCGGCACAGCGTCATGTGATTCTGATCAAATCACCTAATCGCCCTGTGCCTAACAAAAAACTGAATGTATCCTTGTGTAATGTAACTGGTGCTTATGTAAAGCACTTCAATAACTTTGGGTCAATTTTGCACTACATAGAAAAGCAAAAATAAATAAATGAATAATTGCTGACCTCTGTTCAAGCTACATGGATACAACAAGCTACAAAAGGCCTATTCCTGGAAGCACCCAGATGATCAGTGGCAACTGGACCAGGACTGGACCCTGTTGTTGGCATCTGCCTGACACCCTGCGAGTCTCCAAGTGCCTTCACTGAAGTCTTGGGTGGCATAAAAAAATACTCCTGTTGTGGATTGGGACTTAAAGGACTTAGACAGAAGGTAAAATCTTTCACCAGGACGATGGCTGGTGTATCCGACCCGCATCGCGGTCAGCCTCAAACTGCACCCAAGTCCCGGTTTACTGCAACCATTATCCGTCATTGACTGTGCTTCTTGGCACCATTTCCTTTAAATTTTTCAAAATTCATAGCTCCGGTTTCTCTTGTTGAATTTTTGTCACTTTGTTTATTATATTTTACTCTAAATTTCTAATTCAGTTTGGGATTTTTATTGTTTTGAATTTTGACTTAATTACTGCTTTGCTACTACATAAATACTTTACACATTGCCCTAAGGTAAGCTCGTCTGCTCTGTGCCATAGCTGTGAGAGTATTAATCTCATATTAATTTAGTGACTGAGGGTTCAACTGACCAGGGTTGATTATTCATTGAGGTGGTTGATCACCACTCCAAATTTATAATCCAATTTCTCACAGTATCTTATCTACGTTTGTCAGACCAGTGCAAGTACAACAATATCAATCTAGTATGGACAATTGGTGTCCCAATTGAAGCAACGGTAAATGCTGACAAAAAGAGCATGCGTTTAGAGCAAAAAAGACCAAACGATATGCTGGAGTCCAGCATATAACTTTGTCTTTTAGAAATAAAAATAAACTTTGAAACGATCCAACTTTCCGATTGAAATTAAAATTTCGATTTTTTGATGTTTTTGAGAATTAAAAAAATGCTTCATAACTTGTGTATTTTATGTAGATTTTAGCATTTTGTTTTTAGGTCCAAATCATAGAAGTTGATAAGGTGGATGTGTCTGGCTTCTAGTATTGTGGATCCACAGAAGTCAAAAACTTAAGAACTGCTGTTTTACGCTGTTCACTCACATGAACGCCAATCATAAGTTTCTAGACAAAGACTAAATGAAGCTGTAAGTTGCGCCGTACTATTCTACGTATAAAAGCATCATTTGCTGAGTGCCATTTCTAAGGGCCAGTAAACTCTGTGTTGCTCGAGCAGAAAAATGACCTACATTTTCCTTCTTTAGGAAGAAGGCAGATTTCCTCCATTTCACAGGCAAACTACCTTTAATATTTTTCGTGCCCATAATGTAAAGTCACATTGGTTGTTTAAAGGCTGACGTACAGGTTTTGTGTTACTAAGGAATGTTCACACTTTCTCAAATAACTTAACACTTAATTTATAATCTTACATCTGACACACGTTTCTTTCTGATGACTGTCACATTTTGTCAGGATTATTACCAAAATGGGCACCTAGTCAAGAATACTATACAAGGCTGCGCGCATGCCAGTACCTGATTGCTTTCTGGCAGGCCTCGGCTCCAAGCTATCCACCAGAACCCTGAATAGGCACTGCTGATACAGCCTTCTCTATGGAACAGATGCCTTTTTCTGCGTTTTTCACTCAGTCGTTATTTTTCAATAAGAAAGGTCACAGTGTATTTTTTAAAAACATTATGCTGTTTTTGTAGTTTTGAATGTGCTTCGTGGGGTGATAATTAGCAAAGTGGCTGGGGTTTGACTTGAATATACCCTACTTCAGACATGCCAACCCTCCCGATTCAGGCGGGAGACTACCGATTTCAAGGCTAGTCTCCCGCCTCCCGATTCCTTCAAGCAAAAACCCGATTACTCAGGCGTTTCAGCTGACAGGGCTTGGTACTGTGTAACGTGGTGTATGCACTGCCAGCAACCTGCTGCTGCAGGCCAGTGCACAACACTTGCATCACCCTCTTTCTGCCAGCCATTGCACTCCATGCTTCTGAAAGGTAAGAAAAAAACGTGCATTTGCGTTTCAAATGTCCAATCCTGCAGCAGCACACTTGCAAAGCCCATACATGACAGTAACCCGATTCAAGGCCCCATTCTCCCGATTTCTTTTCTTTAATCTCCCACTTTGCTCTTCTAAAATGTTGGCATGTATGCTACTTATTTTCACTTCTTTGATCTAACTACACTTACTAGCCCGATGGTGTTTACGGTCTTCCTCCAACTGTACTGGTAGCCCAGACATTCTACATGTTTAGAACTAAATATATAGGTTGGTTGTAATACCGGTCACAGCAGCCATGCAATGTAGTCTATCTGGACATTCAATACCAACAAAGTTAAATATATTTTACAAGATATTGTAAAATAATTTCCTGCTGTTTACTGGTGGGTAAGAAGTAGATAGCTAAGTAAGTGCGAAATTTTAATGAAATATCTAGCAAACATCATTGAAACGTACCACACAGATTAGATAGCCAAATCAGAAAAAGACTCACAGTTTTCAATTCTGACACGGCTGACTCAGCTTTTCATTGTTCTAAAGCCAATTAAGCATTATTTACAGCCCCATATATTGGCAAATATACAGTAGTAATAGCAACATAAAATTACATTATATTTATTGACCTCTAAGGTGCTTGTATGGATGAACATGTTCACAATCATTAGGCAAGGAATTTTGTGTGTGAAAGTTTTTGAATATTTAAATTCTGCTGCTTACCTGTATTTCAGGTCTTTGACAATTTTACTGCCCAAAAGATTCTGGATGATCTGTTTGGTGTCATCATTTAAATTTTTAGCTGCCGAATCGCCAACAGCAATCGCTACAATCCGACCGACTTCTTGGACTTTTAAGAAATCATGCAGTCTCTTGCTTTCTTCCAGATACTCATGAGTATCAAACCTTTCCCATGCCAGCAGTTGGGCTGTATCTTGGTCAAAAACCCTTACATTCAGTCCCCTAGAAAATGTCTTCTCAAAGTTATAGGATCCAGAGGCCAAGCCTGAGGAGTGAAGAGTCTTTGCCAGTAGGGTCCATGACAGCTTGTTAGCCCCGTGCAGTTCCAGTGTCCCGCCAGCAGCCACACCAAGATACTTCTTGCCCAACAACGGGGTGTCCTCCCCTTCATCCGATCGACCATATAAAGAGATAGTGGCCCTAGACTTATAAGGGCATTTTTCAGCTCCAATATGAAGCGCTCCCCCGTCCTTTATCAAGATAAAGCGAGTTCGTAAAGTGATATTTAAGGATCCCTCTGCATCGTCTGCAAACACCAGTAGCCCTGAAGAAGAAAACTTTATGAATTACTTCACTTCAAAAACTCACATATTCTGAAGACCCAGGCAAAACCCTCAGAAGGTCCGACATGGGTACGGTGAGGTGGAGCATCTGATGGTATTGAGGTCTAAACACTGATTTAATATGGGACACATTGAAGGTAACTACAAACGGACATAAAAATAAAAGTAGGAGTATAAAGATAGGAGTATGAATGCATTTAAACTTGAAAAGGACAAACGTACATCTTAAACTTAGTCTAGAGAACATTCACTATATTTAGTGTTGAAGAACGCTTGATAGCCTTTCAATAAATTCAGTGCTCGATCAAGGGCAACAGGCATGAAAAAAGCACGAAATGCCATACCAATAGGAAGGACGAAGACAATCAATAGAAATGAGAAACCATCTGCCCTTTGAACAATAAAACGTTTAGAAAACAGCACACAAAAGCAAAAATAAACAAGAAATAAATGTTATTTATTTAAAAGGACGGCTAAGAACAGTGTCTCCTACCACTCTGGGTTACTGACTAACACAGTTTGCACAAATCAGGGAACGACTGGCTGACCAGTTTACCATGTAAGATTACATGTTTGTGCTATTTGTATATACCACGTTCTCGCATCTCTCTCTCTATAAATAGATATTACATTCTGCACTGGCAAACAGTGCAGATGGTCTGGGAATGAATCATATGGTACAGTATTCTCCTCCACCCACCGGCCTTGACTGTGATATGCAGTGGCTGCTGTGTGAACACACTTTATGGGAACCAACAGGCCTAAAGTTGTGCTTCTTCTGTAGAACAGGCAGACCAAAGTATCATGTATGTGCACTTTCAACCACCATCACAACACTGAAATATAAAATGCTAACAAGCGTAAGTCAAATCTGAGCAGTAATAAAGCGCTGCTGCCCAGTCAATGCTGCAGAGACATGGAGTTACCACAGAATGTAACGTCTATCTTAGTCAGCGAGCTTAAAAAAATTAAAAAAATTACACCTTTAGGCTTAAGGTGGGTTCTCTGTAGCATCTTGCCTCAGGCACTTAACCCCAAATGAGCGTTGGAAAGTCAGTTTGTTGCACTGAGCTTCAGTTTCACGTGTCTACTGAAATTCCACACACATTAAGTCATACCACAGCATTGGAGACGTCGGTGGTATTCAACACCAGCTGCTAGCCACTGCTGCTACGACTGCTATATCGCTTTAGCAGGATAGGACAATTTCATATGTTGACTGACTACGAAGCATCATGTTATTAGATCATTTTCTCAAAAAAAGCTTGTAGCATTGGTTATTTTAGGTCTCATGCCCCAAGTAACATCTGAATGAGGCATGGCTGACAAAACAGCAGATCACTGTGTAAACACCAAGAGCCCATGTACACAAACATTTTGTAATATTAAAAGTAGTACTGCAGTATTTACTACAAAATGCAATGCCTACTGGCTGAGACCTCCTTTCCTATCTTTTCTGTGTGGAAGTCTCCACACATGTCCGGCGACCTCTACACATGTTGGTATACATTTTTGTAGTAAATGTGTGAGACGCAAGGTGAAGTGGCTGGAAAACTGGGAATACCTACTACTAATTTGGATTGGTTTATTAGATATTTTAAGGGGGGGAAAGGGTTGAGAAGAACATACTAATACAAACAAGCATTGGCAAAGCCAAAAAGGTCTTGGCTTTGCCAATGTCTTTTAGCCATGTTGTACAGCAGCACATCTGAAGCAACGCACACAATGGGCTGTTAGAAGCAACGCAGACAATGGGGGTAGGAGGGAAGAAACAACATAGACGAGAGTAGGAAGGAAGAAATAACGCAGACAACGGGGGTGGAAGGGAAGAAACAACACAGACGTCGGGTGGGAGGTAAGAAACAACACAGACGTCGGGTGAAAGGTAAGAAACAACACTGACAATGGGGGTGGGAGGGAAAAAACAGAAGGGAAGAAGCAACATGGAAGGAGGGGTGGGATGGAAGAAGGAACACCGATGGGGTTGGAGGGAAGAGGGAACACGGACGGGGGTGGGAGGGAAGATGGAACACAGACAAAAACAAAACGGGCTTAAGAAGCAACACGGGACTTAAAAAGCAACACAGGACTTAAAAAGCAACACGGGACTTAAAAAGCAACACGGGACTTAAAAAGCAACACGGGACTTAAAAAGCAACACAGGACTTAAAAAGCAACACAGGACTTAAAAAGCAACACGGGGCTTAAAAAGCAACACGGGACTTAAAAAGCAACACGGGACTTAAAAAGCAACAGGGACTTAAAAAGCAACAGGGACTTAAAAAGCAACAGGGACTTAAAAAGCAACAGGGACTTAAAAAGCAACAGGGACTTAAAAAGCAACAGGGACTTAAAAAGCAACAGGGACTTAAAAAGCAACAGGGACTTAAAAAGCAACAGGGACTTAAAAAGCAACAGGGACTTAAAAAGCAACAGGGACTTAAGAAGCAACAGGGACTTAAGAAGCAACAGGGACTTAAGAAGCAACAGGGACTTAAGAAGCAACAGGGACTTAAGAAGCAACAGGGACTTAAGAAGCAACAGGGACTTAAGAAGCAACAGGGACTTAAGAAGCAACAGGGACTTAAGAAGCAACAGGGACTTAAGAAGCAACAGGGACTTAAGAAGCAACAGGGACTTAAGAAGCAACAGGGACTTAAGAAGCAACAGGGACTTAAGAAGCAACAGGGACTTAAGAAGCAACAGGGACTTAAGAAGCAACAGGGACTTAAGAAGCAACAGGGACTTAAGAAGCAACAGGGACTTAAGAAGCAACAGGGACTTAAGAAGCAACAGGGACTTAAGAAGCAACAGTGACTTAAGAAGCAACAGGGACTTAAGAAGCAACAGGGACTTAAGAAGCAAGACGGACTTAAGAAGCAAGACGGACTTAAGAAGCAAGACGGACTTAAGAAACAAGACGGTTACATGAAGAAACACGAACACACAAAGCAACACGAACACACAAAGCAACACGAACACACAAAGCAACACGAACACACAAAGCAACACGAACACACAAAGCAACACGAACACAAACACAAAGTAACACGAACACAAACACAAAGTAACACAAACACAAAGTAACACAAACACAAAGTAACACGAACACAAAGTAACACGAACACAAAGTAACACGAACACAAACACAAAGTAACACAAACACAAAGTAACACGAACACAAACACAAAGTAACACGAACACATGAAGCAGCATGGAAAAGGGTGGGCGGGCGGGATGAAGCAGCATGGAAAAGGGTGGGCGGGCGGGATGAACCAGCACGGAAAAGGGTGGGCGGGCGGGATGAAGCAGCACGGAAAAGGGTGGGTGGGCGGGTGAAGCAGCACGGAAAAGGGTGGGTGGGATGAAGCAGCACGGAAAAGGGTGGGTGGGCGGGATGAAGCAGCACGGAAAAGGGCGGGCGGGATTTAGCAGCACGGAAAAGGGTGGGCAGGCGGGATGAAGCAGCACGGAAAAGGGCGGGATGAAGCAACACGGAAAAGGGTGGGCGGACGGGATAAAGCAACACGGAAAAGGGTGGGCGGGCGGGATAAAGCAACACGGAAAAGGGTGGGCGGGCGGGATAAAGCAACACGGAAAAGGGTGGGCGGGCGGGATAAAGCAACACGGAAAAGGGTGGGCGGGCGGGATAAAGCAACACGGAAAAGGGTGGGCGGGCGGGATAAAGCAACACGGAAAAGGGTGGGCGGGATGAAGCAGCACGGAAAAGGGCGGGATGAAGCTGCACGGAAAAGGGTGGGATGAAGCTGCACGGAAAAGGGTGGGATGAAGCAGCACGGAAAAGGGTGGGCGGGTGGGATGAAGCAGCACGGAAAAGGGTGGGCGGGTGGGATGAAGCAGCACGGAAAAGGGTGGGCGGGTCGGATGAAGCAGCACGGAACAGGGTGGGCGGGTGGGATGAAGCAGCACGGAAAAGGGTGGGCGGGTGGGATGAAGCAGCACGGAAAAGGGTGGGCGGTGGGATGAAGCGGCATGGAAAAGGGTGGGCGGGAGGGATGAAGCGGCATGGAAAAGGGTGGGCGGGAGGGATGAAGCGGCATGGAAAAGGGTGGGCGGGTGGGATGAAGCAGCACGGAAAAGGGTGGGCGGGTGGGTTGGAGCAGCACGGAAAAGGGTGGGCGGGCGGGATGGAGCAGCACGGAAAAGGGTGGGTGGGCGGGAAGGAGCAGCACGGAAAAGGGTGGGTGGGCGGGGGGAAGGAGCAACACGGAAAAGGGTGGGCGGGCTGGAAGGAGCAACACGGAAAAGGGTGGGCGGGCTGGAAGGAGCAACACGGAAAAGGGTGGGCGGGCTGGAAGGAGCAACACGGAAAAGGGTGGGCGGGCTGGAAGGAGCAACACGGAAAAGGGTGGGAGGGCGAGGAAGGAGCAACACGGAAAAGGGTGGGCGGAAGGAGCAACACGGAAAAGGGTGGGCGGGAAGGAGCATCACGGAAAAGGGTGGGCGGGAAGGAGCATCACGGAAAAGGGTGGGCGGGCGGGAAGGAGCATCACGGAAAAGGGTGGGCGGGCGGGAATGAGCATCACGGATAAGGGTGGGCGGGCGGGAAGAAGCAACACGGAAAAGGGTGGGCGGGCGGGAAGAAGCAACACGGAAAAGGGTGGGCGGGAAGAAGCAACACGGAAAAGGGTGGGCGGGCAGAAGCAACACGGAAAAGGGTGGGCGGGAAGAAGCAACACGGAAAAGGGTGGGCGGGAAGAAGCAACACGGAAAAGGGTGGGCGGGAAGAAGCAACATGGAAAAGGGTGGGCGGGAAGAAGCAACACGGAAAAGGGTGGGCGGTCGGAAAGAAGCAACACGGAAAAGGGTGGGCGGGCGGGAAGAAGCAACACGGAAAAGGGTGGGCGGGCGGGAAGAAGCAACACGGAAAAGGGTGGGCGGGCGGGAAGAAGCAACACGGAAAAGGGTGGGCGTGCGGGAAGATGCAAGAAGCAACACGGAAAAGGGTGGACGGGCGGGAAGATGCAAGAAGCAACACGGAAAAGGGTGGACGGGCGGGAAGAAGCAACACGGAAAAGGGTGGGCGGGCGGGAAGAAGCAACACGGAAAAGGGTGGGCGGGCGGGAAGAAGCAACACGGAAAAGGGTGGGCGGGCGGGAAGAAGCAACAGGGAAAAGGGTGGGCGGGCGGGAAAAAGCAACACGGAACAGGGTGGGCGGGAAAAAGCAACACGGAACAGGGTGGGCGGGCGGGAAAAAGCAACACGGAACAGGGTGGGCGGGCGGGAAAAAGCAACACGGAACAGGGTGGGCGGGCGGGAAAAAGCAACACGGAACAGGGTGGGCGGGCGGGAAAAAGCAACACGGAACAGGGTGGGTGGGCGGGAAAAAGCAACACGGAACAGGGTGGGCGGGAAAAAGCAACACGGAACAGGGTGGGCGGGCGGGAAAAAGCAACACGGACATAAGAAGCAGCAGGGTTGATGGTGGGAGGAAAGAAGCAACAGGGGTGGGAGGAAAGAAGCAACAGGGGTGGGAGGAAAGAAGCAAGAGAGACAGAGGGGTTGGGAGGGAAGAAGCAACAAGGACATAAGCAACAGGGACGGGGTGGGAGGGAGGAAGCAACAGAGACAGGGTGTGGGAGGGAAAAAGCGACGGGTGGGAGGGATAAAGCTAAAGGGGGAGGGATATAAGCAACACAGACAAGAAGCAACATGGACAGGGTGTGGGAGAGGAGAAGCAACATGGAAGCGGTGGAAGAGAAGACAACACAGATGCTGTGAGAGGGAAGAAGCAACACATATGGGGAAGAAGAAAATAGTCCCTCAATCACAGCAAGAGCAGCAGAAGGATACTAATTAAATTGAAGCAATCAGTACTTGGTCCATGCTCCACACGAAAGAAGAGGAAGTGAAGCTGGCATGTGCTGACCAATTAGGAGGCAGCAAATAAGAGTGACAATGAAGCTAATGAATGGTAAGCAATGGGGGGGCTCCAAGCCCCATGTAGTAAAGAAAATCTCTTGCAAGCGACATCACATGTGCTCTGTCTTAGGCAAGACCTAAACACACAACCACAAAAGAATATGGCAATTTAAATTAAAAAATATTCTCCTAAAGTTACCACAACCCTAACAGTGTCAAAAAAGTATAAATGTACTCCATCCCAGTGTTGGAATAAAGCAAGCTCTAGACATAGGCAACCACTGGTACTGCAACACATTCCCTTAGATATCATTTGGTCAAACTAAAATAAAACCAAATATGAACTAATGATATATTAAATTAATTCAAAATGTCAAATTATATGCATAAATATTTTAAGTGATAAATTCAATACGAATAATATAAATATTTTTAAAATTTGTGAATGAACGTAATTTAAAAATTAAATTACATTAAACTTTTTCATAAAATGTTAAATGTTTTTAAATTAATTAAACCAAGTTTGCTAAATATTATATCAAAACAAAAAAGGCAGTAAGGCAGAGTAATATTTTTTAATTATTATTTAAGCATTGTTTATAAACTTAATATATTTAAAATATTACTTAATATATATTTAATGTGAGGAGTTAGTGCTGTAAACTTTTATTTTATTATTTGTAGTATAAATATAAATATTTGAAACAGACATTTGTATTAAACAGTAAAATGCTTCATTTAGTTTAAAAAAAAAAAAATATGACAACCTTTATTAAGTTTCACTATACATTCCCTTTCCCCAATCCAGTAGCACAAATGTCCGCCAACTAGAGGGAATGTAAAAATACAGTAATGTTACCTGAAGTAACTTCATGACTGTAAATGCAATGGTAGGAGGTTCAACTCCCTCGTTTGATAGGGTGGAGACATGCAAGTCTACATTTCAGGCGTAAACCTCCATTGAGAAATGGTGATTAGACGCGCTGGCATGGGAAGAAAGGGAAAGAGAGAGGCTGGGATAAAAAAAACAGTGCCGAAGGCTGCAAGACAGACAGAGGGGGATCCAGCACAGCCCACTCTTATATCAATGTTTTCCAATCTTTCCGCCTCTGACCTGCACACAACTAAAGTATTACCCCCAGCCAGGACAGATGAAATCTTGAACCTTGGAGGGGCATGGGACACAGAACCCAGGGAGAGTCCAAGAGAGACCGTTAGCCCTCCAGAACCATTACCCTCCGGCCCAGAGATATTAAAAGAAGGAGAAAAGGAGGATGGAATGGAAAAGATCCTGCAGGGCACGGAGGGGGCCGAAGCACCAAGCCTGGGAGGCGAGACAACTAGCCAGGTTAAGAAAAATACAGGGAGGGCAGGATATGAAAGCCTGGCGGGGTGGGCCCTCAAATATAGCACAACGGTGTAAAGGAGAGCTATCGCCTGATGGAATGGGCCAGCGGTTTTTCTCGCTTACTGATGAATTGGAGCCCTTTGATCAGGAAGATACACCATCTAACAGTGAGGGTGTCTTGGAATCCGACAGCACCTCCTCGGGAGACAAGCTTCAAACGATAGAGGAAGAAGCTTACAGGGGGAAGAAAAGGAAAGACAGTCAGAAGTGGAATGTTGGCAAGCAGCTAAAATAGGATAACTCGGACACGCGGCCTGTACATCAAGAAGAAGGACCAGAGGAAGGTCCAATTGAAGAGTCAAAAAGGGCATACAAGAAAAAGAACCTACGCTTACAGCAATTTTTCAATCCATCAAACAGATGCAAGAGGAAGTGAGGTCGGATGGGCATAGAGCCAGAGTGGCAAACAAAAAAGTACAAGCTGGAATAAGGAAAATAAATAGGAAATGTGGAGATATCTGTTGAGACGCGGACAGAGACTCTCGAAGGGGAGATGGAATCCCTGAAGGTGTAAAATACGGGCCAGGGGGTGGCTCTGTCGGATGTTATGCTCAAACTGGAGGAGCAGAAAATCCTAGATTGTATATAATTAATCTTTTAAAGAACACCTTCCCCCGAACAAGTGAAGTTGGACTGGGACAGCGAGATCCAACGTGCCCACCGGGTACCCTTAATGATGAGAAAACAGCCCCAAGAAAGACCTAGGGCCGTATTGGTATTCTTTGGAAATTTCCTGTTGAGACAATTGGTGTATGACCAAGTCCGACCTAACTCTCCAAAATCTTACAATAGAGTTTCTTTTTTTGTTACGCCGGATTTTGCCCACGCAACGGTGGAGCGGCGCTGGCAGTTAGACAGTTAATAACTCCCTTTCAAAAAGCAGGGGCAGAGGTCTTTCTTCAGAATCCGGCCAGGCTTAAAGTTAAATATAAAGGATCCTCTCGCACCTTCTTTTCAGAGAATCAAGCGCAGGCCTTCCTGGAGGAGAAAACAAGGAAAGAAAAAGGAGGGGAAGCCGCTAAGTGAATAAGATATGAGTTGTTGGAGTTTAAGAGGTTACTTTGAAAAACTAATTAAGAGCAGTCGCTAATAATACTATATTTTCTTATATATCAAGGGGGGCAGGGCAGTTTATCAGACGCGCATCGTTCAGGCTATGCCCGATTGCTCGGGTTTTGGGGGAGGGGGCACTGTTTCGGGGAGGGGTGGGATTAAGACAGGTTTTGCACAGTGTGGGTTTTGTGTACAGGAGGTTGCAAGGGAATGTATGGGAGGTTATTATGGAGTAAAGAGATTTCTAGTGTGGGGTAAAACTTAAGAAATTAAAAATGAAAAAGGAAAAAGGATCGCAACGGTCAATATATGTGGTCTGAACGATCTAAAAAAAGGCAGATGGTATCTCAAGGGCTGAAAATGTTACATGCAGACATAGTCTGTCTTCAAGAGACTCATGTAGAGGGAAGCCAAAAAGATCTTTTAAAATACCTAGGATATAGTATTATAGGAGCTACCCGGGGGGTAGCAATTTTAGCTCGTAACAAGGCAATTCAGTTCCACTTAGTTAGGGCCGATACCTCCGGGCGTTGGGTGATTGCCAGTTGCAGAGCCCCAGGCTTTCCTAACTTTACGATATGCTCCCGTTATGGCAGTAATGTAGATGACCCATCTTTACTAGGATGGCTGACGAATGAATTATCGCACTGGCAATTGCCTACAGTGATGTGTGGGGACTTTAATATTAATCTTGCTAGCGGTTGGGGTCAGGGCGAACCATATATAGGAAAGAAGCCTAAAGTTTACCAAGCTATATGCAACCTAAGCCAGGAGCATGGTTTGAGTGATGTCTGGGCTAAATTGAGGCCTAAAGAACAGGGCTTTACATATTATTCCGCTCCTCATCAGAAACATGTGAGGCTGGATTATTTTTTCGTCTCACAGATGATTAGACAAAAAAGTACAATTGAAAGCGCACCCAGATATCGCTCAGATCATAACCCACTGGTATTGGAGATAGAAGGTGGGATCGCTCAGGAGAAATCTTCTTCTTCGACATTTGAAAGAGCTTTGCTGGGCTGGTGGACGAGGCGTATGTGGAACATATGAGAAAATGGATTCCGGAATTTCTACATATAAATCTAGGAACAGCTTCTTTGGGTACAGTGTGGGATACACTAAAGGCAGGGACACGGGGGGAAACAACTCAATACTCAATAAGGAAAAATAAAGTGGAAAAGGCAAGCCTTCACTCCCAGCAATCTAGCTTGGCCCAGGCTTAAAGCAAACAAATTAAGGCCCAGCAACAGAAGGATAGTATTGAGGATGCTCGTCTAGGGGTAGCCGCTAATAAAGCAGCAATTGGGGAGAAATTATGTAATGTAACTGTAATGTAATGTAATGTAACTAGGTACTTATAAAGCGCGCCGCTACTCCACAGAGTGTCCCGGCGCTGAAAGGACCACGAGACAGGCGAGTGTACACTAAAGCAGGACGGCCTAGATCTAGTGTTGGAATAGCCAAGTTTTTAGTTTTCTCCTAAAAACGAGGAGATCCTGCACCTGTCTAAGAGAAAGTGGCAGGCTGTTCCATAGCCGGGATGACACCACTTGGAAAGATCGACCACCCATACGGGAGCGGGAAAACTTTGGGATGGTCGACAAGCGCTGTACTGAGGACCTCAGGGTCCGTTGTGGGGCATAGTGCTGAATCCTTTTCCTGATGTAGGGGGCCCCTGTATTATGAAGGGCCTTAAAGGCCAAAACTAGAGCTTTAAAAAGGATCCTCTGCCGTACCGGAAGCCAGTGCAAGGATCTCAAGTGAGGGGACATTCGCGCCCTGGGACCTACCATAAGAATAGCCCTGGCCGCCGCATTCTGGACCACCTGCAGGCGACCCAGTAGATAGTCAGGTAGGCCCAGGTACAGGACATTGACGTAGTCCAGCCTCGACACAATCAGAGCCTGGACTACAGTCTTCCTGTGCGAGACCGGGAGCAGGGGGAGAAAGTTCTTTAGCATTTTCAATAGCCCAAAGCAGGTGTCGGCCACAGTTTGAATCTGAGCCTTCATGGACAGGTCAGCATCTAGCTTAACTCCAAGGTTCTACACAGTGGTAACTGAGGTTGCCGGGGGTGACATATCCTGTGGCCACCACTGGCGCCATGCTTCGCAAGGATTAGAGCCGAAGAACATGATCTCCGACTTCTCCGGGTTACACTTCAATTGGTTTCGTCTAAGCCAGGAAAACAACTCCGCCAGGCAGGCGTTTATCTCACTGCCTCTAAAAGCGGTGCCCTTATCACAGGTGAACAGCAATTGCGTGTCATCAGCGTAATATACTATTTTTGCGCCGTGTTCCTCCGCTAGGAGCGCAAGGGGGGCCATATACACATTAAAAAGAGTTGGGCTCAGAATCGAGCCCTGTGGAACTCCTAATTTCATAGGGGGGATGGGAGCCGAAAAGGGAGGGGACCATATTGTTTGCTGACGAATTACTGAGGAAGGCCGTTGATAAAGCAACAGTGCACCGTGAGGATATGTATGAGTGCAGTGAAAGGGTTGGTGTTCTACTCGCGGTCAGGACAAGGCAAGAAATCACACGGAATGAAATTAAGGAAGTAAGGGACCCCACCGATAGGGTTGGTTTCGGATGTGAATGAAATACGAGCTGCTTTCTGTAAATTTTACCAGACTCTACATACAGAGGCCCGGGGTGGGGGACCAGAGGGAAGAACGAATAGGGAAATATCTGGAGCAAGCCGCGGGCGTCCTTATCAGTAGAAGAGAGAGACCACCTAGAACAACCACTAACCTGGACAGAGATTGCAGTAGCCCTGTCTAATTTACCGAGAGGGAAAGCAACTGGACCCGATTTGATCCCTACAGAATTTTATAAGGTTTTTCAGGAACAATTGAAGGAAATCATGTTGACTATGTCCTTGCAGATTGCAAAGGGCTTGAATCCACCAGCATCATGGGCTATGGCGAAGATTATTGTATTGCCCCCAAAAAATAAACCTAGTGAGGAACTGGGGTCCTATCGGCCAATAACCCTTATAAATGGGGATGTGAAAATGTACTCTAAAACCCTAGCCTCTCGTCTGTCACTGGTGATACACAAAGTTGTTTCCCCAAAACAACATGGCTTTATCCCGGGTAGAGACACCATAGAACACATCAGAAAGATCGTTACGCTGTTTGATGTGAAGCAAGTGTCAGGAGACCCTATGGCCGCAGTCTTTTTAGACGCAGAAAAAGCTTTCGATAGGGTCTCCTGGCAGTTTCTGTGGGCCTCTATGCAATGGAAAGGGATAGGGGAACAGTTCATTGGTGCAGTGAAAGCCCTGTATAAGGAACCCGAGGCTAGAGTATGTGTAAATGGGGAATTGACGTAGGCGTTTAAAATAATGAGAGGTACACAACAAGGGTGTCGCTGTTCACCGTTATTGTTTGCAATGTACATAGACCCTTTTTTGAATTGTTTAGAGCTGCCATCAGACATTCCCCCACTATTTTTTTTTTTTTATAATTCTTTTTATTAACATAGCTCATAAGACCATTCAAAGACAGAGAGTAACCATAAGGCATGACAGGGAGTAGCTGTACATTTAACCAGTAAAGACACAGGAGGACACAAGTGGGATACATCATTACTGTAATCAAACCCCCGACCCCCCCTCCGATTCTCTGTATTTCGACCAGGGCCCCCACACTTTCCTCCATTTCTTAATGCATCCCCTACTTTTGTATATAGTCTCTTCGGCCCGTCGGCACCAATCAAGGTCTCGCCTCCACTGTTCCCATTGCGGAGGTGTCTGTGACCCCCAACCCCTGGCGATGTTCCTTTTCGCTACCCCCGCTGCCAAAGCCAGCCAAAGCTCTACATATCTGGACCAGTCACATTCCCCCACTATTTGACTCGGAGCAAGCAGACAAGGTGTTGGCGTATGCCGACGATGTCACACTAGTTACGCCATACCCTGAGAAGGCGATGAGAGTAATTGAAAAGGAGGCCCAGAGATTTGGCGCAGTTTCCGGATATGCCCTGAATTGGGACAAAACACAAATAGTTACCAATGAGTTCGCACCAATGAGAGATAGCAGAGTAGTTAAAAAAACACATATTTGGGGGTTGTGATAACTGCAGAAATTGATGAGGTAGTAAAGGAAAATTTAGAACCGTGTGCCGCAGAACTGAAAAAAGCGCTAAAAAAGATGGATAATCTACATCTCACATTGATTGGCAGAGTGAACATAGTCAAGATGGTATTCTTTACTAAAGTTTTATACTTTTTAAGAGCAATCCCCCTGATATTTAAGAACTCCTGGTTTAAAAAACTTGAAAGCATATTTGCACAGTTCATATGGGTGTATTCAAGACCTAGAAGATCAATTAAATATTTATCCCTACCCAGAGAGCTTGGCGGCTTGGCCCTACCGAACCTCAAATTATACTAGTGGGCGGCTTCTATAAAGCAATATATAGCACTTTTGAACGCGTGCCCTGGGATGGGAATAGTCAGCAATACTTCCCCTTATGAGCAAACGAATGGCCATGATGTAAGAGGGTGCCTTTGGCGTCAACTTGATTTTGGATACTATAAAAGGGTGCGCTTTAAGACACTGCCTACGGCTTTTAAAGTATGGTCCTCTGTACAATGCTTGATAGGACTTGGGAAATTTAAATTACTATACGCCCTTTCTACAAAACAAAGATCTTTCTGGTATTTTTAATGATTGTTATTTTGATAAATGGATAAAGGCAGGTGTAACTCAGGTAGGCTGCCTTTTTTTCCTCAGGTGGTTTAATGTCATTTGAAGAACTGAGAGCGAAATTTGAGTTATCCAATAGAGAATTTTTCAAATATCTACAGGTTAGAGATTTTTTGCAAAGGAAGGGAGGAGGGAAGGAGAATTTTGAGAGCTGTGAATTAGTGGATAGATTAAGGTGGCCTGAGGTACCTAGGATCGGACTGTTATATGAATTGATGAATAATTATATGAAAGACGATCTGGGAAAATGCTCATCTAAGTGGCAAGGGACGCTAGGCATTACAGATGTAGATTTTCAAGACACCTTTTTAAACACCTTATCGATTTTAATGCCGGCGAACCTCCAGGCACAGTTCTATAAAACATGCTTTGAGCTATACTTCACCCCGTATCGGATTGCCAAATGGGGTGAGGGGAAAAGGGTGCTCTGTCTGGGGTGTGCGGCTTATATGGCAGATCTAATGCATATGTTTGCCACCTGCAATGAGCTTGGTCCGCTTATAAGAGAAATAGAGGTATTCTTACAAGAGAAGCTGTTGATACAAGTGAATGTAAGCCCCTGGTAATAATGCTTGGTATAACTAATCTGGGAAAAAACGGAAGGAGGGGCTTTTATCTGTATCGCAATGGCAGTATACAGAATTTGTATAGCCTCTGCTTGGGTGGATGTTACCCCTCCAGTATTTCACCAATGGTTAGCTCGCCTGCTGAGTACGTATAATCTTGAGAAAGCTATATATAAACGGCGGGGGTATAAGGCTAAAAAGAAAGGGGCAGAAATTTGGCAGCATTTTGCCAACTGGAGGGAACAACTGGACGGGTAACTTATGCATACCGCAAGAACAGCCCCTATCGTTTGTATGGTAGCATTGAGACCCCTTTTCATAGTATCTAAAATATTAGAGATTCCATGTTTGCACTTTAAAAAAACTTTGCACTTTCTTAACGGGCTGCTAAATAAAACATAACAATGGATGAACATGCACTTTATGGATAGCTGGTGACTAAGGTATTATAAGATGGGTCGTGAAGGCCACTAGCGTTCATTGCACTTTGACAATTTGGAGTCGCTGCTATAAAATGCGCCTTAGGCTAATTGAATCATGAAATGAAATGTATTTGAAAGATTTGGTAGTGGATAACGGAAATGTATTTTATATTTTATGTATACTCCATGATACTGTACGAATAAGAAATCAGAAATGCATTAGAAAAACTTAAATGAAAGCTGGTTGGATAAACAGCGGGAAGGGTGGGGGGTGGACACGGGGATGTATTTCAAAAATGTGTGGGAGGGAGAGAGAAACTGTATTTTTTTCTGTTTTCCCACTGAATAAAAATATTTAAAAAGAGAAATGGTGATTAGTCAAAAAGTGCAGGGTTACACCAAGGTACAAATCTCCACTCAAAAATGGTGAAAAGCAAAAAGTGGAGAATTAAACCTAGATGTAGTAGTAAATACACAGGTAAGCAAATATACATGGGTATATTTACATTTGTGAATGAAGCCCTAAATGCCGAACTGCAACTGACTGGAAACAGGGGTTTGCCTTTGAGTCATAATTAAGAGTTGTGAGCACATTATCACATTATGCAAATACCAGATGTGAAAAAGTCTGCAACCTTATTAAATTTGGCAGGCCAAATCAGCTGTCATTTAACAGTAACAAAAAGACCAGATAAATACCGGGACAAGCGTATTTAGGTGTGGCAAACACAAAAATCTGCATGGGTGTTGGATTTTATTGGGTGTGATAAACACCGAATATCCCTTCAGGACACTAGTAATCAGAGGCTTACACATGTGTAGTGCCTCTTCAAAAGAGATTTGTGAATGTGGGAGGAAATCGCCGACAAAAGAGCTCTCCGATGAATCCCAGGATCCTGATGGCAAAATCTGCAAATGCACAATAAGGTGTCTCAGGCCAGGTGAGACCTTGCAAAGTGAAGTCATTGCCCCTTATTCACAGAGGCAAGCCTCCCACAAACCTTTGAGTCAGTGATTACACAGTAAGCTCACAATATCAGGGTGCTGAGCACCACTCCATGACAGTCTACGTCTACCACTGTGCCGCATGTGCTACTGCACAAAGGGCAGATCACCAAACATGCACCAGGCACTAATGGCTTGCCAGGCGCTACATGGTGGAGCGGTACTGTTGAGTCCTTATGTTTGCATCCTAGCAAGAAGGAGTACTGCCGCTATTCCACCTAAATATCGTCTCCAGAATATTGAGCGGACAAAATATCAAGGACCAAAATATCGACAAGGTAAGTATATATAAATAAGTAAAATGTATAAGTAAGTAAAGGTTTACATTGCTAAACTCTACATATATGTACCTGCCTCGCTGCATCGTTCCCCTCTCTTCTGCAAGCACAGGCTCCCAGAGTGCACTGCGGCCAATCCTGACGCTGCTTTCATGCTGCTGAAAGCAGCACCAGGATTGTACTGAGCGCCAATGATTTGCACTCCAAGTTAGGCTGGGAACCTGTGCCTGCTCTCGCCAACCCGGCAACGCAGCTCGGGTTGGATACTGCTTCAGTGCCCATGATGGTTTGGCCTCCTGAAGCGGCCGGCCAGACTGTCGCGCACTGATTAGCAGTGAAACCACTCCTCCACCAGCCAGTCATCTCCCTGACCCCACCCCAAAGCCTGGACTCCGAGAGCAAAACTAAAACGATAATAAACAAGGGTTTATCATCGTTTTATTTTTCAGTTTTATTGCTGCTGGCAGGTGGGGCGACACTCCTCCGCCATAGCGGAGGAGCCGCCGCTGACTTTGTTTAAAAGTTGCAAATCTGAATACCTTTGGAAAACCCATTCTTTTGAACGTTAGAGTATAGCAGACGTATTTTTAAACAGAGATCAATAGTATAGTATTTGATGGTACGTACAGCACACAGTCCCACCGTTTAATAGAAACAATAGGCCATTTAATGGTGATTCTGTCTGTAGAATGAGCATCGATGGAGAGAGTACCAGGTTTAAATAAATAAATAAAAAAATCTTATGAGACATGAAATAAAAGCAAGCTTAAACGGCACAGCGCAAAACATGTGTCCAATTAGGAATGTAGAGCAGAAAGTAACTGCAGGTTGTGAAAAAAGGACATACCTCCGTCTTTTATGATTATAGAGTGCACGGTGGCGTCGGTCTTCAAACGAAACTTCTCGCCGG
This sequence comes from Calotriton arnoldi, assembly GCA_963921515.1. NCBI lineage: Eukaryota > Metazoa > Chordata > Amphibia > Caudata > Salamandridae > Calotriton > Calotriton arnoldi. The sequence continues at coordinate 93,594 of CAWUFW010013638.1, read as the reverse complement.
CGCTGATGATCACTCTCCTCTCAACGTCGTGTCCCGGGTTCCAGTTACTGAGAAAATAGCTTTGATCCGGACAGTTTCCTGTAAAATAACAGTCTGGTGAGTACAGGATCGTGCACAGTTCAGGGAGCAGCGTGCGCACAGCAGCAGTTCACTCTTACAACTCCAAGAACCTTCCGGCCCCCAGGGAGGCAGATTATAAAGAGATTGACCAATGGAAGAAGGGTTCTCAACGAGGATCAAAGTACTCACTCTTGCTAAGCAAGAGAGCAGCCTTTAGGAAGTACGTCAGAAAACCTGGGAGCTTACCAGAGTACAGAGCATGAGCAGATTGCCCTGAAAAAACATATTCCAATAAAAAGAAAGTGCCAGGGTTTCAGCGAATACCACTGCACTATCGCTGGGGCAATAAACCTTAAAACAGCTATGAGGGCGAGTGCAAGGGCAACAGAACTTAATGAGTTAGACCATCAACCATCTCGATTACACTTATTTAGTGATCAATGGCTTGTACGTCAGAATTAATTGCACCACACCTCCAAGTTTTGAGACCAATAGAGAAAATCATACACTATTACTCGAATCTTAAACTGAAGCTCTTTCTTCGTGTTCTTATTGACAACAATTTTGCAAAAGGGGTTATACCCATACAAGAATACCTCTAATCGCAAATGAAGTGGGACCAAAAATCAACCAGAGAGACCCCACTGTGGGAAGGAACTAGATTAACCGAGATTGGAAAGCTAAGAGGTTTTAGGCAATGGGACTTAATAGGTATTTCTAAAGTAGGGGCTGTCCTGGAGAAAGGGGTGTTGGCCTCTTTCAGCACACTCCAAGCCAGATACCAGCTTCCTAAGACTCAGGCATACGCATACCTCCGTTTGAAGCATGCATGGGCTGCAGAAGGGCTGGATGGGGAGACAATACCGGAATATGCCCCACTAGAGGGTCGACTCCTACAGGAGGAGATCCCAGCCAAAGCCATTTCATTTACCTACAAAACATTGCTCAATAATATGCCTGATAAATTGGGTCCACTTCAAGCCAAATGGGAAAGAACCGTTGGCGGAAATTGACGATATTGATTGGGAGGCGGCACTCATGCATCCACGTGAGGTTGCAATAAAGCGGAGGTTGCGCCTCATCCAATACAAAATTTTGCACCAAACTTATTTTGATAGAGCACGACTGCATAAAATAGGGAGAGCGGCGAGCCCAGATTGTCTTAGATGCCAAACGGAATGTGGAACATTCATACACACCCTTTGGGAATGTAATGCAATCCAAACATATTGGGGAAGGATTGTGGGAGAGCTCAATAACGTATTGGGAGTCCAACTGGAGTTGGAACCAAAGTTTCTCCTTCTGGGAATCCCTACGGATGTGGACATCCCGCGACGCAAACTCATACTAGCCAATTTGGGGTTGTTGGTAGCCAAACGGGATATAGCTAAATACTGGGGGGCCCCGCAACTACCTACACTTAAGGAATGGAGGGCGAGTCTGGATCTGTATATGGTGGCGGAACAGGTGACATACAAGGCTAGGGGTTGCCCTCGGAAATTTCTGAAAGATTTGGGCACCATGGGTAGAATACTATGGTCTAGATGTGGGGGGGAAGAAGGAAGGGGATTGCTGTTAGAAAGGTTGGGAGAGAAGCCTTGAAAGATGTAATGTTTGACCCTGATGTTGGTAACCACGAGCACTGTAAATGTGACCATTTGTCTTTCTGCGCCCAGGTCGTTCAAGCCCAGCTACAGCCTCACCTGCAAAAGACATTTTACCCTTATAACTGCCTTACAAAAATGTGGTGGATTGAAATTCATCGTGTATTGTGTATTCATGCTTTGTTTGCTGTTTTATTTTATTTTAAACACAAAATAAAAATATTTTTAAAAAAAGAATACCTCTGTTCCCTTAAACTTTACACACACACACAGTTCAAGTCACACATTTTAATAAACCCATGTGATCCTTCATGTCGGTAAATGGCGCATCTTGATTCACAGACTCAGTACCAATTGGATTTTTAAGTTGGGAAAGGAGAACGGGTGTTGCCACGGATATGTGCTAAACACTCACGCAGTTGTAATTTTGTGGACTTCCGCTAACATTTCCAATGGATTTTCAACACCATGTACTCACCAATAGCCACGGCTACTGGAATAATGTGGCAAAAAAGGACCAATTTATGCGGTAGAGTTGACTAAGTTAAGTGGTAAGAAAAGGCAAATTATGCAGCAAAATGAGACATTTGTGACAGCATTACTTCGTTATTTTATCATTTTTACCCGTCACAACTGTTTTAGCTAAGATTTTACCTCATTAGTACAACTTGAACTATCAAAATATAGCAATAAACTACTGAATAGTGACTAATCAACCTTCACTAAGGACCTTCCACTGTGCAGAAACATATTGCTGCGTTTTTAGCAACTTTTGTTCCGTTTGAACGTGAAACAATTTTTTTTGTTAAAATCTACAAATTATGCAGCAGATTATGGATTATGTGGCTAATGCAGCAATTATGCAATTCCGTGCCAGCTGAGTGTTTTGCATAACTCCAGTGGCCCTGCCTATAGCTACTGAAAAATTTGGAGTAAGTTTATCGTCTACAACTTTCCACCTACTCTGACGTCATCTGAGTCTGCACACGGTGGTAGTGAAATTATCAATGAAAGTAGTGCTTTACATTCATCTCAGTGCATGAGAATAATAATGGAGTTGGGATTTAAATTTCTTCCAGGCATGGGCACGGCTTGAGTTTACATCTCGACTCATCTTTAAAACTTATATTCCTTCTAAAGAGGTAGCCTGAGAAATAAAGTGGGAAGGCCTAGGTTAAAATGAGATATTAAAATGTTGTATTTACTCGTCGGTTTTGCCCTTGTTGTCTTGTGTGTGGAGCATCTTAACACACAGGCCACTACATCCGGTTATCAGACCTTTAAATGTGATCGAGAACCACATAATGTAGGGTTAGAAATCCTTGTGGTTAACTACAATTATATTTTTCATGTTGGTCATTAGTCCCAGAATATTTGCACCATTAAACCCAACATTTAGATCAATGTTTCTAAAAATTCTGCTGCATTTCCAGAATATTCTGTATCCATTCTTACCGCAAACTTACCATCTACAGCATATTTCGATGAAATTCCTAAACTGATAGCAAGTACAACAAAAAATGAAAGACTAGAAATGCAGCAACAGATGAGGGTGTTCTTGTGCCTTTTCCTCATGGCTTCGGCTTGGAGACGGGCATCCAGTGAACATGGACGAACAGTTGCCTCGCCTTCTTGTGTTGCAGAGATAAATTTGGCTGATGCTTGGCTCTTTGGAGGTGGTGGTGGACGCAATGGAACAATCCTCCCCGGAACGTAACCCGAACACCGATGGCCATTTCCATTCTGAGGCTGAAGGAAGACTGGGGAGCACGCTCGGCGATCATTGGACTGCATTGTATACGCCCTCTGCAAAAAAGAATCAGAAAGTTTGATTTATGAGAACGAATCAGTGGAATGTCACTTGTTTTTGAAGGACAGCTTTATGGGTATATTAATATTCAATGAAAAACAGTGCACCAGCATGACACTTCTTTGGGAGACAATGCCCTAAAAAAATATTAGTGAAATATTTCACTAAGCCCAAGAACCACTACCAAGAGCTGCTTTGGTCAAGGGTTGTCATGCATAATACATTGTGGATAGCAGAGAGGAAATCAGCATGGCAAATTGGGGCAATAGCGTCTTTGGAGCAACTTGAGCTCTGTGGGACATTTTCTAAAGCATTGCGTTAGGGGGATGTAAAGGGAGAGGCGAAAGAGTAGATTACCCAAGAAGTAACATTTGTAAGTAAAAAAAAACATGCACTCTAGTGCCCTGATGCTTTCCAACCAGCAATCATGTGAAGCCAGTGGATAATTGTTTATAGGACAAAGGAGAGACACAAGCTGTTGTTCCGAATAGTCAGTCTGTAGTTAATCTATATTCTAAATTCTAAATCTATAGTTAATATTTTCTGATATTTCTGAATTGAAAGTCTCTGATGCATATTTCAAGTAGTCCACAGAAGAACTTGGTTCATTAGGGTATTCTGGGTAAGAGAGTTGCTGCCGGGTTTGAGAGTGGAAGAGTGATTTGACAGTCGAAGTGGGATTCGAGAGTGGATGAGGGGGGTGTGAGTATATGAGGTCTGAGAGGGGATATTGGATTAGAGTTTGACAACAGTGACATACAGCTACAGTGAGGTGTAAGAGTGTGAATGCAAGGTGCAAATATGTGGATGGTGGTAAAATGTGTGTGGATGAAGTGATGAGAGTGTGTGTATATGTGAAAGAGTAGTGGTAGTAGAAGGGGCTGAGCAAGTTGATGGTATGACAGCTAATCAACACAGGAGCAGATAATGAGAGGATTTTATATGTGAATTAGTCTTTAAAATCCAACTGAGTAAGAAGCAAACAACAAATTTTGGCAGAGCCAATCATTTGCACCCTTTAAAAAGGAGGGGCGATCTATTGGCATTGCCAATGCTTGTGTAGTTTGGCAGAGGTCAAAGTTTTTTGTCAATGCTGCTGAGGATCAGCAAAAAGAAAAAAAAAGTGTCACTGATATAGCTGATACTTTGCAGCATCACCCAAAAAAGAAAAAAAACAAGCATGTTAATGTTTACCTGCTTATGCATCATGATCCTGGCGACCACAACGTGATGTGTATGCGGACATGCATCACCACACATGCATATTTATTATTCCAAGATGATGCAAACACATCTTGGAATGGTAAACTAAAAATAAAAAATTACAGAAAGGAGTGGCTAAAAGTAAATTACAACAGCTGAGACCTCCTAAAAAAAAAAGTGGGAAATAATTAAATAAAAAAGAAATGAGACAGGCAGAGGAGGAAAGGAAGTGCTAGGAGGCTGCATGGGGAAATAAACTCTAAAGGCTAGCGTCAGCAGTAAGAAGGAAGGGCTGGATAATCAATAGGGGATGAGGGGATATGGGAAGGGGTGGGGGAATGCTGCCGGTGAGATAGAAATGCAGAGTGCGTACGGTGTGGTAAAGTCAAGGAAAAGCAGCATACAGGGGAGATAGCAAGAAAGCATGTCCTTCCATGGAGTACTAAAAGAAAAAGTGCTTCGCTGAATGTAAGCAGCACATTCACCCCTTTAGTGCAGGTATCACCACTGCCGATGCCCGCGCTACCTCCACAGTGTGGCCATCAGCCGATGCAGGGGAGGGTTTAAAAGGAAGCAGAATTCCATCTGCTTCAGCTGCCACCCTCCCTTTCAGCCCATCTGTAATGTCAGCGCACTGCTAGGCGCTCTGACATCACAAGTATCCACTGGAGCGACAAGGTGGGTGCTCTCTCACGCTCCGTGGGGATTTTAGGCCAAAAAGGCCTCCCCAGGGCTGATGGAGGCATCCTTGAAAAGGGGAGAGTCTCCCCTTTCCAAGGGTGCCTCCCTCAATCAATTTTCTGCTTGTGGATTATGGTCACACTGTGATCCACGAGCACGAAACCACTAGACCACCATGGATTCTCTGTTTTTTGGGGGTCATTATTTATAACAAGCATTGGCAAATCCAGAACTTTCTCTCACCCAAAAAAATTGTTTTAAGGCACTGTTTAAGGTTTGCAGGGGCTTCTGAGTAAAAAGGCCTCACTAGAACCACAGAAGTCACACCAGAGTGTCAAATTTTCAGAATGTCAGGTGGATTTCTGTGTGGTGGCTGAGCTAGGGCCCAAAACCCACAGTTACCCATGTTGCAAAAAAAAGCATGGATTTTGTTGGGTGAAATACGATGTCGCCATGTCACGTTTTGGGGTGTGTTGCATCGCAGGTGCTAGCCCTAGCCACACAAGTAGGGTACCATTTTTATCAGGAGATATCTAGTAACACAGAATAGTATGACACTTGTTATTACCAATTGGATTTCTCTGCATTTGTATGTAAATAATGTAATTCTTTGTGTCAGAAAGAAGACATTTTGCAAAATACCCTCTGAATTAAATGCTAATGTGGGCACCCTCACATTCAGCGATGTACAAATAACCACTGCTCCTAAACTCAGCATCTGGTGCACGTTTCAGGAATACACAGGTTTCCTTTGTACCCATTTTTCACTCTTTATATTTTATCATATGACACGCGGTACACAATAAAAATCAATTGCAAAGTGAAGCTCAGTTGTTGGCTCTGGGTACCTCAGGTTCTAGTAGAACCTAAAAAGCCTAATATCCCCGCGACCAGAAGGGGCTAGCGGATGTACCAGTGATTTGCTTTTCTAAATCAGCCATTGTGACAAGAAGTTATCACATATAGCTGCTTTTTCTTACTCATTTTTTATATTTGTATGTTTCAATAGTTAGTTTCTTTGGGGAAACCTTAAGGGATCTACACATCCCTTGCTGAATTCACAATTGTGTCTGCTTTTAAGAAATGTATAGCCTTCTGGCGAAAAGTTATTGACTCAGTGGGCAAAACGTTAGTCTGGTACCTTGGCATAATTTTAAAGTTTGTCTACTCACCATAAAACAAAATTAAACAATGCAATTACAGTAACAAGGAAGCTTAATCCTCTGCAGCCCAGGCACAGTTCACATTACTCCATCAAAGATCGAGAACACATTTAATAATATAACTGATTAGAACAGGACAAATAAAAATCAAAACACTTTACTGTGCATAGTTTGCATTTTTACAAATGGGGATTTGGACATGCGTAAAGGTACATAAAAGAGTACTCCAGTAGTACTACTTCCCTTACCCAAAAATTGTGAATCAACCCCATTGTGATTTAACACTAAAACATTAAAATTACAATCCTTGCAATTTAAAAATAAAGGTGTGGGTTTGATAAAATGTTGCCAAAGATTGGTAGACATTTTTTGGCCATATTTGAGAGTTTAATGTATTGAGTTCTGTGGGTCAAAACTGCAGAAGCATGCCACTGCACTGCGGTCTAGCATGACATTCTAAGTATAGTCGAAGGCCTTTCCGTATGTCAGATTACAGATCAACTTAATTAGGTATCAAAGATGTTCATGGTGGGAGTAGTGTTAGTGGCCTGCTGCAATCATCAGGCCATACTTAGTAAGCTGTGCACCTCCAAGTCGTTCTTCTGTGAGTCGCCATTCACTATGGGTGCTGAAAACGTGCAGTTGAAGGACTCAAGATTATTCTTCAGTAACCAACTCATGCCTAACTTTTTGCAGGGTGAAACCACAATCCTTTGGGCATGGTAGCGCAGCAGGGAGGCGCTGATGGTTCCCTATTGAACCTCGTAGAAATGCCAAATGTGTGAATTTTACTCCCTGAAGTAAGAAAATCTTTGATTCCCTTACATTTCATATAGTGCTCCCGAGATCCATACAAGTTGAAAATTTGTTGGAATAGAAAGATGCAAACTTACCGGGAGGAAATTTCTAACTTTTTTTTCTTAGTGAAAAGGTCTTCTACACGTACATATTGTATTCACACTTAAGAAATTTAAGTATGTTATTGAAAAAGTGGTACAACTAAATAGACCACGCGGTATGTCAAAACCCTTGCATATTCACAGAAGCATTGTACCAGAGATGTACAGTTTAAGAATTGCTCAATGCATACATATATGCACCAGTCACGAGTAGTATGATGTTCATACGAAGGAGTTTTGCATGTGTCATCCAGCTAACAATTGGTACTATTAATGCCAAAATTAATGATTTCACTGTTCTTTTGCAATTGCAAGTGTATAGAAAGAAATGTATGTGTGTATACCGGTCTGCTTACGTGTGCACTATAATTGTTTTATTTACACTTCATACACCTTTTTTGTCATGCTACTGCTACCCTAGACTACGGGAATTTGCTGAAGAGGGAAAAAACAAGTTTTACAGAAAAGTGCAAAATGCACTGCCAATCTGTTCCTGTAACAAGTTAGGATTGCAAGGCTAAGGGCTGCTACCTAGACACCTAAAAATGTTGTCATTTTCCAAGTGTTATGCTTTTAAGTTGTAAGAAAGCAAAAGACACACAATTGATGGACAAAATGCAGAACAAATCAAAACATTCACCCCCAGTCAAGAGATCTGGGTTAAATCCATCATTCTTTTGCTCATCATGCCACCCCAGTTTAGACCTGGCCATATGCAAATCAGTCTTGACCCTGTGCCTCATGGGAACAGTCCAGCCCGAACTGCCAAGCCAGGTCCTCCCTGGACCGGAAACTAGCATCCTAGGACCGGTTTTGGGGTTTCACCCCTCTTCAGCCAGGATAGCTTGATTCCAGTGGCACAGTGAGCCCAGGACCCACGTCTGGGCATACCTGGCGCACTTAGGGCGAGAAAGCAAAAGACACACAATTAATGGACGGAATGCAGAACAAATCAAAACATTCACCCCCAGTCAAGAGATCTGGGTTAAATCCATCATTCTTTTGCTCACCATGCCACCCCAGTTTAGACCTGGCCATATGCAAATCAGTCTTGACCCTGTGCCTCATGGGAACAGTCCAGCCCGAACTGCCAAGCCAGGTCCTCCCTGGACCGGAAACAAGCATCCTAGGACCGGTTTCGGTTTTCTTGTCAACTATTGTTTTAAAAAAATGAACAGTTCGGAAAACATTTGTAGAAACTCTATCCCATGATGTTTGAGGTTTTTAGGTAAGAAGTACCTCTTTGAGGTGGGAATGGCTGAATTCTTTTTTAGAGGCTATTTATTACCTGTTGAGATTCACAGGCGTTTAAAAGTGACAAAACAGACAATACAGAAATGACCATCTGTTAGGACCAATACCAACAGGTGTTTTCTTGAGCCACCCTATCCTGCCATCTTTCACTTTTGTCCTTGGACGTTATAATGTAGTTACTTTTTATTTGCATTTGGAGAAGCCTTAATCTGTGGACCCCAGCCTTCACTTCTTCCGAGGAATACCCTGGAGGTCCCTGGGATGAGGCAGAAATCAAAAAGATCTCACCCACCAAATATCAGGTACTGGTTGGTGGCTGGTTATATCACATTTGGAGATGCAGCATGTCTCCACGCCTGTCACTGCGGACGCCAACTGACACCCACCTACAAAAATACAGACCTCAAGCATTTGTGAATCAGACAACCAAGAGATTCTCTCCAACACCAGAGTAAATGTGAAGATATAAGTGATCAAGCTCACTAGAGTGAATGTGGATAGGGAATAATTGTGAACATTAATGTGGATCCGCTTTTGCTTTTTCCAATAGATTTGTGTGAAAGAGTCTATAGTGTAGGACAGATGCTGCTCTCAGATATCAACAGGTTCGGCCCACTGTCAACTTCATCTTCACTCTCCTTCTACAGGGCGCTCTCTGGGTTGGATAGACAAACGTTCCCATGACAGCAGCCTCTTGGGAAGAGAAAATGGTTTGGAGGTACATCACATTGCAACCCCCAGTGCCTGCTGGGAGTAGGACAAGCCTGCTCTACCCACCCACATCCTCCAACTTCTTAAAGCAGGAAAATGGCAGCAGATCAGCCGCAGACTGTCTCAGAGTGGCATGCTGGTATCCAAGACTTAAACACTGCTACTGTAATTGGCAAACAGCTGCTGCCCAACTACCAGAGACTAGGAATTTGAATTACAGCCACACTTCCACACTTTGAACAAAGATGTTTGTATGTGGCACTCCTGTGATAAGCTGTGAAGTTGATAAATTACCGAAAGGCTGGAGCCACCTCCTTAAGATCTCGGGAAACACGTAGGAAGAAGAGGAGAAGCAGGATCGACAGCCAAACCTTAAATGCTACTCTCAGCTTTTTGGAGACCCAGGGGATGAGGGGGAAATCAGAAGTGGTTATTTCTGCACTCTGATGCATGAATAGTGAAAACTTTTTTATTTAAAAGCTCTTATATCACACCATTCGAAACCCATGGTTTCATATGGGCAATACATATAATCCTAACATAGCCCAGGTTCTTCATATTGTAATTATTATTAAAAAAAAGACCATTACGGAAGGCTACAAGATAAAACACAAATCAAATGTTTTTAATTGGGCAGCATAGGTGTTAATACCTCTGTCAGTCAATGCTAGTGCTGGCTCTCCCACATGAATACACCATGCAGCCTTAGGCAAAACATTATGCTCCTGAACCACCTCGAAAAAAACTAATTGTCGGCGTTAAGTGTAATATAATATAAATATCAAGTGTGACACAGCTCAGAACAAAAACAACAACAACATATTTTAAACTTAAAACAGTAAATGTTCCTGATAAGGAACAATACATCCAGTTTTCCAAGTAAACTGCCAAAATATCACGCGCTGGAGTGCAAGGGAAGTAGCAGGGCACAGTGATGACAGGGTCATGTGCATTAGACAAGCCCCCTCTTCTTTCTGCACCGATTTACAGCAGTGGTTATGTGACACTGACAGTGATGGATTCACTGTAATTCGTTTTATTTTTTTGCCTAAAATGTGCTAAGTGTGCTTTTTAAGTTGTGGTTTGCTAAAGACATCTAGGGGACATTCAGAAAGTTGCCCTAAAAATGCATTTCGCCTGTTGCTTACCATTGACTTTGTAGTTTGTATCTCACATTTTCTGACTATTTGCTGGCTTTATTTGTTTTAGGCTGTCCAGCTCGAGTTTGTCCCTCCCGTTGCCCAAACCTTGTTTACTGCGTTCTCCCACAAACTCACTTTCTGTAAACATGCCGTTAAATCTTGTTCTTGTAACATTTGCTGTGCATTCAAAGACCGAAGTGAAATGTCTGGCTGTATCTTCCACAGAGCTTGGTGTTTATTTTTCTTTCTCGGACTTCAAAGTGAGAGGTTTTTTTTTTGTGACAATCATGCTTGCTAGCAGGAGTCTGAAGGCTGTACAGATGTTATTTTTTTTTCTAGCACACAACAAAACTTAAATGTCTGTAAATGAACTCTGTTGACTATCAAATCAACACATTGGGTGATGACATTTCCACACATTATCATTTGTGTGATGTATACTTTTATCAGTCAAACTGTATGTAAGTGCAAATATAATGGTCATTTCAATTCAAGATGTATTGTCTGTAGTGGCAGTACGCTACCATACCATGCATACTCCACATTACCCCACTCTGCTCTCAACCATTCCACTGCACTTTACACCACTCCACACAACTGCACTATGCGTCACTGCACTCTTCTCTGCACCACTCCACTCTACGCCTCTATACTCTACTCCACTCTACTCTATGCCAATGCACTCTACCCCACACTACTCTACTATGCAGCACTGCACTCTTCACCAATGCACTTTACACTACTCCACTCTATCACTCGGCACCACTGTACTCTATGCCACTGCTCTCTATGCCACTCTTCTCTGCACCCCTGCACTCTACTCTGCGCCCTTGCACTCTACGATAGTATACTCTGCAACATTGCACTCTCTGCCACTCTACGCCACTGAACTCTACCTTGGAACAATATACTTTGTCACTGCAGTCTACCCCACTGTATTGCACTCTGCACCACACCACATCACTCCACACCACTGCACTCTAATCCAATGCACTCTACACCACTTTACTTAAAACCAATACATTGTACACCAATGCACTATATGCCAATTTACTCTGTTGCACTGCACTCTACACCATTGCACTCTATGCCACTTTACTCTGCACCACTGTATGCCACTACACTCTACACCAATGCACTCTACTCTGCAGCACTGCACTCTCTGCCACTCTACTCTGTGCCACTTTACTGCACTCTAGGTGACTCTAATCTACTGTGCATCACTTTACGACAGTGCACTCATCGCCCACTCTACGATGCACCACTGCACTCTACAGCACTTCAGGCCACTCCACTCTGCAACACTGCACTCTACACCACTACTCTATACCACTCCACTATACCCTGCACCACCCCACTTCACTCTACTCTGAAACAATCTACTCTAAGTCACTGCACTCTATGCCACTGCACGTTACGCCCCTCCACTCTACGCCACTGCAATCAATGCTGCGCCACTCTACTCTTTGCCACCGTGCTCTACTCTGCACCACTCCACACAAAGCCCCGCCACTCCACACTGCGTCACTACACTCTTCTCTACACCGCTCCACACCTCTCTACTCTACAGAACTCCACTGTACTCTATGTTAATGCACTCTACTCCACACTACTCTACTATGCTTCACTACACACTTCTTCACTGCACTCTACACCAATCTGCGCCACTCGACTCTATGCCATTCTACTCTGCGACACTGCACTCTACACCACTCTATTCTACTCTGCACCACTGCTCTCTGCGCCACTCTACTCTGCGCCACTGCACTCTAAGGCAGTTTACTCTGCAACACTGCACTCTCTGCCACTCTACTTATGTCATTCTGCGCCACTGAACTTTACATCACTGCACTCTAAGCCACTCTACTCTGAAACAATCTACTCTGCCACTGCAGTCTACACCACTCTATTGCACTCTTAAGCCACTCCACACCACTTTACTCAAAAACAATACACTGTACGCCACTGCACTGTATGCCAAGCTACTCTGCACCACTGCACTGTACACCACTCTTCTCTACACCATTGCACTCGATGTCATTTTACTCTGCACCACTGTATGTCACTGAACTCTACACCAATGCACTTTACTCTAGACCACTGCACTCTACGGCACTCTACTCTGCAGCACCGCACTCTGCGCAACTGAAATCTCTGCTACTCTACTCTGTGCCACTCTACTCTGCGACACTCTTTGCCACTCTTCTGCACTCTACGCCACTCTAATCTACTGTGCACCACTGCACTCTGACACTGCACTCTATGCCACTTCACTTTAAGCCTCTTTATTCTACTGTGCATCACTCTTCTTTTTACCAGTGCATTCTACCCCACTCTACTATGCACCACGGCGCTCTTTGCCACTGTACTCTACAGCACTCAACACCACTCCACTCTGCAACAGTGCACTCTGCGCCAATGCACTCCATGCCACTACTCTATACCACTCCACTATTCCCTGCACCACTCCACTCTATACCACTTCACTCCACTCTGAAACAATCTACCATATACCAATGAGCTCTATGCCACTGCACTTTATGCCACTCTGCGCTACTCCACTCTACGCCATTGCACTCTACGCCACTGCAATCTACTCTGCACCGCTCTACTTTATGCCACTGCACTCTATGCCAATCCACTCCACACCACTTTACTCAAAACCAATGCACTCTACGCCAATCTACTCTGCACCATGTTACTTTACACCACTTCACTCTAGGCCACACTACTCTACTCTACTCCACTACACTACACTACACGACACTCCACGTTACTCCACTCTATGATGCTCTACTCAATTAAACTCTGCTCCACTGACATACAACTCCACTCTATGCCACTCCACTCTACAGCTCTTTACTTCACTCTATGCCATCCTACAACACTACTCTACTGTACACAACATCCCTCTATGACAGTTCATGGCACTTTATTCCACTCCATTGTATGACACACTACTCCACTGTACTTCACTCCGTGCCACTCCACTCTATGACAATCTACTCCGCAGTACACTACTCAACTCCACTCTACACAACACCCACCCTGTACGCCACTCCACTCTGCTCTACACCACTCCACAACACTCTATGCCACTCCACTTTAGGACACTCTACTCAACTCAGAAACTGTGCTCCTCTCTATGCCACTCACCTCCACGCCCTTCCACTCTACGACCTCCACGACACTCCACAACACTGTACTTAACTTATCTCCACGCCACTCAACTCTACTGTACTCCACTTCAGAACACTCCACTCTACTCTACTCCACTTTATGACACTTCACTCCACGCCACTCTACTTTACCCTACTAACTTTTAGCCTTGCTCAACAGCAGCCACTCTGGTGTACAACATTGCTAAAACATATTTGCAAAGCATACAGCTCTTGCATAGGCGAGACCTAATGGCTTTGTCAATGCTTGTTACCAAAATGAAAGTTATCCCCAAAGCTTACTGATATAGATAATACTTAGCTAGACATCAAATGCCTCAGCTTTAGCTAAGAGGTAACCGGATATGGCTGTAGTGAAGCCAGGCCAAACAAGATAGAATAGTGAAACAAAATTTCAACTCAGCCTATTTTGAAATGATCATGAGATAATATTTTTAGAAATGTAGACCGTTTCTTGGTACCATTTGCAGAAAAACAATAACAATTTACATCCTTGAGATATTTCGGCTATTTTGAGGAACATCACAAAACAACATTGCAAGCCCGCGAAATGTTTATCATTTCAACACGATGCAGAACAGGAAGCAATTTTGGTCTTAGGATGTTCCACAAAAAAATAAATGAGACTGAAAGTGAAACATTTCTAAAGGAGCGAAAAACATTTCAGGTGGGTGTATTTGTAATTTAGAGTTTAGATTTGGAACTAGAACAACAGCGAAAAGCAATTACACTTTTAGGATCCAGAACTGTACATGGATATTTTAGCTAATTCACTTTGAGACTTGGCCCAATGAGTTAATCAGCTTTGGTGGGCTTGTATGCATATTTTGCTTTGAGATGCTAACACATTTAACAGTGAAACGTGCTCACTAAACACCATAATCAGTCTTAATCTTAGAAAAACATAAAAGTAAAAACACGTTTTTTCATATTTCCAGGCAGCCTTTTCATCTTGAACTTGCCTTTATGCTAATTAAGAGGTGTTTGCTAGCACTGGAACACAGTGGTCTTTCAAACAGGTCCAAGATCAGTCAATCTGGAAACAAATGTTTCTCAATAGTTCATAACTGTGGTCGTGAAATCTGTAAATAGATTAATAGTTGCGAAACGTTGGGCTGGAATCAACTGGTACAGCTTTATTTTGCATTTCAAAGTGTATAAACAGAGAAGGATTGGCTCAACATTGACCGTATTGCTCATAAAACCCTCAAAGCTACCCTGCTAAGGAGCAACGAGCCAACCAAGAGGGGTATCGATGCCTGCCACAAAAGAAAAAAATATAACATCAATAGATAAAATAGATGGGAGAACATTTAAGTAAAGGACCACAGTCATATTCTCGAAAAAGTAGATTAAAAAAATTAAACAATTTCTTACTCAAAATCAAAAAGTAATTTTCGCTTTTCTTGGCTCTATTTTCTTCTCAATAAACAGGTTTCTTTATTTTGACTTAACACCTAGCTATGTTCCTCGGTATTTTCAGAATTTGCTTCAAGAGATGCGTACACCTCATTTGGGATTCGTAGGTTTTTATCCCTCACATACAATGGTAACTTCAGCATTTACCAAGAGTTACCTGAACAACCCCAACACAAAATGATGTGGCCCTTTAAACGAGCCACATCTTGGCTGCTGGACACCTGTTCAGTGACCTCTCTAACTGAGGTGTAGGTGACGGCGTCAATCCTCGATCTCTGCATAGCATCTTTTTGATCCTTTTGAACGTTCACTGGTTCTGACTTGCGCTCTCACACCTTCAGCAGTTCAGCAAACGAGATGCTCAACCATTAGGTCCAGAAGAGGTCTGTACATTAGCCCACACTTATTGGAGCAGTATTTACTATAATGTTGTTTGCAAGCTCACACCCATCAATAAAGAGCAATACACAATTCTGTTTGTGGTAAGTGGTATAAAATCAGTCAGCATTTTATATTATTTAGCTATACTGGTTACTTGATGCCATCTACAAAAGTTACATCTTTCCTGATGTTGGCGTGCCCGAAAGTCTCATTTTCAATAGAATCTTAATTTATGCAGGTGTGTTCCATGCTAGTTCAGTCTGCAAGGTGTCTTTACACAAAAGTCTCAAAATATTGGTTTTGTACTGCCTTCTCTACATTCCGTGCACTGCTGTGCCATAATGCACCATAGATTACCTGCATCAGCTCCCCTAAAAACTATCACCTCACTTTTGAACGAGACAGTACCTGATGTTGACTTTCTTACTAATAAATGCTCAATTTCAATCATTTCTTTCTAGTCAAGGAGGGAACTTGTCAACCTCACTTAGTCCTTTGTTAGTGTGGGAATAACTGAACTCTTGTTTATCTAGCTGATGACCTAGTAGGGGCCAATAACAGGGTCTGTCCATAGGTACTTGCTGTTTGGACACATGTGCAGCCTTTAAAATGGCTGATCGCGTGGTGGTGCTGTAAACCAAAGTCTTAGAGTAGCAAACTTCTAACGGATGGCAACAGGTTGCTTGTGTGTCGATACTAGGCCAACTACCCTTTCAGGCCTCGTATGTTGGTGTGTACTTCCACCTTCACCACTTAGAACAATATTTGCAAGAAGTCACAATTTAAAGAAGACAACTTCATCTACTCGTCTCTTCAATGTTTGGCTTTTTGAGAATTCATAATTGGAACATTTTACACCTGGAAAACTATGATTTTATTGCTTTGATAGTACAATTTAATTTCCCCACACATAAGCATGGCAGATTTCCCATTGTGAAAAGACCATCACGTGTAGCTTTAGTCAATGGGTGATTTGCAGTTTTTTGTCTGTTTTTTCACCTTGATGAAAATGATTGTCCATATGGAGAAATCTCTTTTCCTACACTCCTATAAGGGTCAGAGTGATCCCTTCCCTTTCCCGCCCTCTAACCACAATTATGTTAACAGTTTGTTAAAGTACCAGTGTTCGTGGGTTGGGAAACTACAGTGAATGTTTTCTGAATAAAACAAAAGAATGACTTCTCTCAAAAATAGTCATCGCCAACCCTCTCCCTTTATCATTTCCCTCACATTTGCTCAGGCAGAAATTGGCAGACATAAACATAAGTGGCTAGCTGCACAGGAATATTGATACTGTAGGTCAAGATTTCTAATTTACATAAGTGAAATAACTTTTTAGGCCCATAGGCTTCACTTATAGATGCAGAAAAAAGTGCAAAAATCTATCCCTGTAGGATCCTAGAAGATGCCAGCCAACAGCAGGACCTCTTGTGTCATCACTCTAGTTACCAGTACACTGACGAAGCACAAATCAAGGGCTCATTCCACCAAGTCAAACCCAAGGCCACGATCCTTGCCACCTTTGTTGGCTACTTGACTTGGTAAGCTAGCTGGATTGGGATCGGCTAAAGTTTAACCTAGACAAAATACAGCAGCCGATTTTGGTCCTGAGTGAGAATGAGGCAGGATGTGCATGTTGGTATAGATTAACAGAATGTTCCAACTCCAAGCGACTAAGGCCTGGCATCTCAGACTTATCTTTGGTGGGATCCTGATCACAATGGCCAAGAAATGCTACAGTCAAACCAGGCATTTATTAAACTGCATGCAGAAAACTAACATATTCAGTTGGCTTAGCTTGTGTTCGGAAATCGACTCGCGCTTTTAAAAATATGATATTTTGGAGTTTAACGTGCACCAAAACATAGTTTTGCTTTGTGCAAACTGGATGTCTCAGCTTGTGCAGAATGTGGATCCTAGAATGCTGAAAATAATCTGTCACTTCACGCACATCCCCCCCAACTTACTGCAAACTCAAGTTCCATGCCAATTTAGATCTCATATTCTTCCTGCCTAGTACCCTCTCTCCAAGAGTGCGTTTCAAATGTGCTACTTGTGATTTTAAAATGATAACCTTTGAAATGTTTTCTGTACTACGTGTACCTTCAACCTTCTGTATTCGAGAAAGATCACACTGTATAAATAAAATGAAAATATTAAATTAGACAGGTTTGATGTCTCAAAGGAGGTGGAAATCAGGGTTGAAAAAATAGACTGAGGAAAATTAAAAAAAATAAGTATGAAAAACCAGCCAAAATCATGAGAGAATCATCGAGGAAAGGCCGTCTTACAAGCCCTACAAAAATAATGGGAAACCAACAGCTGAGACATTTCACAGAAAACTGCACTTGGTTTACCGATGTTAATCGTGTGTTAATGTGTAAATTACTAAATATCTCGTAGATTTTCCGGGCAGTTTTAATATGCAGACAGCAGAAACAGAATGAGAGAAATAACGCATGCATTTACATACGCTTTAAGCAGATTGTATGTAAACTACTATGCTCACCACTTAAAGAACAAGGTTAAGCGAAAAACAATTTTAATTTGCTTAACAGCGACCAAAAAGCAGCAGAGATAAAATCGGGGTTTAGGAGGTGACGATATATTTTGGCTTTGGAACTTTTTGAACAATTGACGTTCTCGGAGGTCTTCTTTTAGAGCCGACAAACGCGACTTCCCATCACAGCGGTGTGTCATGCCAATCCGGATTTGGAAATAAAAACAACGTACTGACGAAATAAATGTTTTTCCCATGGAGATGCCAATGCTAGCTATCGGCAACAAATGAGCCATGGGAAAGTATGTGCAGAGCTTTCAGGGGGTTTTGTTTTTAAATATACGAAAAGGTGTTTCTGTTGTGATAGGTGTCTCTCTAACGGGGTGGGTCACCTGCATCCGTTCCAACTGTATCTCTGGGGTGCCCCGTGATGCCAAGTTGCCCAGGCTTATAAAGGACAGGCCCTCGGGAATCAGATGACCTGTTTCCATGGAAAGATGAGCAGGCTGCCTGGATCATCGCTGCAGTTGATAATAACGGGCTTTAGAACTGCGTCACTGTGAATATCCCACTGCGCCGAAGCCCGAAGTCACGTGACAAATATCCACAGCAGAAAAACAAACCACCGCCCGCGTTCAACGAAGCATTGGAAACAAACACCTGCCCAATCAGTCGGAAAATGAATTGAAAAAAAGAAGCAGAAACAACGTCAATAGATTTGGGAAGGTAAGAAGTACTCAAGGGTCTGTCATTGGCATTTGACGTGCTCTGCCACCCTCTGTAGGTGCAAACTGGTGCTCCTACGTGTTCCCTCTGAGGGCAGCCCTCCTCCCCAGTGAATACGTTAGTTTTACTGAATTGTGAAAGTCTTAAGAGGGCTCTATATTTATATAATTGTTTTATTTAGAGCTTGACATTCGTTGTACGTTAATGGCTATATTTTTCCAAAATAAGTTTATCACACTTTTTGTGTGGTAGCTGACTTCAGTCGACATGTGTTTTGCTCAACACCTTGATAGACGGTGCTCAATTTGTTCAAGGGTAATTGCTGGGGCCCAAGGTTTTGCTTAGAAGCTCACAGCGGGGACTATCGGGTGTCAGGGAGCAGAATACCAGGCCTGCAGAGCCTTGGTTCCCCCTCATGCCTCTTTCATCCACCACCTTAATGTTTAAGGTCCCTTTTCTTCCCTACTTTCCGTACAACTGTTTTTCTGTATTTCTCTTCCTTTTTCTTTCCCATTTTGTGTTTTTCTCTCTCTTGCTCTTGGTCAAAGCCTGTGGAGGAAAAATAAGAACTAGCCCACAAAGCTTAGTGCTGGTGGGCCCCACCTGCAGCCACCGGCTCAAATTATGCACTACCAATAGGCACGAAAGGTTTTGCAAGGTTTGCATTAAATTGTTTTTATCTGTTTGAGTATGTCTCTGTACTTGAGGAGTCCAGCCATGCTGCAATCCCCTATGAGCAGCCGTTTGTCTTGAATCGGTTTAGATAACCGTAGTCTTTTGAGTCAAAGAACCTTTCTGAAACCAGTGTGCATACAGACTTTAGCACTGAGGGGAGTTGCAGTACCAATACAGATTCCGTTTGCATTCCTCTTTCTAACCCACTCACCTTCATTAGTTTATATTTGGGCTTATTCCATTCCGTTATGTAACTAATTCATGGTTTTATTTAAGTGTGGGCTTATTTTTACAGTAATTGTGCCTGTTTTTAGATATTATCCTGCAGTATTGAGACACTGGATTACTAGGATACCCTCTCGGGTGGTTAGTGTGCTATACAAATCGACCTAACATAACATAAATGACCCTGACCTCAAATATTTGAGGGTCTTTCTATTTCCAGGGGGAACACAAAAAGATGGCTATTTCAGAAGGTACATAGAAGGAGATCAAATAGTTGGAAAACTGGCTTATACCTGGGTTAGTTTGAGGCATCGAGTGAGAATGGGGGAGGGACAGCATCTCATCCTGTCCCTCCTTCTGAGTTTATCCTCTGTTCTGTGCACCCTCGCCCTGGATGAGAAAGCCAGAAGCATCTGTGAGTCAAGACAAGCTAAGTGGGAGTGGCGGGTGCTTTAGGAGCAGATCATGAAAAGCCAGTTTGATGATTTCAGCAAACAATTATTAGCGCAGGTGATCTCGGGCTCAGGTTTTGCAATACCCTCTTCGCCTTAAATCTGATGTGTCGGCCTGCACTGGGAATCAGAGTTAAATGGAAGCGAACAAGATATGAAGGAGGCTAGGATTGGCATGTTCGGATTACCGGACCTTACCATTTAGCCTAAGGCGCAGACCAAGATGAGGCTATCTTTATGAAGGAGCGGACTACAACTTTATCTCAAGATTCAAAAAATGAAAAGAAATAACAACAAAATCAACTAATCTTATGAACAGGGTGACAGGTCGAGTCAGTTTAGCTGCTGCCCATACAAGATTTTGAGAGTCAATGAAAAATCAAAAATAGCAACAAAAAGAAACAAACTATTAATACATTTCGTGGCTCAGCATTAAGACGGATAGATGTTTTAGATGGATGTTTTAGAATTTTACACCAACAACTGCAGAGAAATAACACTTTCCAATTCCAAAAGTTAACTACTAACTGGTATGTCCTCTAAAGAAAGCAGAACTTGGTGGTCAGCAAAACAATTTTGAAACATCACAAACAAAAAATATGGTAAAAATAAAGAGCGAGGTCAGAAATAACTGCAACAAATGATTAAGTTATTCCTATTCACAGAGTGGGGAGAAATCTTAAAAATAAACCATTGTTAATGTGTTTGTGGAATGCTGGTATACAAACAGACACAACAGACAATCCACCATTTATAGATTAAAAGGTGCCTCACTTGAGCCGAAAGTTAAAACCTACAAAGCAAATGTGGGTCACCTAAATGTATAACCCCAAAAAAGTACTTTCAGACATGAGCAATGAAAACAGTGGCACACTTAAATAGTAACAGACTGTCAAGGGAGGAGCAGGCTCAGATGGATGCTGTGTCATCACACCCATCGGTTCGGGAAGGAAGTCCAGCAGGATTAATTCGCTCACCACCCAATCCTGTTTTTCTTTAACTTTTTAGTACTTGCACTTCTCATTTTCCCATAGTAAGGACAAGGAGTCCAGGATCAGAGACTAAGAGTGGCTTATTATAGCCTTATAGCCCGCCGTAGCGGGCTATACTGGCTATTAAAGGCCTGCTCCAGCGTTCGGCTCGGGCCTTTAACAAGGGAGCGGGACTTTAATAGCCGGTATAGCCCAGCTACGAAGGGCTATAAGGCTATTAGAACATTCTGCCACTAGAGGGCAGAATGTTCTAACAAATAAAACAAAGGCTTCAGGGAGCGCGAGGGGATTGAAATCTCCTCAGGCTCCCTGAAGCCTTTGTTCACAGCCACAGCTGTGAACAAAGAAACATTGGAATGTTGGAGCTCCGGGCTTATACCAGCCATAATAAGCCCGGAGCTAGTCCATTGTTTTCAATGGAGCTCCCAACATTCCAATGTTCTAATACTCACTCAAGTAACTAAGAGCTAAGCACACCTGTGGAAAAATCTCAGCTGCCTAGGCTCGGGACTTATGACACTCTCAAAAGAAGACAATAAGGAAGGACAAGTTGATTATTTGCACCAATTTACGGTTAGGGTTATCTGCGAAAACGCACCGTGACGTGTATTCATTTTCTTCTCCATCTGAAGAACAGTTTATTTCCCAGGTAGTGATCTACCTTCCCCTCACCTCCTTAAAATGTAGGGTGTTTTGTGTCTTTTTTTATATCAAACTTTCACATTTACAACACATTAGTAGGACCCTAAACCTAAGTGATGGGTGGGAGAAGTGAAAAATCACTGGGAATGTTAATGAATGGTCACAAAGTGATGGCCTAAACCGTCACCTGCCAGCTCTCCCCTGGAAATACCCGTTTTGCTGCCCTAACCATAAATCTATGAATCCATAACATCTGCAGCACCTGTACATTTTCTAAACTCTTTCTGTGAACATGAATGTCCACATATCAACCTATGACCATGGGCCTGTCATTTGTGCTCGGATATAACGTTTTAACCACTCGAGTGAAAATGAAGCATGTGCACAGAATGACAGTGAATCAGGTTCAAAGTCAATGATTCGATTATTGGTGCATAAACAAGCACTGTGTGTTGACATGTGCATTTTACATACATTCACCAAATCTTTGTTGAGGTTTATGCAATCACTAGCCACCCCACTCTCTCTGTACCCAGGCCCCATGAACCCTCTCACCACTGGGTCCCTGCTTCGGGTCTGGAGGGTGTGGCCATTGCAGTGAATGATGCAATATGGAGTGATACCACAGCCATTGAGGGATAGGACAAAGGATACTGGAACTGTTCCTTGACTGCACACCTTCCGAGCAGAATTATGCATCACAAGCGGAGTTCTTCTTCAGACTTCAAGGCCAGGGAGTTTAGAGAAATCCCAATCCAAGACTGCTGGCTCCCCCAGATGCGCGTCCCCAATCCAAGACTGCTGGCTCCCCCAGATGCGCGTTCCCAATCCAAGACTGCTGGCTCCCCCAGATGCGCGTTCCCAATCCAAGACTGCTGGCTCCCCCAGATGCGCGTTCCCAATCCAAGACTGCTGGCTCCCCCCAGGTACCCTTTCCCAAAGCAAAATTGCTGGCTCCCCCAGGTACGTGTTCCCAATCCAAGACTGCTGGCTCCACTGATGCGCGATCCCAATCCAAGACTGCTGGCTCCCCCAGATGCGCATTCCCAATCCAAGACTGCTGGCTTCCCCAGATGCGCATTCCCAATCCAAGACTGCTGACTCCCCCAGGTGCGCGTTCCCAATCCAAAACTGCTAGCTCCCCCAGGTGCGTGTTCCCAATCCAAGACTGCTGACTCCCCCAGGTGCGCGTTCCCAATCCATGACTGCTGGCTCCCCCAGATGCGCGTTCCCAATCCAAGACTGCTGGCTCCCCCAGATACGTGTTCCCAATCCAAGACTGCTGGCTCCCCCAGATACGTGTTCCCAATCCAAGACTGC
Source organism: Calotriton arnoldi (assembly GCA_963921515.1). Lineage (NCBI taxonomy): Eukaryota > Metazoa > Chordata > Amphibia > Caudata > Salamandridae > Calotriton > Calotriton arnoldi. Next base: position 70,556 of record CAWUFW010013638.1, on the reverse strand, counting down.
TGGCTCCCCCAGATGCGCGTTCCCAATCCAAGATTGCTGGCTCTCCCAGGTGAGCGATCCCAATCCAATATTGCTGACTTCCCCAGGTGCACTACCAGGCCAAGACTGCTGGCTCCCCCAAGTACACCCTCTTACAGAACAATAGCAGCTGCTGTTCCTAAAAGCTGCCTGTAAAAGCACTGACCCCGAAGCCTCCCAGTATTTGAAACCCAAAACTTTCAGACCGGAGGATTCAAAAGGCAATGACCGGGGCAAGCAGACTCCATCATTCTGATACATGTAGATTTACAAAATAGTAGTTTGCTACTCATGTTAGGTGTTTAGGACACACATATAGTCCAATTTTCCTTATAGTTTGACGATTCTAGTTTTGTGTTGTACTTCCAAGAGAGAAGGAGGTTCCCCTACGTAAGGCTAATAATTGGGGTGGACTAGTGAAACAGAATACAGTACTGACTGATGCCCTGTTTGCTTGCACCCTTCTGAATTACTCTGACCCCCTAACTAGTCCAGGTTAACCCCGAAATCACTTCCTCCTTTGTTTCTGGACTTCTGTCGAGCGGTTGGGACGTTCCCAGCTTTGTTACACAACAAGGTGAGATACTGTTGTTGGGCGAGGATTGCGCCATCTCTCTCTTTGCAAACGGTGTCCTACAGTCGAAAAAGTGCCCTACATACAGCCTGGAAGGAACTCTTATGAAAATATAAGCTACAGGACAGGTAAGACTGGTTTGAACTCGGTTAAAAGGATCAAAAGGGATCACTTCTGACTTAATAGGGTTTTGTACTAAAAGTCTGTTAGTAAAATATCTTAAATGCCTCTAAAACCGGATTAAAATTGGTTCGTCATTTATGTAAAAAAAAATAATTACAAAAAATAATCAATCAATTGAATCCAATATTCTAAAAGGACACGTGGAGGTAGTTTAAAAGGCCCTGCTTCACAACAGACCTTTTGTGCATGCACTAACATGAATTGCTAGATAAGGTACAGTGTAAGTGCATTATGCTATGCACTGTGCAGAGGATGTACATTAGTCTGTGTAGAGTACACAGTGGGTGAACAGTATTGTTTGTATGGGTGGTGTACATTATATGTACTCTGGGCTATAAAATTAATGAGTTGTTTCTTAAAAATAATGCTTTAATCGGACGTTATTACTGTTCCCCGTCACTATTACTAACAGGTTTTACTATTACCCCAATTTAATCATACTCCATTTACTGACTTCATAAGGATGAAAGGATGGGTTGGCCTTGGCGGGATTCGATCTTGTGACCTAACAGATGACATTATGAAGGAATGCAAGGTCCACTTTTCATATTGAAACAAGAGCGGAAAAACATTCTTGCCAACGTAACATTTTATATATGTGCGGTCAACATAGTTTCTACTTGAGTTAGATGCAAACAGCAGCATTTTACAACTGTGTTTTACCTCTTACGATCATTTTTTTCAAGTTGCAGCATTTTTGCGAATTTGTACGTGTACAATACAATTTCGGAACACCCAACAAAGAAAGAGCAGAGGCAAGGAAGAGGGGTCACAATATGACGAAAGAAACTGGAACAGATGACCAGTATTGGCAAAGACAATAAGTCTTGCCTTGCAAGCTTTGCCAGTGCTTTTGGCGATGCTGAACAGCATCGGTAAAGAACAATGCTTTTTGCCACTGCTGTTTATAATCAGCAAAAAAAAAAAAAAAGTGCAATTATGCAGCCTTAATGCCATCACCTTAAGGCGATCACCCTCTTAAATATCTCATTTCACCCTCCTTTTAGAGTTAGCAAGACGACAGGTATGAGGGAAAGAATAACCCCAGCACAGTAGAGAAGGCTGCGAGGTGTACATTTCTCACAAAAGCATGTGTGAATGCACACCCACTTCCTGGGGGCAGGCAGCTTGTGCAACATGAACAGCAGAAGAAGGCAGGACCACATCCTGCATGGGGTCACACAACAGTATAGCACACTAGACTTCAGCAGGCTCACAGGGCAACGCATAAGAAGTCAGCCACGCTGCCTGACCCAACAACAACTTTAAAGAGTACTCCGGGCCAGATGTATCAAGAATTGCTTTTGCGATTCTTAAATAGCGAATTTTACCGAGTAGCTATTTAAGAATCGCAAAATGCAATGTATGTAGGATTTGCAAAAACATTTGCGATTCCTACATATTCCTTAATAGCGAATCGCAAATTGCGATTCGCTATTAAGGAATACCTTCCCATTCATTTCTATGGGCCTAGAGGCCCATGGGAATGAATAGGATTACATTCGCAATTTGCGAGTACCAAATAGGTACTCGCAAATTGCTGCTGTCTACTTCAAGGGTGCAAGGGGGCCAAAGGCCATTCTGATGCACCCCCAAAAAAGGCAAGTATGCACATGTGGCACACATAAATGCCCTAAGGGCATGTGTGTGCGCCACATGGCACTTAGAAAAATGCAAAAATTTGCATTTTTCTAGGAATTTGAAAATTACCACCAACTTGAAGTTGGTGGTAATTTGCGATTCCTTAAAGCCAGGTCGCAATTTTTTCTTGCTTCCTGCATTGCATTTAAGGAATCGCAAATTGCGATTCCCTAAATGCATTCGCAAAATAGGTAATCGCATACATTGCGATTCCCTATTTTGCAAATACCTTTTGGGATGATACATCCCAAAAGGCTTTTTTCCGTTCGCAAACGGGCCAATTCTGCGAATTGGCCCCGTTGCGAACGGTAAAACGCTTGATACATCTGGTCCTCAGTAAAGGAAACAGCCATAAACATAGATAAAGGACTGAGCATAACAAGGGATTTCTGAGTCTGTGCAATATCACCTAGCGCACAAATGAGAAAGTACGTGTCATAAGTGCGGCCACGTTAGTATCAGTCAACATGTTCTTAGGTTTAAGAATATGGCATGTAAGGGGTGTGTGGGCAGAAATGCAATACATTATTCCGCCTGACCTTAGTGTGGGTAAAAGGAGGCCGAGAAGAATTACTATTGAAAAATGGAAGGGCGAACACGGATCCAAACTACAGCATTGTTACTTAAAAATGTGAATACGTCTTTTGACTGCAACAATGCGCTCACTGCACTGCTTTCAAAAAAGCCAAGGGCGCCTAAATGTCACGATAATTCCATAAAATGTCCAATATTTATTCCAGACTCTTGTTCCATAAAATATCTTCCAGCAGCAAAAGCATCATGTAAAAAATCTTGCCAGGGTCATCCTCCAGCCAGCACAAGTGTTTCAGGCTTGGCACAGCCCTCCTCAGGGTCTCACGGGATAAAGCTAACGTGAAGAACATTTCAAAGCATTTGCATTACCCCACGAGACTCTGAGGGGGCTATGCCAAGCCTGAAACACGTGTCGGCTGGAGGTGCGGTTCGGCAAGATTTTGACATGAGTCGTTTGCTGCTGTTAGATGCTTTTATGGAACAAGAGTCTGGAATAAAGATTTGAAATGTTATGGAATTATCCTGACATTTGGGCACCCTGTGCATTTATGAAAGCTCTGCGGTGAGAGCACGGTTGGAGTGAAAGGGCTGGCTGGCTCTTTGAAGTGAAAGTGTTGCTGGCAGTTTCGACACCAATGAAGAATATTCCCTGTGAGTAAAATAATTGGGAGGCGTGGAGTGGCGAATGTTTTGAAACTAGAGCATGTTGGGAGATGTGAAAAGTTTTTCTCATTCAAATTGGTCCTTAAAACCTTGTAGCACCAACTTGGGGTTAAATTAATTATTTAAAATAGGAAGCTGACCCATCAAGGTTATGTGTTTTGTAATAGGGGCTTGGGGGGGGGGGGGAGGGCAGCCACCCAAGGGGAGGTCTAACCCCCAGGCAATTTGGGGCAGTGGTGCAGTCCATGGGCTGCACCGGCTATGTTGGGCTTGTTTTGGGCTAGGGGTGTAGCCCAATATATAAGGCAGCCATTTCCGGACACTGCCACCATTTTCAGTAGGTGACACGGTGGCTGGGAGTAAAAAACACTTTTTGTTTCTTTTTCGTGACTGGGGATAAGAAACAGTTTAGTTGGCGGCAACTGTGCTATTCTGCGTGCCATTGCGTCGTACGGCAAGGCCTCAGGGCATTATGGTGAGTGAGAGGGGCCGCTCCAGTGTCCGGTGAACGGCCCGAGGGTGCGAGGCATGGGCTGCGGGGAGGTAGGGAAGCCCGTGCGGTCTGCAGTGAAGCTGCCAGCATGTCCACCCCCTAGAAAAAAGTCAAAATGTCAGCAGAAGTGGCACGAGGAGAACGCACGCTCTGCCCCGTTTAGGGGAAAGACAGCATGGGAAAGCTGGCGGCAGGCCGAGCAGCCTTAAAGAGACAGATCGCTCATCCAATTGGAGTCAATGTGGGTGGAGCCACAGTAGAGGGACTGGGCAGTATTTAGCAGCGGGTGCCCAAGAAAACTGCTGTTACCAATAGGGGGGTGGCTGACGTTAGGCAGTGAAAAACAGGCTTGAGTGGCTGGGAGGGGCGTTGAAAGTAGGGCTTACTGGACCTGGGGGTTGACTAGACAGGGCCCCACCTGGGGCCCAGACAAAATGGGGCTAGGAGCTCTCCAAGCTAAGGGTGCAGACTGCGTCTGCTACTCTGGTGGGGGTCGCAGGCAGGAAAGGGGTCAGGGGGCCAGGCTTGGAAGTGGGCTAAAAAGTTGGCAAGGGCAAGTGAATGTCATTGTTGTTGACAGCAGCAATCCAGGCTGATAGGGAACGGGTAGACAAGCTCACACCTGGACGAGGCAGGAAGTTAAATATTCATTAGGAAGTTAAGTTAGTTGGAGGTTAATAGAGGCAGTAACCCTGGATGGGAAGTTAAAGATCTCAAGTGCAGAAGATCTGGAAAGGAGAAAAGTACAGACTTGCAGTTTTAAGTTTGTTGGGGTGCAGGACATTTAGGGGTGGGGAGTAGGTTAACATAGGTGAGCATTTGTGTATAGTGAGGTTTTAGTTTTGTAAGGCTTAATGCCTAGGGTTCATTATGTGATGTGCACCTGTTTCAATGAAGCAGACTCTTTTTCACACAATCTGGTGTCAGTAATATGTGCTGCGCCCCCTCTGCACTCAAGGTGTACTTGTGGAAATGTTAAAATATATAATTAAAGATTAATTGTATGGCACTTGATGAGATTGTCTGTAGCTCTATCAGAAGACTGGTAATAGTGTGGAGTCCAGCCGAATGTATGACAAATGTCCTAGACACAGACTTTCCTTCTTATTACAATGCAAAGGTATTGATTAAGCTTTATTTCTAGCGTGGTAAAGACCCCATTTAATACCACTTAAATAAACCTTTGGTAACACTGTAAAATGTAAGGGAATCAGCTTAAGATAAAATGAACCTGTAAATCAAACAGAACATTATTTTTAATAGGTGCGAAAGAATTGGGCACAGGGAATAGTCTTCTGTTGGCATTGTCAGGTGTAAATGTTTTCTCAGCTTTCAGATCTTGGAAGTTCTGTTGGCTCTTTGGTTTGCTCCAAAGTAGATTACCTTCTCTACAACGTTCCAATAGTTATCCAAAAATTAGTAAAATGGCTTCTCTAAAGTTTCCAAAGTTCAGAGTACTTGCAGCTGGCCGAGGACAAGGCTTCCCTTCAAAAGAAGTGGGGGCTACTAAAACAGCGCAATTCAAATCGATAAACACTAGTATGGAATACCAGTCTAGTACACCAACAATAAGCATAAAATATTTAAAATGCAAGAAAGCTAGGCTAGGTCAAATCAGTGGCACAGGATGGCTTTGCTCCGCGACGGATGTGGAACCCTTGATCTCCGGACTCATCCCGGTTCAAAATAACCCTTGGGTGCCGTCGATTCCCTTCCTCATTAACCGGCTGATTTACATCCTCCCTGATCCCTGATCCGATCCTCCATCCACCCGCCTTGGGACTTCAGCTTCGCTGGTTCCAATCGCGTGTTGACATTTTCCTTTCGCCTAATTGACTAGATTCTAATTGCTCACACATCAGTCCTGATGATGATCTTTTAATCATTAAGATCGAAACGCCGTCGACCTTACAACCAAAAACTCCTTCATTGTAATTGAATAGTTTGGAGTTTTTAGCTTGTTGTCAATGCGATGTAATGTTTTAAATGTCACTAAGCACTTTCACTTCACGCACTTGCACTTTTTGTGTGAGCACCAGAACTATTAAACGTTGAAAATTGAATGATACTCCATTTATGGTGTTAATAAATGTGATGTCATTCTGCACCCTGTGTCCTGGCATATATTGCTTAATGAGTCCTGTTTGGACTACTATTGAAAGTAATTGTTTTGATTAACTCTGCATTCATTTACAGTAGCCCAGGCTACACGAGGACTCTTGAAGCCTCCCTGAGACCACTGTTCTCCTTAACCATAGGTCAAATCAGTGGCACAGGATGGCTTTGCTCTGAAGGAGTGGGCAGGTATGCCTTCTGAGAGTGCTAGCCCTACATGGATTAACAGTGAGAGATTTTCCAGACGATCCAACAGGCTTTGGATGTGTGGAATCTGTTTGGTAGGGGGAATATTGCCATGGATAGCAAAGCATGGATAGCAAATCATTCCTGTTGTCAATTTATCTATTCAAGTTGCATTTTAGATGAGTTTTGGTGTCATTAGTCGGATGACATAATAACAGAAGGAAATTCCACTGGTGTTATCTCCTCCAGGTTTAGCACTTCCTCCAGAAATCATTGATTTTTCTGTTACCACACAACTCTAAATCAAGTCCTGAGTTTCAGAGTGACATGAGAAGAGCAAACAAAGACATGTTTCTTGTTTATTATTAAAGTCTAAATGTATTTTTGGGAAAAAGTGAATGATGGACACTTTGTGCTACCATAATATTAAGAAACAAAGCATACAGCTTATGATTATGAGAGGGACACAAGTTGACTCTCTTAGATTGAAGCGAGATGTTGTTACTGGATTTATGTGCCTAAAAAATAATAATGCTGTTAGAACCAGCAGTTTCTGGCTGGCTGGGATACATCGAAGCCAGACAGAACCCACTGTCCTAAACATGTAGAGTAAAATACACTCCTAACAGAGCCTTGTGCTCACCCTTTGGTAGTTTGGCGCAGAGCAGTCAGGCTTATCCTAAGGGTCAAAGTGTAAAGTACTGGAACAGCACCACCCTCACAACACAGAGTACACTACAAAAAGACTCCACACCATATGTATAAAACACTGGTCTTTGTGTTACACACACATTGAAATCAAAATGACATACACATCTTATATATGCTTTACAGGCAGGGACGGCTCCTCCATTAGGGCGGAGGGGCGTCGCCCCACTTTATGTTTCTGCTTCTCGCACTGTGAGAACCAGAAGGGTATGCCTGGTTGGGGGGCAGGTGGGTGGGTCGGAGAGGAGTGGCTTACACAATGCTGTGGGCCCTGACTGTTCGGTCGGCCCTCTGGGGCCGAACAAGCCAGTCATGTGCACTCTGGATTTTCTCTATGTAGGCTGCATGCAGCCTAGATAGAGAAAATGGCCTCCCCAAAGGCGCCCAGCTGGGCGCCGTCCGTACCAATCACAACGCTGTCATTGCAGCGTTGTGATTGGCTTAGGGGAGGGGAGAGAGGCTGCCTTCTTCCTGATCAGCAGGAGAGCAGGAAAACGGGATGCAGCCAAGAGCCGCGAGACCTGGGAAGGTAAGTTTAAAAAAAAAATTATTAAACCCCCCCCCCCCCCCACTGGCCGCGTGTGGACAGAAGTGCAGTAATAGTCTAATGGAAAAGGAAGCCAGTGTAAGTATCCCAAAGAAAAGTGGCTGTTGCATGATGCGAATGCCCAGGTGATGTATGACGTTTATTTATTATGGGCAAAACTGCTATATAGGTACGTTGTTGCCGACTAGTTATGTTAATGCACTGCCAAAAGACTATTTTAATCATTAATCTGTACACACTGGAAAAACGCATTTATTTGACCTCTGTCGGTGGATCGGCTAAGCAGTGCCATTCTTTGATATAAACCTGTAACTTTGGCACTAACATTTTACTTTACCTAAACAGATATATAAACCCGCAGTAGGTGCCCAGTTTTATTAACATTTCTGAGTCTCCAAGCCTGAACCATAGAGGGAAAGAGAGGGTTGCCTCTAGAGGCTTACCTCCAGAAGCCACAGGTGCATTTATTCATCCCGTACAGAAATATGAAAGGAATGACAGAGGTGTACGAGGCTGCCATCTGATTCGCGACCTCAAGAAAGACCTTGATCTCATCCACATTGCTTGTAATTTGTGAAGCCAGATGAGTTGCCCAGCTGAAGAAAAACACCCCAACGACCGCCGTGATGCTCAAAGTGACGTGGAAATGCACGCTCGGGGCAGGATTGTTGCGCGGTCCTCTGTCCCGGTCAAAACGGCGGCGCTGAGGAGAGATGGAGTCTGGAGTCTGCTGAGCAGTGTGCAGCTGCGCGGTTGCCTGTAATGCCAGGGGATACAGGGTCACTGTCGGCTTTGTCAGCGCTGCACATTGAGAATCGCATTCCTCCAGGGAACAGAACAAAGGAAGGGGGTATGAGGCTTGAACATGGGAAGCTAGCATCTCCTCGGAAACACCAACCACCTCCACAATCTTCACAGCAGGCGTCGTTACCACACTGCCGTGCATCTGTGGGTCACCTGGTTTGGATTGCTGCCTAGTTCCATCTGGTAAGGTGGAGAAGTCGACAGTTAAGTCCACCAGACTCCGCCTTGGTGCGTGGAGCTCTGAGATGCTGAATATGGTAGGCTTCAGAGGACTCTCGAATAACGGCCCCTACTCCATACCCGAGGCGGTGTTCGTTCCCAAGCCACTGATATGCCGGTTTCTCACTGCAAAGGTTTTCAAGCAAGCTTTTGCTCTAAATGAGACTAACCCATGCGCGGCTGACACACACACCTGTTTCACGGTTGGAACCAACTAATAAGGCGATTCGGGTGCACTGTTCCAGATTATTTGAAGGCAGGCAGCGTGCAGTGGGATCCGGCACGTGAGGTGCAGCAGTTCTGGATACGCCTACCTTCATCCTTCTTGTGCAGCCGGACCGGAGGTCTACAGTGCTTTCCTCCGGCCGGCTTTGACGGCATGTCCTTGTTACCGGGAGACAGGATTTCCTGGGCAGCTTCATGTCGGCTGTAGCCAAGCTCTGGTGGAGGGGCAGCGGCTCTGCTGGATTTGACGACGGTTGACGGCAAAGTTTGCTCATCTGCTCTTTTCCCTACTGCTCTGTGTGGTGGCACACGTTGCCTATGCTTTCCACTCTGTGGCGGTCTGCGGGGGCCTTCCTCCAGCCGGAGGCCTTCCTCCAGCCGGGGTGAGCATGGCCCGTTTGCGGAGGGCTGAGTTTGCCCGGCCGGGGGTCTGCTGTGCTTTCCTCCGGTGGGGCTGTGTTGCCGTGGCGACAGGCTATTCTGAATTCTTCCCGGAGGAGCCAGGGGCTGTGGCTGAGACGGGAGCTTGTGTACATTTGGTATCGTTGGCCCCTCCGTTGCATGGGTTCGGTTCCTGCCACTGGTAAGGTGTCAGACGGTCAGCTGTGACAAGTCTCCGGCGGTATGGCGGGTTGTGGACTGGCTGAGACACCTCAGCAGCCAACGCCAGGCACTGACACTGCTTCTACTTACTTTCTATGTGAGAGAGCCAGCTTAATTTGTTGTTTCTTGCTGGATTATTTTACAAACTTCTTGGTTCTGGCTCATTGTCCACATAGCAGGGCATGCGAGCTGGGAGCTGCTTTTTTGTGGGCCTTGTGCACCCTTGTGCCTCTCTATCCCTGCTTGCAGTGCTGTGGGGTCAGGAGGCGAGATTTCAGCCCAAGTCTCATGGCGCTGACCGTCTAGCTCAGACAGTCTGCTCACTGTAATGCCAACAGGATTTTTGATACCTCTTCCTGGGGCGTCCATTTTGATATGCATGCAACAACTGACTGCTCTATGTACCTATGTTGTTATATGACATCTCTTTATTAATGTAATAACTGCACTTTCACAATTGCTTTATTAACCTTCCTGCTTTCTCAAATTTGCTTGAAAATGCACCATTTGTCCACTCTTTTTCAAAATTTTCAAGAGGGGAGAACCCCCCCGTAGGTTGTTCGGGCTCGCACGCTACACTCGCTCGCCACAGTGCAGTACGACAATAATTTTACACCTCACCACTTTCAAATGTCACCAGCCGTCACTGTTTACAGGTATATGCAACTTTCAAATGTCACCAGCCGCCACTGTTTACAGGTATATGCAATTGTCATACTGTCCCATTAGCAGCAGAACGGCATGAACATATATGTACCGGCCATAGGTATTCACTTACCCCGTTATCCCCTCAGCCTCGAAAGTGACATAAACCCATGTGCATACTTTCCCGAGGTAGTCACAATCCAAGCTATACTGTCCACATCAAAATGACAAAACGTATATGCATGCTTGTTCAGAGGTATTCCACTTTCCCGCTATCACTTTAGCATAAAACACAACATATCCCAATATTGTATACCCCTCACAACTTGTAATGGTCAAGAAGTCACAGTTCTCCCTTACGCCTTGTGCCCCAGCCCTGCAGTCACTCAAACTACACCAGCCAACGATACACTTGTACTCGCTGGCGACACTTTGATTAGATTGTCAGGACCACCTAAGTGGAAGAAAACGGTTACTTAGTTTTGTCCATCCGGACTAGGCCATCAAGGCACCACGCGGTACTTTCACAAGTGCGGGATCACTATTCCCCCCCCCCCCCCGTAGGCAAAAGACTGACGCTGGAAGCTGGCTTGCTTCCAATTTGGAACAACACAAACAGTTGGTGGCTATGCCAAGAACAGTTGCACATCTGAATACAAAGTGAGGGATATGGTCATGAGAAGATAATAAACAGTATGAAAATTGGAGGTGCTGTCATGCCACTGGTCACCCAGCCACCTGGGGTGTGTATCTGCCTTGGGCAAAACCCTTGGCGTATGGCACAGACTGGGTATACAGCTCCAGGCTTACCAGGGCCATTCTCCCCTACCGTTCACAGCATTTACTGTGCTGTGTTATCACGGACCACTTCTAAACGGATTTCAGCTGCCGTCCTTTACCTTCACTACGTTTACCGAAATGTCTACTTACACGGCAGCTTTGTTTTGAAGACAACATGCCTCGTCTGCATAGTGGACTGCTTTTCTCAAGACACACCTGTCTCTAGTAGACAGTGTGACATTCCTTTACTTCAGGATACATACCATCTGGGTTCTCAAGACTGCCCCTCATGACTTTTGATGAGTCATTTAGCCTTGAAAAAGTCCCATGCTTCTGTCCTTCTAACATTTCAAGACACTGATTGTAAAGAATAAACCAATCATTGAGCAAAGAGGAACGCTTCGGACTGGAAAAACATTTATTCACTTTGATTTACTTAATTTCACTGTATATGATTTACTTAACTGTAAGGACTTCCTGTGTGTGCTTCGGTACTTTTTTGAGTTGCTTCAAATTTGGAGAAATGTTTCCCCCCAGGCGGAGGTGCTAGCCGCAGTTGCTCCAGGCAGCCAGCCGTTGGTGCACACAAGGCACAACGAGACCACTTGGGTTCAGTCATGATTTTACCAACAACAGAGTAACTTGTGGCTTGGGTCCGGGGGGAGGGAGCCGGCGACCTCGAGCGGAGACTACGATGTCAGGCACTATCGTCCTCCTGGTCTGGAGGTTGGAGACAGTCCAGGCTTCCGGCTCGGGTCCCGCGGACTAGGCAAACGTCCACCAACACCCCTCGGACACCACATGCTATGAAGGGCAAGCTAGCACAGGTTTCCGGTTGCAAGCTCGGATCCCTTGGACTCGGCAAACTTCCCCAGCACTCCTCGAACTCCTCATGTTATGGCACCCCAGGTGGGCCACTGATCTTTAGGAGCACACTTCTCTGCACAGTGTGATTACTGTTAGGATGGCCTTGTCTCAACTGACGATAACTTCCACTCGTTTCAGCCGCACCCTGCGCAGTCCTTACGATCTCGTGGAAATGGGGACATCCTTTCTGTGCCTGGGATCTTGTGGAAAAGAGGCCAACCAACCATCCCTTGGAGAGTGCTTAGGGCCACGACAGGAGGCGATTGACTACAGGCCAGCAACATCCAGGTAAAAATCCACCAAGTGATAGTCCCCTTCCTGGAGCACAACAAGCCCTAGGCCACCACAAGTCTGTGGATAACCCTGTAGCAGTCCCTCCTGCCCCAATGGCTTTTCTTGTCGATGTCCCAGCGTCGAACCAGCATAGAATGGTTCCAATGCAGAAAGCATCTCTAAACTCCTGAGGACAGAGCCCCAGTAGTTATACACTCAATGGCCTTTGAAGATGAGATCAGTTCAAAAGGCCACCTTTGAAATGCAAAGGCCCTTTCTAAATTTAGTCCTGTCTGCCATCCTACCCTGGGAGGCTCGATCGATATAGTTAGCGGGGGCCAGGACCATACCTTTTGGAATGCAGGTGCCAATTCTAACTCCACTTATCCGCCCCAGGAAGGCCCCTCAGAGTCAGGGGTCTGCACTTTCCTTTGAGTGCCCCTAGTTTATGGCCGTCTAACAGGAATGTGCAGATGTAGCTGTCCCCCAGCACCCAGATGCGGATTGGAGATAGGCTGATAGGCACACAGAGAGTCACAAGCATAAAAATGCCCACTTTCCCAAAGTGGCATTCCCACATAAGTAATGTCAAATCCACTCGCACTACTGGAGAAGATTTGCCATTACTAATCCATCGATACTTAACACCATACTGCTACTCTTCTGCAATAAGGAAATACAGCTCAACAGCCTTTCCACAGAACCCCCATGTTAATCAATGCGAGAAGCAGGCCTCACAGTACTGAAAACACCATCCTTTGTTATTCACTACTAGGGCATGTAGCACACACATGCACAAGCCCTACCTCTTCCTTACACCGCACCCTGTCCTCAGGGAGTACTCGGATGTAGCAAGAGACATGCAGAAACTGGGAAGTAGCTTTTAAATGCCAAGCTGAGTAACAGTAACCTGCACACACATGCCCTGCCATGGCAAACCTGTGGTACATTTGAAGAGCTACCTCAGCGGGTGGCACAACCAGTGCTGCAGGCCCACTTAGTAGCATTTGAGTTATATGCTCTAGGTATATGTCTTACCACTGGACAAGGGACTTACAGTTAAATCAAATCAGCCAATCATGTATACACTTATCACCAGTATGTATATGACAAGCACACCGCTTTGGCACTGAATGGCAGAGTGAAAGCAGTCAAAGGCTAGCACGTAGTTCAGCGGAAAACCAGGAGGGGCAAAAGCAAAAAGTAGAGGGAAAGCATTCTAAACAAGCATTGGCATAGCCAATAGGTCTCGCCTTTGGGACCTTATGTGTTTAGCCAGAACTTTTGGCTATGTTGTAGAGCATTGTGGCTGCTGTGCATCATGATGAAAACTTATAATAAAAAGTTTTAAGCATTTTTGTTACCTTTATACAAACGAAGACATTATATACAACTGAAAAACCTGATTAAAAAAAGATTTTAACATAAAAAATGTCTTCTACTTTTTTTGCACTTGCACTGCTGGCAACTTCTTCCTGCCTGTTCTCATGCTTGTTTGGTATAATTTTTTTGTTATGGGGAGCGGGACATAAATAACGGGGGAGTGGATGTTGGAAAACAGTAATTTAATTAGAACACGAGCAGCGGACGGACACTAGGGGAGAATCAACAGATGCCAGATTCCAAGGGCAGACTGACGTGATGCTTAGGTGGTCACTGATGCAAAATGGTGGTGGTGAATGATGTTTGGTGCTCAGGTGGTGACACTATATGGTGTGGATTGGAGGTACGTTGTGGATTGTGGAGTTGAAATATGTTGTTTGGTGTGTAATTATGCGGTGTGAATTGGAAATGTGTGGAGTTGAATTGTGTGGCCTGGAACTGTGGTGTTGAGTGAAATTATGCTTAGTGAAATTGTGTCATGGTGTGGAGTGCATTTTGCATTAAGTGCAGTGTAATTATGTAGCATATAATTTTGTGGCACGGAGTGGTATTGTGTGGAGTGTATGTTGCATTCAGTAGAGTGTAATTATGTGGTGTGTAATTATGTGGCACTAAGTGGTATTTGGAGTGTATGTTGCATTGAGTGCAGTGTAATTATGTAGCATATAATTATGTGGCACGGAGTGGTATTGTGTGGAGTGTATGTTGCATTCAGTAGAGTGTAATTATGTGGTGTGTAATTATGTGGCACTGAGTGGTATTTGGAGTGTATGTTGCATTGAGTGCAGTGTAATTATGTAACATATAATTATGTGGCAATGAGTGGTATTGTGTGGAGTGTATGTTGCATTCAGTAGAGTGTAATTATGTGGCGTGTAATTATGTGGCACTGAGTGGTATTATGGGGAGTGTCTGTTGTATTCAGTAGAGTGTAATTATGTGGCGTGTAATTATGTGGCACTGAGTGGTATTATTTGGAGTGTATGTTGCATTGAGTGCAGTGTAATTATGTAGCAAATAATTATGTGGCACTAAGTGGTATTGTGTGGAGTGTATGTTGCATTCAGTAGAGTGTAATTATGTGGCGTGTAATTATGTGGCACCGAGTGGTATTGGGAGTGTATGTTGCATTGAGTGCAGTGTAATTATGTAGCAAATAATTATGTGGCACTAAGTGGTATTGTGTGGAGTGTATGTTGTACTCAGTAGAGTGTAATTGTGTGGCGTGTAATTATGTGGCACTGAGTGGTAATATTTGGAGTGTATGTTGCATTGAGTGCAGTGTAATTATGTAGCATATAATTATGTGGCACTGTGTGGTATGTGGAGTGTATTTATGTTGCATTGAGTAGAGTGTAAGTATGTGGCGTGTAATTATATGGCACTGAGTGGTATTATGTGGAGTGTATTTATGTTGCATTGAGTAGAGTGTAATTATGTGGCGTGTAATTATGTGGCACTGAGTGGTATTATTTGGAGTGTATGTTGCATTGAGTGCAGTGTAATCATGTAGCATATAATTATGTGGCACTGAGTGGTATTGAGTGGAGTGTATGTTGCATTCAGTAGAGTGTAATTATGTGGTGTGTAATTATGTGGCACTGAGTGGTATTGTGTGGAGTGTATGATAGAGAAAGCCAGAGACAGAGATCATGGGAGGCTGCGAGTGTCAGTCGCTGGTAGGATGAGGGGGGTAGATTGGGACAGGGATAGATACTAATGTGCAGGGATGAGCGGGGGGGAGAGAGACCATGGGAGGGCGAGGGTACCAGACACTGGTAGGGTGAAAGAGGTAGATTGGGACAGGGATAGATATTGATGGCCAGAGATAGGCGGGAGGGGGGCTTCGGAGGCCGGGAGTACCTATGCTGGGTGCGAGAGGTGTGCACACGCAGGGCCGCAGTTCACTGCGTCCCTGTACCATTTTCCAAAATAAAAGCAAACAGCCATTAATCCAAAGGTCACCCGTGATCTTGGTGAGATGTTCTTGTGCGGAAGGAAATAGCCCCATCACTTCCTCCCACACGCACAGACCAGCGTCTGCAAAGCCTGAGATAGCTCAGTGGGTTGAGCACCTGCTATAGATATCCTAGTGTAACTTGCAAGTCACTGGTGTGGGTTTTGTCGGGACCAATTGAGGCATTCAGCCTTCCAACGTCAATTAAATACTTTTGGATTGGTAATAATAGCAGCAGATGCTATTTGAAGTGCTAAAGTGTGGTTAAGTTTGTGTAAAGCATTTTGTAGGGGGTCAGGGTTTTCATGCACTGTGACTAGAAGCTGAAATGACTTCCCTCTGGTTCTACTGGCATTTAATTCATATCTAGCTGTGGTTGGTATTTTGAGTTCTGTGTCCGCCACTGCTTTTGTTCTGACTATTTAATGCATTATTGCTGCAAGTTCACAAAAAATCGTCTTTGCGCCCTGTCCGCATATCCGCTCGAGCCCCGCCCCAAACAAACCAATTTAATTTGCTTCGTAGAGACTGTAGAAATGTTATGAATTCAAAGAAAAACTGGTTCTGTGGGTCAGCCTGGTGTTACTCGTGTCACCCCCCCCCCACTCACACACACACAGACACCTCCTCCCAAGCCACCCCACCCCCCTCCCAGCCGCATGAATAAGATACAAATGAGACAGTGTCAGGTTCTAAGGTCTACAGCTGGGTGGCAGCAGGCTTGGCTGCTAATCCTGACCCCTGGTTTCCTCTTGATCAACCGTTTGATCTTCGACAAATCGTGTTGTTGCCATGGGCTTCTGTTTCTTCAGGTTTCAAAATCGGAAAGGCTGAAAAACAAACAGAAGTTATACTTCACAGCAGGTAGAGGGTAAGGACCCCTAAAATTATCGAAGACACCGTGTTATGTTTTCTGATGGGCGGGGCTTGAATTGACATGGCAGACTGTCACCTGAGAAGACTCGAATGCAGTGTGAAATGATGACTCCATGCCGCAGGACTTTCTAAAAGAGCGGCAGGTTGCAAGTTTATGTCAATAGAAGGTAGCTCGGTGGGTTAGTGTTCTCATCACTGCAACTTCGATAAAGTGAGAACAATTGGGTCAGGGAATAGAAACCTCAGCTTGTGTGCAATAGGAGCCCTCTCAGTGCGCAAGACGTACTATCACCCCGAAAGGGCTGACACAGCATTTCATGATTTTGAGGTCGAAATCTTGTGTCCATCGAGAAGGGTGATACTAGCGCCAACAGATGTAAGTCTGTGGCATGCGCTATGTATAATATGATTGTCATCCTCGTCATCAACTATAGTGATTATGATGACTGCCAGCGCAGGTACGCAGGGGGTTACAACCCATGACCCCATGTCACGGTAATGAAAGCTGCTCTGCTCTCCAAGGCCAGCACTCGGGCTCCCATCACCACCCTCAAGCAAAGAATGAGGGACCGGAGAGCTGCAAAAGCGGCTTGACACGGACCGCTCTGACTTTTGGCGCTATACAAGGCGAGCTACTCGCTCATTGGATGGCAATACGTCTGAAGATCGCCCGATTTGTTTTATTGCTTTTTTTGTCTCAAACACTACATTTGTCACCCTGGGGTGTTTGGGTGCTTTCTGTACTACCCGCCTACAGCCTGGCTGTCACGTCGTGCCACGGGCTGGCGTTTGCCCTGCGTGTAAAGGTCGCCCACAGTGGTAGGGCTGGGCGCTGTCATCAGCCTGGCCATTTGACATGTAGTGCACCTCCCCACAAAAGCAGCGGGAGGAGAGCACGTGGGCCAGTGACTAAAGTCTCGGCCGGAGAACTGGACCCCGAGTCTCACTGCGTGATCTTGGACAACTCACGTTACCTCCGCATGCTTGATTCCTTCATTCTGTAAACAGAATTGGGCCATTGTTACCCAATTGTTTACAGCTACCACGAGGTTCATTCTTAAGGAAAACAAAAAAAAAAAGCGAGCACCATCTGTTTCCAATTACCGCCAACGCGATAATTGGAAACAGATGGGATTAAAGCTCGCTCCCGCAGACCCTAGGCCATGGAACAAACAAGGCGGGACAATCACCCACCTTGCACCAATTGCGTGCTGTGTTTTTAAAAAAGACACATGCACAGGCCAATTGCGGGCTAATAAAACAAGCATTGGCATAGCCAATAGGTCTCGCCTTTGGGACCTTATAAGTATTTAGCGATGCAGCATATTATACTAGGTGCTACAACATTTTCTGTTCTTTAACACGAAAGCTTTGTGCATAGAGGAGCGGGGCTAGGGTGCTGAGATGTGGCAGGCATTCAGTGGCGTGCACTTAACAAGCCGTTGCATAGGTTTCTAACTTATGGTAGTTTTCTGTTCAAAAGTTGTGCCTCCAGAGTCTGCATGGCAGTGGTGTAGCCGGTGACCATTAATTAGATGTGCTGGTGAGAGAAGTTCATGCCCCAAAGTATGTGTGTCAGTGTTGTCCGTTTAAGATTATGGGCTTGCAGTTTACGTTCATTGGTGAGACCAATGCTACTTCAGGGTGTAAAGTGGAGTGCTTGCAGTTATGACATTTTAGCTGGGCCTGCAAAAATGTGCCGGTAAGAGCGGCACCTTCCTCCGTGTGTACAGGGTGGTGTAGCTGTCACTCAATCTTGGAGACACCATTTATGGTGAGTTGTACGGGCATGCATTGCACCGAGTGCAGTTGGTGTCGGTATATGGCTGTGAGAACAGTGCCTCACCACATGTGTGCAGGGCAGCCAGGCAGCACCAAAGCAAGTTATCTACTTGATCTTATTCCAAAAATGGAAATGAGGACGGAACACCATTGAACAATGCATACACGCCCGCAACACTTTTCTCGGCATGCGGTTATCAGTTTAGAAGGCACCCGTTCATTTTCAGGAGGACAGGTGAACGGAGTACTACTCTACCTTGAACAGGTTATGCATGTAAAAGAGACCCATAACATGGGGATCGTTACTCACCAGCATGCTTGGCAGGCACACCCGTGCTTCTGCCTATTTTTCAAAATCAAACAGGAAAAGAAGTGGGCGGTGAATGACGAACATGGGGACGCTTGAGAAGCGGCTGTTGGGAAATGTAGTTCCTCAGGATAGCACCAGCCGGAAGTTTTCAAATGCACACACATGATCTTTTGGTTACAATGTCAAAACTTAAATTGTAAGCGATTCTTCAAAAACATATGAGCAGCAAGTAAATCTAGCAAGAAGCAGCAGTCAACCAAGGATTAGCGGTAGGGGCTGCCAGAAAGTTCCGAAACAGAGGGATGGCAGTGAAGGCAAAACAAGCACAAGAGCTTGTAAAAACAAGCCCACAATAAGTTCATCCCCAAAACGACCTTATTGTGACACTATTACTAAAGGCAAAGAGACATGGACGGAGCAAAACAAATAAGCTTTAGTAATGTGGCATAATATATAGAGATGCCGACTTTGGTATTGGGGAACCGGGTTCAAGTCTCTCCCATTAAAAACAAGCAATGGCCGCGCGGCCGTGAAACTGACACGGCCGCGAAAGTGAAAGTAATCGCGAGGGAAGCCAAATGGCGAGGGAAGCCATATGGCGCCTGATCGCGCGTGCACGCTCGCGTGAACGCAAGCTGGTCGCCAGCAAAAGCCACTGCTGTTTGCACTTCCAAAACCCGCTTACTAAAACTCTCGCCAGTGCAGCGCATGCGCTGGCTCAGGCGAGACCTAAAAAAAGCACACGCACGGGCGTGTGTTCAGAGCTCAAAAGCCCTTACTTAATGCCTCGCACAGAGCGCATGCGCGCTGGCTCAGGCGAGACCTAAAAAGGGCCATTTCCAACACATGCATTTTGTGAGTTTCTTTATTAAATACATTGTAGTATTTCCATTCATTGTCTGTTAAGGTCCCAGCCATGGGGCTCTTTAAAGTTTTTTCTATTCAACCCAATTTGTGCAAAGAAAATTTTACCAGAATCAATGCGGTTTAAAAAAAAAAAATTAATGTGTTAGAGATCGAACATTCATCTTCTTGTTAGAGCCTGGCACTCCATGGATATTGCTTCATAAACAGGAGGGGGCTGCAGCAACAGCTTTAGGACTACTGGAGTAGAGAGTATGAGTGCCAGCATCTGCAGAATTACTCGTCTAAAAGGGTGTCCTCTAGTACCTGCTTTTTAACCATGAATGCACATGTACCAATAAAAAGAAAACGTTTCATCGGGGAAGTCTGAGTGGTACTGGAACCCAACCCTGTCAGAGGAACTACAGCCTGGTTACTCCTGTGTATCCTTTAACATTAAGCAGTGCAAGTGCCACAGTGATTTGTTGACTTATTATTTATTTAAAATTGTATTACTAAAGCGTCATTTGCAACCTTGCGGGTTCCTTTAGAGCTGGCTAGTCTATATGGCATGATGATGGTGGGTCTGAGGGGAAAACAGAGTCCAGCAGACGAAGGGGTGGGCTTCAGTGTGCAATATTCATCAATATGTGTGGATATTAGACATATGTGAGCCAGAACACTACGGTTTTCAAGCATTTCCTGAGACAGGTGTATTTAGGTTCTGCCCTAAAGCTTGGATTACGTGCATTAGGACCCTGGACCCCGAGAGACATGCAATAATGTGTGAACCAGCTGAAGGTGCATTGGGAAATCAGGCATGTTGCTGTGGAGTTAAGAGATTGGTCGGGCACATAATGGGGTGCTCGCATCAGCATTATTCCTGGACCTCTTCTACAGTAAGCCTTATATACAGTGCAGATCATTTTTATCTTGATTTCATCATCCACCAGGAACCAGCGAAGCACTATCAGGACAACTTTTATACGATTGTGCATCCACGGATCCAGGCACATTCTGGAAACCTCTGCATTCTGTTCATGGGTTTATTTGGAAGCTCTGTGTAGATCCTAACACAGTAGTCTAAGTGCACCATCACTAAGGCTCTACACCCATGGGTCAGTTCTGAGGAGCTGCAGGATTTCGGAAAAAGGGAAAGCTCCACATTGATGCCACTAACCACACCGTGGACTCTGAGAATATAGAAGCAATCAGCATCTAATACTGCTCCTAGATTATTTACTTTCAGTGTGATAGACGTTGGTGCTCATCGGCTGGTGGGAGAGTCAAAGGGGGTGGAGTTAGATTCTGTTCCTCCCATGATAAGGATCATGGTCTTTGCATTTTGCAGGCATAGATAGCTGTTCTTCATGCTCTGGAATATGTGGTCCAGGCAGGTTGTAATGTTGGGATAATTGCCATGTCCGCTTTCCACCTAGAGAAGGGTTTGGGTGTCATTGGCATACATTTAGAAGTTCTCCTGATTCTGCTCCAAGAGCTGGGCCAATGGGAGTGTTGTAACCTACTTATGTATGTAGAATTCTTGGTATGCTCCGCATGCCCGAGAATTCCAATGTGGAGCGCGCTAGCATCTGTGAGGGTTCTGCTATTGGCAGCTATTCTGAGGCTGGTGTGGGAGCTCTGTGCTTCACCTGTGTTCCCATTTACTAATAAAGGTACACTTTGACATCGCATTGTTGGCGCATCTACTTTACAATATTGGCAACAAGGATTGGATGGGTACTTTCCTCAGCCTGTGCTGAACGGGAATTGCATCATGTTTGGCCATAATATTATGCACATAACCCTTGAGTTCTCCCAATTTACTATGGAAGACCTCCTTACTAGTTTACAAAATCTCTTCAAGTGTAAGATCTTAAACCACCATAACCTGATTTTGTGCCCTCTGATCTACCCTATATGCAAATAATATTGGTGATGCCAACCCAAAATAGGTGGACCACTCACTGCCACGTACACTTTCCCCTCCACCTGATTTTGCTGATATTCAATTTTTGCTAAAATATAACCAATTATGTCTATTTTCTCCCCCTGATAATCACCAGGATTGATATCTTTTGGTAGAAGAGGTATGCATGGCCATTCTCGAAGAAACATCTCCTGGGGTATGATTGTACAGAGTGACCCTGAGTCTAGCATTAACTGAATGGTCCTCCCCCTTACTCTAAAATGTGCTGTTGGTCTGGGTGGGCGACTGCATTTACTAATATTGCTGTGAACGCATAAGATTTTATCCGCCCCTTCCTCATACTCAAAATGTGTCTCGTGACCAATTCCTACCCCGGACTTAGGTTCAGTTTTGCACATGCATGCGAAGTGCCCTTCCTTACACATTTTTTTTTTTACACTCCTTCCTCAAATCAAAACAAGCCTTCGATTCTGCACCATGGAATGCACTCCCACATTTGGTGCATACTCTATTGTTGGACTTGTTATTATTGCTGTATGTACTTTTGTTAGACTATTTTAACCCCTTAGTACCCACCAGGACTTCATTGTCATCTTTGTCAACACAACTGACATCACCGTCACAGCCTTTATCATTCATTTCCATTTCCTTCATACAATATTCAGATTGGAGAGGTGTGGTGCAGCGGCCAGGGCAGCTGACTTCGGAGCACAGGGTTCACGGTTCGATCCCCGGCTCCGGCGGCAGCTCAGCTCAGCACCATGTGACTCTGGGCAATAGCTCACTTAATTTCCACTCCGGCCCCCAGCGCCTTGAGACCCGTAAGGGTGAGTAGCTGCGCTATATAAAAACGGACTGACTTACTTACTTACAGATTGCTCGACCACTTTCGCTATCTTGACAGCATCTTTCAACGATGGACTCTTCTCTGTCCAGTCTCTCCTCTGTGTTTCATCAATATTCCCAAGTACTAATAAAGGTACACTTTGACATCACGTAGAAGAGGCATCTACTTTACGATAGGGAGCAGGTAGGTTTTGAATGGCAGGCAGGATTTTCATGACCCTTGATAAATTCCACATGACTCATGAGGGATTGCTGCTAGAGAGGAAATCGGAGATCAAAGACTGGCATCTGGTGGAAAGAAGTCATCCACTGCTGGAGTATATTTGTGGTGCAAAGGTCATGGTGAGCACATCTTGCTTAAAAATAAGAGCAACAACTTTCTGACTCTAAAGCAATGGAGGCACATGTTAACACCATAAATATTTCAGGTTCAGAACTTCTTAACTCTGCAAAGGAAGGCACTGGATTTCTGGGGCATAGGCCTGCTGATCCGTGCAGGTGTTGGCATCTACGTTAGTGGGCACTGGTACCAGTGGAACTCAACTCCAAGAACAGTCTCCATAAAGACCAACGATTCTTAAATACCCGCCTCACTAGAAAGAACCTATCACACAGCAAGACACCACAGAGAGGGGCAGGTGCGCCACACAGGCAGGGCACGGGTCGGGGGTACACGCGGGTGGGCGGCGTCCCCCCACTTTTTTCACAGGGTGGACACAGTCCACCCTGCCAAGAAGTTGGGCCCCACTGAAAAAGATGCTGAATTAGTCCCGGTGTAATTTCCAAACACCGGGACACTTTCAGCAGCGCCTGCACGTTGTTATCTACTTTCGATCCACAACAACGTGCAGGCGGGGAGGGGCTCTCTTATTTCTGACTCCTGCTGGGCCCATAACAAGGCCAAATCTCAGGGGTCATCAGGCCTCCTTTTGTTGGAGTCTCTTGGCTGGCAGCAGTCAGGAGCCTCACACCTGATGCAAATGCAGCAGAGGGGAAACAAAGGCTCACACCTTGTTAGCACTTCACACATACTTAAGAGAGGCAGCTTTTCACTTTGTTCAGGCTCTGTTTAGGAGATATGCATCCACTGTAGAAACTTCAGATGTGTTGATGTTTCCCAGCATTTGCACAAAATAAATAGCATTTATATAGCGCTTACTACCCCTGAGGCGGCGTCGTAATAATTTAAATATCACTATTTCTTTTAAAGCACTATGGCTAGAGAAAACTTAACGCTGATAAAAGGTAACATTGGTTTATGTGAAGCTTACAAAAGTGTGAATCTTCTGCCTAAATCAGGAGGGTTTGCAAGTATGCTCGAAATGTGCTCAAATGTACTCATGATACACCTGCTAAACATATATGTGAGGACTTAAGATCTGATGTCACTTCTTGTGATGCCAGTTCCTGTGATGTCACGCGCTGTGATGTCACGCGCCGCGCTGCGATGTCAGTTGCATACTGATTAACTAGGTTAGTCCCCCCACTTCTTTTTTTAGCACTTGTGCCCTGGGCTTGCCACAGGGGAGGGGTTGTGTCGAGTGACAGGAATGGGCCTTTTATCTTTCTCGCTGCACACGAGGAGGTAAAATCTGATAGCGCCAGGCATTTCGATACAGACAGTTCTTAGGGTAGAACGAGATGTTATTTATAATGCAGGAACTGTAGGTAAGAGACAACCACGATCGACTTCGAGCTCGAAAAAGCGAATACATTAATCCGTAGCAAAGATATTCGTACCAAGTATCGGGTCCTGCGCTTCCCAGGCTCCCACTTCCATCAGCCATTTTGTGGGTGTCACTGTGCCCACTGAGGGCTACTATACATAACTCCGGCAGTAATTTGACAAGTGATTTAATTCTAATTTGTATGTTTGGCACAACAGAGCACGTGGATAAATCGGTACCATAAAAGCGGTGGAACGCCGTGACGTAGACATTTTAAAGTAGCGTATTCAAAAATAAAATACACTACTGAACGTTGTACTCGCTGCTGAACAAACTCACAGCACAGCTTCCAAATTCTCTATTAAGGTGTTCTCTCCAAGACGACTGCAACATCTTTTTACCGCTTCATGCAAAAAAATAATCCCCCATCTCGCGCCCTCCGTTGGTAATGACCTGAACGCTGCATGATGGATACTTTGTACGTTTTCTGACCAGATTCGGGCTGACGCATCTTGCAATAGGGCAATGCCAGACGGTTGGCCTAAAAAGGCATTTGTGGTCGTTTTTATGGGCCAAGGAGGGCTGGTTTGGTTGGCCAAGGAGAACTGGTCCCTTAATGGTTGGTGCAGTAGTACTTTATTATACTCCAGGAGCTGTAGGGCTGTATTACATATAGGGCGCACTGTCTTTGTGCTGAGATTCACCTTTCACCTGGTGTGCCAGGCCCGAATGGGTCAGTGATCCCCATTACAAGACATTTGCTGCTGCCAGTGCAGGCGCTCCTGCGTGCCAGTTTTTTTGACTGAGTCCGACCCTATACGAAGCTTTGCACATTTCGTACACCGATTCCCAAAACACTCAAAAATAAGTCACCAGAGCATGGAAATATTTTTATAAAGCTAAGTGTCGTCATTATCAGGAAACAACAATCAACTCCAAACCCCCGGAGCTACAATAGCTCCTGGAGAACTCAAGTTTTTAAGGAGTCGGGAGACGTCATTAAAAAGCATTGTTAATTGGTTCATAGTCGGGGCCACTGGAATTGTGCAGCAGGGGAGGGCCAATTTATGTGACAGGGTTGAGTAAATTATGCAGCTTAAGGTGGCACATTTTGTGATAGTATAACTTCACTTTGTTGTCATTTGGTTGAAGCCTACCAGGCAGCTCAGCTGTCTGGTTTGCGAACAAAATCTTAGGGACATTCGGAAAGATTCCCTGGGAATGCAGTCTGCCCATTGCTTACCATTGGCTTTGTGGTTTGTAACTCACATTTGCTTGCTTTACATTTGCGGACTTTAAATGCTTTTGGCTGCCCAGTTTGAGTTCGTTCCTCCCCTTACAGTATCCTTCCACCAGTGAATGATTTCTGTAAACAGGCGTTTAAATCTTGTTCTTATCTTGTCACATTTACTGTGCATTCAAAGATAGAGGTCAACTGTCAGGCTCCGTCTTCCAAAGGAGCTGGAAGTTTACTTATTTTTCTCAGACTTCAAAGTCAGTATTTATGTGACAATCATGCTGATGGGGGTGTGGGGGTGCTGGAGAGAAGGCTGCACAATGTTATTTGTTTATAGCACACAAGAACATTTACATATCTGTAATTGAACTGTGCAGATATTTTAGAAGTGTAAACAAATATTTTAATACAATAAAAAATAAAAAAATCAATGCACTAGGTGACATTTTCACAAATTATCGTTTGTGCACTGTATACTTTTATCAGTAAAATTATATGTCTGTGCAAATGGAATGCTCATTTCAACAGAAGATGGGTTTTCTATAATGGCAGTGCACTACCACACCATGAATACTCCACTTTACCCCACTCTACTCTGCATCACTGCACTCTACTCCACTTCATTTTACGCCTCCCTACTCTGCACCACTCTACTCTATTCTAATGTACTCTACCCCACTCTACTCTATTATGCACTAATGCACCCTTCGCCGCTGCGCTCTACACCACTCCACTATACTTGGCACCACTCCACTATACTCTGCACCACTCCACACAATGCCACTCCACTCGGTTCTGTGCCACTGCACTCTTCGCCACGCAACTGCAGTCCACGCCACTGCACTCCACTCTGTACCTCTGTGCCACAGTGCCCTATGCCTATCCACTCTATGCCACTCTAATCTAATCTGCACCACTGCATTATGCCAATCTACGCCATTCCACTCCACCCTGAACCACTCCACGCCACTTCATTCTACTCTGAAACAATCTACTCTGCACCACTGCGCTCCATGCCAATGCACTCTACACCACTTTACTCAATACCAATGCACTCTATGCCAATCTACTCTGCACTTTACGCCACTATACTCTACAACACCCTTCTCTATGCCACTGCACTCTACGCCACTCTATGCCACTCTACACCACTCTATTCTACTTTGCACTACTGTACTCTATGCCACTGCTCTCTACACTACTCTAGTCTGCACCACCCTACACCACTGCACTCTGCAATACGGCACTCTGCCACTATACTCTGTGCTCCTGCACTCTATCCCACAGCACTCCTCTGCACCACTAATGCACTCTTCGCCAATGAACTCTACTGCAATGCACTCCATGCCACTACACTCCACACCACTACACTCCACACCACTACACTTTATGTCACTCTCCAACACTTTACTCTATGCCAATGCACTCTACCCCACTCCGCTATGTACCACTGCACTCTATACCACTCCAGTCTAGGCCACTCCACACAAGTCTACACCACTCCACTGCACTCTATGCTACTGCACTCTAGACCAATGCCTCTACTCTGTACCACTCCACGCCAGTGCACTCTACGCCACTACTCTATGCCACTGCACTCTACCCTGCACCACTCCATTCTAGCCTGCACCAAGCTTTTTGCTCTCCTCTGAAGCAATCTATTCCACTGCACTCTATGCTACTGCACTCTATGCCACTCTACCCACTCTGCGCCACTGCACTCTACTTTGCACCTCTGTACTACTCTACATCACTGCGCTGTACTTTAAACCACTGCACTCTATGCCAATGCACTCTACATTACTTTACTAACAAATCAATGCACTATACACCACTGCACTCTATGCCAACTACTCTGCACCACTGCACTCTATGCCACAATACTCTACAACACTACTCTACGCCACTGCACTTCATGCCCCTGCATGGTATGCCTCTCTACGCCACTCTATTCTACTCTGCACCACTGTACTCTACGACATTGCTCTATACACCACTTTACTCTACACCACTGCACTCTACGCCACATCAATGCACTCTACTCTGCACCACTGCACTCTACTCTGCACCACTCAACTCTACTGCACTCTATGCAAATGCACCTTACGCCACTACTCTACGACATTGCACTCTACACCACTGCACTCTATGCCACTGCACCCTATGCTGTGTCACTCCACTCTACACCACTGCACTCTAAGCGACTTTACTCAAAATAAATGCCTGTATGCCACAGCACTGTATGCCAATCTACTCTGTACTTCATGCCACTTCACTCTAAGCCACAGCTACGACACTCCACTCTATGCCACTATACTCCATTCTATGACGCTCCATTCTATTAAACTCTACTCTATGACACTCTACACTACTCCACAGCACTCTATGCCACTCTACAACACTATTCCACTCTATGACAATCTAACACCCTCTACGCCTCTCCAAGCCACTTTACTCCACTCTGTTCTACAACACAGTACTCCACTCCTCTATGCCACTTCGCTCTATGATACACTATGCCACTACACTCTACAACACTAATCCAACTCTGTGCCATTCCACTCTACTACACTACTCCACTCTATGACAATCTACTCCGCTCTATGCCACTCTACAACACTATTCCACTCTAAGCAACACCCTCTACACCACTCCACTCTGCTTCTACACCACTCCGCTCTATGGCACTCCACAACACTAGGTCACTCCACTCTATGACACGCTACTACACTCGATGACCCTCTACTCTAATCTCCCTCATTGCACTCTACGACATTATACTCCTTCCACAACACTCCACAACCCCACGCCACTCCTCTTCACTCAACTCTACACCACTCCACACTACTCTGAAACAGCAGATGCGCTGGTGTGCAACATGGCTAAAACATATTGGCAAAGCCAGTAGACCTTGCGCAGGCGAGACCTATTGGTTTTGCCAATGCTCATTTTTTCCTTTGTTAACACAGTCTGGACATTGGGTGCACCTCGTTAGTACCAGTTTAACACCCAACTATAACAGTAAGCAACAGAAAAGTGATTAGTCAACCTTTGTAAAGGGCCTTACAGAGCGCAGCAACCCATGCCACTGTGTTTTTAGTAACTTCTGAACAGTTTGAGATGGAAACAATTTTATTTGGGGGGTTGGGGGGGGGGGGTAAATTTGCAGATTATGTATCAGATGGTGGATTATGTGGCAAATGAATAATTATGTGAAAAATGCTGCAGCTGCACAATTGCATAATTCCAGTGGCCCCGATTATAGTAATGAAACTGCAACTTTCTCTCAACAGTAGAGTATTTATGCATTGTTCTCATACTTTGTATAAGGATTGACAAATCCAACAAGTCTGGCTTTCAGATGGTAGCTTACAAACACGGGTAAACTCCAACAAAGCAGAAGGGAATATGGTGATGGTAGTGATGTGGTAATGATGACGGCTATAAAGGTTATGGTGGTGGTGATGGTAATCATTTTCGCGGTGGTGGTTATTAATGCTTGTGGTAATTGTAGTGATACTAGTAGCAAAGGGGGTGGTGGTAGTAATCACTCACAATTGAGTTCTGACAAATATTTAAAAAGTCAAAAAGGACTGGTTTTTTGCATATACGGAGCATGTGAGGACTCATTGCGTTTTATTTTTTCAAATGTAAAACAGTCCCTCGGATTGCAATGCAAGCACTCCTCACGAGGCAGAATGATACCATCAACAGCCAATAGCATGAGCTGAGACAGAAATACTCCTCTTGGTGAAGCCAAGGCCAGACTAGGTATATTATAAAGAATTGGTAACAATGCGTCATGCAGACACCTGTGTTGTCGGGCCACACCTAAAATGTTGAAAGAAATATCTGAAAGAATCCAAATCATTGATGAAATGCAACTAGACATTAAAGCAACATGAAAACTATCCGCCTCTGCGCAGTTCAAAATGATCTAAAAATCCATTAAGCTCAGGAAACGCTAATGGTACAATAAATAATATATCAAGTGAACAGCCATTATTAGTCATCGTATGTATTACACGCAAGGTTGGTGTACATTATGTTTGTTAAATAATATGTATTTTATTACCTACTGAGTCATACAGTAAAGAGGACATTGTGCCCCATATATCAGAGGAAGGTGGAGCACACAATATGCTTTTTCCCACAGGAGGCACAAACCTCGGTATTACATCTGAATAGGGCTTGTCATTCGGGTGAGGTCCGTTGCTCTTTGTACCGTCCCAAGTCTGAGTCAGGCAAGATGGCAAGATTTTTTTAAACCTCCAGGAAGACATCTTTAGCAGCGCCGATTATATTAATGTAAACATGCCTGTTAGACCTGGCATCTTATGGCGTGGTGTCCCCTGTCTTTTTGGTTCGGACCTTCTGTTTTTGCTGGTTTTAGGACTCTGAGCGCTTTACCTCTGCTGACCAGGGATAAAGTGCATGTGCTTGGTGTCTAAAATCAATTGGCATTTGGTTTCTTCCTGATTGGCATATCTGATTTCCTAATACGTCCCTAGTACAGTTCACTGTGTGCGCCCAGGGCCTGTAAATCAAATGCTACTAGTGGGCCTGCAGCACTTACGGTGCCAACCACATGAGCAGCCCAGACAACCTGTCCAAGGCCTGCAACGGCAGGGCATGTGCGCACCGTTTTAAACTGCCATATCGACCTGCCAAGTAGACCTACTTCCCAGGCCCAAACCTTACCTTTTACTACATGCAAGTCACCCATAAGGTAGGCCCAAGGTAGCCCTATGGGCAGGGTGCAGCGTATTAAATAAAAATAGGACATGTGCTTTTAAGTTTTACATGTCCTGGTAGTGAAAAACCACTACATTCATTTTTCACTACAGCAAGGCCGATCTCTTTCATAGGTTAGCATTGGAGCTGTCTTGTAACACTTCACAAGTGTATCTTCCAATTAGGAGGTGACCGAAAATTGGAGTTTGGTGTCTCTGGACTCACCATTTAAAAACACATCTTTTAGTGAAGTTGGTTTATAAATTGCAGGTCTGAAAATGGCACTTTTCTGTGCCTCTGCCTGTCCCTAGAATACACTTCTGGGTTGGATGACAGTTGGGCTTTGCGAATTCACTCAAAGATAGTCACACACAAAGGGAGCTGTGGTGTGCCCTGCATTTTTCGATGGCCCATCATCAGGCTGATGTGTCTTTCTGAGCTAGAGTGGTGGGAGGAGTTGACACTTGCACCTGAATAGGGTTGTGCTAGCCCCCACACAAAGAGCTGCATACCCCACTATAGTGTGTCTAGAGCCAGGGCCAGGAAGGAAAGGGTCCTGTGCACTACAAAGACAGTTCTTTGAAGTCTCCCTACTTAAAAGGCTGAAATGGGTAGAAGTACTGGACCTCCGACACCTTATACTCCGAACACTTCTGGACTGAGGACTTTCTGAAAGGAAGAAGAGCTGTTGGACGGCCAGGAAGGACTGCCACTTTGCTGCTTGCTGTGCTGTGATGGACTGCTGTCTGCTGCTTCTTGCCTGGGAGTGAGAGGACTGGACTTTGCTCTCTGCATCCTGCTTTCTAAAGTTTATTCAAGGGCTGGAGTTGAGCTTGCCTCCTGTTGGAGGTCTCAGGGCCATCAAAGACGTCATCTGCATCTTGCTACCAACACCTGGGCTCCTCTGCTGTGAGTCCTGACCTGCCAAGTGGTGCCAAACGTAGTCCTGAGCCCGTGGAGGTGATTCTGGTGCTGCAACCAACAAATCGACGCATCAACTCCAAGCGTCGCTTTGGAACGTGTGCATCCCTGCGCAATTGACGCATTGCCACTGCCTGTACCGAAGCTGTGGTCCCCGCTCGCTGAATGCGTGATGCAACAACCGCGACTTACAACACAATCCCCACAGTGCTGCAGTGCCTCTGAAGTCCCACCGCTGCATGAGTCTCAAGGTCTGCTTCACCAAAGACCGTGACGCACCGCTATGACTCCGACGCATTGCCCGCAGCCTGCTGGTTCGACTTCGGTGCAGTGGAATCGATGCACCATGATGCAACATCGACGCATCAGCGACACCACATTGCCTTCAGGACCTGAAGGCTCGAACCTGCAACTGACGCATCACCTCCTCTGTGCCCCCGATTGTCCCTAGGCGTTAGCAGCTCAACAACCCTACACCACCTCCAGGAACCAACGCATCACTTTGCTAGTGATGCATCACCTCCTTTGCGCAACGCATTGTCCCTGAGCACCAACGTGCCAACAACCTGCATAGCAGTAAAAAACACAACACCTGACTGCGCGACCCCTCACCTCCTCTGCATATCGCGCCCTATTTGATTTTTTGATACATCCAAGGTACTGTCCTGTGGTCCGCGTGACTCTTGTGTCCGGTCCACGCTCCATCGCGGTCGGACTGACCTTGTGGATTTGTCTCGGTCAAGCGCAACTAGACAACCCCAGTTGGAGCTATTGTTTTCTAAGCGCTACAACTGCATTTAATATTAAAGGATTCATATCTTGACTTGTGTGTGTTGAATGTTTGTCGTTTTTTATTCAGATAAAGTAAGTGTGTGCGTTAAGTACTTTACACATTGCCTCGTTAGTTTAGCCTGATTGCTCTGTTCCAAGCTATCAGAGGGTGTGCACAGGTAAACTTAGTGTGTTCTACACTTACCCTGACTAAAGTGGGGGTCCCTACTTCGACAGGGTGCAAACCACTGCGAACTAGAGACCCCATTTTTAACAATGCCTTAGAAGATCATACACTCACTTTAGTACACTTTCTCCTAAGTAAACATTTTTCGTGGTCAACTAACAATGTAGTCACTGGAAAGTCAATGAACTGATCCTCTTCGTTCTGTAGGACAGTGTACATAATAGCAAAGTCACTGTCTTTAGAGCCATGGATCAATGATTTCTGCACACTAAGGTCAAACAAAATGTATCCACAGTGACTGTTGATAGCATTCCATATACAAAGTGAGATTTGGCTCCACCTAGAGTAGTGTTACTCTCTAACCTCTTGGCTATTTCGTTTGTCATTCTGCCTTCCAGGAAGTGCTTCCATTGGAGTGCATGAGGGCCTATTTTTCATTTGAATAATACAATTAATAATCATGTGGTTGGTCATATTCCAATTTTGATCTCTTAAATGTATTCTAGACAGAAATTCTTTTTTGCCTCATTTTCTCAACAGCAACAAAGGTAATAATCCAGAATTTTATGCGATAAACAGTGTTCGTGCATGTACACAGCATACGTCACCATCAATGTGTACATGCTTTGGCGTTTTAAAGCCAAACCTATTGTCTTTGCCAACACTTGTTTCCACTGCCAGCACTTGTGATGAAAAAAGCAAGATCTACCCTTTTATATAGGGATGATCTTGATTTCTGAAAAGGTGGATTAGCAACTAAAGCCTAGCTGTCTTAATTTCAGTAGTTTAAAAGTAGAAGTCCAAAGGATTGAAATCCGTGCCTGGGAGAGAGATTAGGCGACTTGGGAAAGTTTATTTTTCACTTTTTCCATGAAAAAATGTTGGCCTTAGTGCCAGGTCCTGCAGAACCACACACTAAACACGACTTCCATCTAATGATGGGATAAAACACTGAACGACATGCACTGTACTGTGGGAGAACATAGACGCATATATTTCTCAGCCTTGGTATGATGTAAGGAGGCTTTGTCCACACGCCTGGCCACCTCGTGTGCAGCTGACGCGCTTGCTCTCTCACAGAGGGATCAGCAGCTTCAGAATGTGCTGCACACTTGAACCATCAAATGACAGATATTTCTCCGCAGCTGCTAAAGCCACAAAAGCAGTTTTTTCCCTGCTCAGTTGTCAAAGGTTGCATCTCAAGAATGAAGCTGCCGAGACCGCCTCATTACATCTTAATCGGTTTTATGGTACTTATTTTTTTAACATTCCCGTCTGTATTTAGCCATATTTATTTTTTGCTCATTTTTTCTGTATTTATCCATTTTTATTTTGTGTTTTCTGTATAAACGAAGCTGCAATGGGTATTTTTCTACATTTATTTAACTGATATATGTATACTCGCATTTGAATGTCCTAATGGTTTCAGCAGTATACAGTGCTATAGCGTTATCTGAAAACACTTGCATTGTAAAATAGTATAAATAACTGTAGATCTGCACTTAATTAAGCTACATTAAGAAATCTATTGTCTTTTTTATTCTACCCACCTCTCAATCTGTACACCTACGGACCTCGCACTCATGATGGACAGCAGAAAAAAAAATCATCCACGCAAGGCCTACTTTCCGTACTTTTCTGTATTTAAAAATAAGTACAGACAGGAAAAGAAATAGTTTTCGGTCTGTATTTATCTGTAAAAAGCAGTAAAAACAGAAAACTGGGAGCCCTAATAATAATATACGTTTCCATATTCTTTCATTGTAATCAGTGGTTGGATTCTTTTGACACCAATCAGCATAATATTGAAGTTAATGTGTCATTACTCCTTCAGGAGTCCACTGTGCTTCTAAAATGAATTAAACTCCAGTCTGGTAAATCCAGTATGTCTGGTCTAGGGGCTCAGTGAACTAGGGAAGTGGTTTTTAACATTTTGACTTCTGCGGACCCCCACTTAATCGTTACTAGAACCAGGGGACCCCCACTGATTTATTATTGGAATCGGGGACCCTCACTGAGTCATTATTGAAAGGCAGGAACCCGAGCTAAGCAATTTTGAGGACTTGAACTGCAAAACAATACAGAAAACAAGCTTTCATCAAACAAATACATAAAAAATGAATTTTTTTATTTAATTCACAAATATAAAAAAAATCTAATTTTAAGAGGAAAGATAAGCTTTTCTATTAAGACCACCCATTGTCCATACTATATTCTGTTTGATGCATTTGCACTGCTCCCACAAATCAATCTGAGGATACTAACAATTTTTTGCCTCCAATTTTAAATTGCTTTGCATTTACAGAACGTTTTAAATGGTTTACATTTTGCTTCTTTATGTATTTACATTTTATTAATCTGTTAATATTATTTAATCTTCTAAGCAGTCGCAGACCTCCTCAGAAGGCTTCGCAGACCCTGTGTGTCCCTGGACCACAGGTTAAAAACCACTGGATTAGTACATACACTTCAGGAGTGTGAGTTTGAACTTATGGTGATAGATTTGAATCCTAGTCGAGTCAACTCAGCCTTTCATCCTTCAAAGGTCAATAAAATTAATAGCACTAAGGTAGTTAATAAACATCTGTTTTTCATCACCAAGATAGCCTTCAGTGTGAAAGTGTGTTTTACACTAATTAAGTTACATTATAAATAGAGGCCTGAATAAAACTGCTCAGATCACTTTAGATTGATGCCTCTATTGCCAAGGATGGAAAGGCCAAGTAATCAAGAAACAATGCTTTGATGTGAAGAGTTAAAGCAGCGTATTACAGGCATCTTCATCTTTGGACTGCGACAAAGATAAGTAGAAAAAGCTTCCTTCTTGAAATGTTATATAACGCAAAACATGTATTATATTTACATTAAGAAGGTTACAAGAGAGAGCAGTGTCGAGAAACGGGATAATCCAATGCAAGTCTGCAGTAACCAAGATCTCCTTACACAGAGAATGACAGGGAAGTAAATTTATAATCCCAATATATACTGGGAAAGGGCAATACCGGCACAGGTGTCTCTGCACCACCATCTGGTGAAAGATTACTTAAAAGGACTTTTCTAGAAGGAATGATTTTACATTAAACATCTATTTTCTCGAAAGTAGGCGTCTCTTCTAGAGTTGGGATGTATGTCTACCGTATGGCTCATTTCTACTGGCAACAGTGGATACCAAGTAGCATGGAACATTGAGAGGGACCTGTGTGAACTGCGGCTTTGGACGGATTGCCGACCTTTAAAAACAATAGTAGTTGTCTACTTGAGAGGGTCTCCAGCCTGGGCCCAGTACTTGAAGAGGCTTGCTAGTGTTAATCAAGAGTAGTCCACAAGGAACTGCTCCAATGTTCGAAACCGGTCCCAGGCTGCTTGTTTGCGGTCCAGGAAAGACATGGCTTGGCAGTTCGGGCTGGATTGTTCCCATGAGGCACAGGGTCAAGACTGATTTGCATATAGCTGTGTCTGAACTGGGGTGGCGAAGTGAGCTAAAGAACGATGATGGATTCAACCCAGATCTGTGACTGGGGTTGAGTGCCTGAAAAGTTTCAGCGCTCCGTCCATCATCTCCTTGTGTTTCCATAGTTTTAACAGACCATGACTGGGTCAGGCGCAGACATCTGAAACCAAAGAGGAACACATCTCAGCTCACCAATCCTTCATACTATACATCAGTGCCAGGGGCGTAGCTTGGTCAATATGATTAGGGGGTGTGAGCTTCAGATTTCCCAACAATCATGCTGGGACATCTTGTTAAAATACATTACATGAGAAGCAGGACTTGAGAGGAGCTTAATGGACAATGGAAAGATAGAGTAGTGTGGCTTGTTAGGGGTACACAATATACTCAAAACATAGGAAGACAGAATGTTTGTTATTGTCAGGGTGAGCATGTAAAAGTCCCAGGTGAAATCCGATAGGCGCTTAACATCGCCCGCCTGAAAACACTCGTACTCCACTATTTACTACAGAATACATTTTTTCGGGGGGGTGTAACACCCCAAACACCCAGCCTGGAGCTACGCCCCTGATCAGTGCGCCATTTCTTCTGCTGAGTTGTAAAAACATGTCTGAGTTTTGTTCTCTGTGAAATTAGCAAATGAGAGATTATGTACTTGAGCACCGATAGAATCCTTTAAGGAGACTCGGGGAAGTATGCTCAGGTTTCTTTGCAAGCAGCAGTCAAGAGCCCACAGCCAGCATAAACATATGAGCAGCAACGGGAGACAGTTCCTTTATCTTGGATTTAGGCCAGCATGCATTATTGTTTTATCGCCATCTTGTAACCATTGTTTCTGCTCCTGAGAGTTTCCAAAGAGCCAATATAATATGTCTCAACGAAAGATGAAATCTCATCTGTTTCCTCCACAAGTGGAGGCGGAGAAGGAGCATTGTATGTAGTTTGGGAAAGAGAAAAAAAAGGAGCCCAGTACAGCTTGTTAGGAAAATAAGACTATGGTTGCATAGATTACTGTGGAAGAAGCATTGGAAAACCGTAGTCTTCAAAATGTTAAATGCCGCGCCCCTTCGTGTAAAAAAGAAATATATTCATCGGGCACTCCAGAATGACAAAACATATTTTTGACAATAAATCCATAAAATAGGCAGATCTCAACATATTTAACAATATAAACATTGTAGTTATCTCTTTTGAAAATGCAAACAAATAGGATTACTAATATGCTATGGGCAGCCTCGTCTCCCTCAAGTGTCCACAGTGTGGCCCTTTATCAGAAGTGGGGAGAGAGAATTTGAGGGTTATCTGGAGCCTTCCTTTACACGTACTCCCACCCAGGACATTAGTGACAAATGATGTTACCGATAGCCCATTACAGAGTGGTTCATTGCCTCACTGTTTTCCTTCACAAAAAATACAGCACTGTTTTCATAATTATTCTCCTTTTGGCTAGTGCCTGCCCCCACCCACCCCATCGACATCAATTCCGGCCCCAAGTGGGCAGCCCCCAGTTTGAAGACCTCTGCTGTAGAAAGATCTATGGATGTATTGATAAAATGACGGCTGTTACAAGATTGTCAATTACAAATCCATTAGGCCTGTTTGTAGTGAATTTATGGCTTTCTTATTTTGTCCTTCGTGCGTTTTAACATCCGTTGTTTTGGTCTGCAGATGATATTCCATATTTAGCATGAAAGCATAAGCTTTGGCACACAAATGCTTTCATGACTCTGGAGGACGGGCCACCTGCTGCACTCACTCAGCTGGCGTCTGAGGTAGGTGTACTTAGCATGATGCTTCTGAATGCCAATAAATCTGTTCCCTGGGTTAGTGAAGAGTAGCAAATGGATGAATCCTGTTGAAAGTAAATTAGGCATTGGCCAGTGTTCCCCTTTACATTCTGACACTGCCTTATTCTCTGTTAACTCTGTTAAGAGTGAAATGCATTTTGAAAACAAACCATGCCATTTATAAAGATGGAAAACATTGAAATAAATGTACAGTTTTGCAGATGCCTACACTATTTTCAAATGTTTTTTCTTTTAGTTTTTTTTAAACAATACTTTACAGTCAAACATTGGCAAAGGCAATAGCTCTCGCTCACATTATATTCTGGCTTTAATAAAAAACTGTTGATTTATGGAACTGTCAGTGTATTTTCTGTTTCGATTGAAGTTCCTCTGCTGGTTGAACGACCAACTGGAGCACAGAGCATGATTCCGTTTATGGTTCACATTACATCCTATTAGGGATTTTCTTCATATCGGTAAGAGCACGTCCTACATCTCACCCGAATTGGGACTCTAGTTCACTCTCCTGTTGCCCAAGTGCACCACAAAAACAAAAGTATGACGGAGAGGGGAAAAAAATGTCCAAAAAAAATGGGCTACAAAAGTAACAACCCAGACTGCTAAAACTTCAACGGCGCATGTTAGGACGAGGGTGTTTATTCTATTATAAATATTTAGATCATTTTTTTAAATCACCTAAGTTTTCTTCAGGTCAACTAAGTTTTTTATTTTTTTAATATGCATCTACTGCCAAGATTTTTTTATTTTTTTTAAACAGTCAATATGGCAGTTGTATTTCTGGCCACCAATAATAAAAAAAAGTGTTAGGCATTGTTTTGAAGGAAATCATAAAAACTATCACAATTTGAATAAAAGTCGCTTTTGCTAAGTGTCCAGGGAAGACCTGGCTTGGCAGTTTGGGCTGGACTGTTCCCATGAGAAACAGGGTCAAGACTGATTTGCATATGGCTGGGTCTGAACTGGGGTGACGAAGTGAGCTAAAGAACGATGATTCAACCCAGATCTGTGACTGGGGGTGAGTGTCTGAAAAGTTTCAGGCACTGTCCATCATCTCCTTGTGTTTGATTTATATAACATGTTTATACCACTTGGAAGACCTGCAGTTTTTTTGGGTGCAACAGTTGCATTTCTTTTTATTTTTTATTTGCATGTAGGTCAAAAAGAAAACCAGGTGACATTAAGTAACAACATAGTGACAAACAGTACTGTGACACTTTGCAATACATATCTATGGAGAATTTCACACTTCCCGGCCCCATCTCAAGCGAATCTCAAATTTACAAGCGTGTCTAGCCCCTCTCAGTCCCAAACATTTAGTGGTATACAATACAGGAGTACATGGTTGTCCCCGATAATCATTCCATTTCCCCCACACCTTAGTCCATTTGTGCAGACACCCTCTACTTTCAAAGACCTTCTACGCCTGCATGCACCAGTCCATATCTCTCTTCCAGTCTTTTAACTGTGGTGCAGTGGCGACTCCCTAAAGTCTTTCTATGTTTGTTTCGTTTGGCCACCATCAGCCCCAGAGGCGGTCCATGTGGGTGAGATCTGTGTCGCCCCAAATGTTTAAGAGGCACCACTTCGCCTGGGGTTCTAATCCACCGCCACACACACTCGTAATGCAGGCCACCACTGCTACCCTATACAGCTGCAGCACTGGACAGTCCCATATCATATGGTAGAATGTACCTATTTGTCAACACCATTTGGGGCAGAGTGCCTCGTCCACTTTACCCATTTTCAGTTGTGCTGTGGCTGCATAATAACTCCTGTGAAGGATACTGAACTGTAGGAGGCGGAAGTGCAACCATATGACCACCTCGCGTGGGGAAGCTAAGGCCACTCATCCTCCTCCATACCACCCAGATCTCTCTCCCACGCTTCCCGCAGTCGAATCAGAGTGTCAGGGGAGTTGTTTAACAATTTTTGATATGTGCAGGAGACTACCCGTTTCGGTAGGTATTCAATTGCCCGTTTGGGTAAGTATTCATCAAGTAATCGGTCCTCGAGAGGGGAGGACTCAGAAAGCCCCCCAACCCCGGGATCTTTTTATACAGGTCACAACAGACTTGCAGGAATTTATAGGTCTCCGTGGGTGCCTACTAATAGTCGTTTTGAAGTTCAGTGAAAGGGAGCACCTCGCCATTTTTCCACAAATCTCCCACCCAGGGCAGGCCTATAAGATGCCACTTGTTAAACCCCCTCTGGAGAGCCAGGGTCCCAAGACATGCTGTGTCCCACAGGGGTGTAGCTTGTGTGATCCCCCCCCCCCCCCTCCCAAGACCATGGCCACAGGGAGACAGGGACAGCTGCTGGGTCGAAAAGGGAAGTACAGGTGCCCCCCTCCCCCCCCCCCCAGAGAGCTCATTGGTAGCCACACGGATGCATGTTTCTCCTGTCCATTCTGTAGGCATGCTCGTCTCAGGAAGGAGCACCCAGTGATTGACAACAATTAGCTAGGACGCCTTGTAGTATTTGCATCCATCAGGAAAGGCTATCCAGGGTACACCCCCCCCCCTTCCCCAACTTATACCTTATTTTGAAGTCTCTGATACTCTTGGACCACCCTGCACTTATTGGTTATTAGTTGAATTTGTTTAGTAGGCTTATGGGAGGCATCATCACTGTAAACCCTTTCTTAAATAGTTTAGACATCTTATGCTTATAACTGTGTGAGGACTCGATGAAACATTATGATGCTAGGATTTCTTAAATCACAGATCCCGACACATGGGGCTGTACCTTCTGTATGTGCTGTGACCATCTCAGACCTTCACCATGGGTGGCGGTCGTCATTATTGGGCATGGACTATTAGAGAAAGGTCGCTTATCAATGCACTGTATTATACTCTAACTTGCCAAACAAAGAGCTGTCTTGCTTGTAATCGTCTAAATGTTATTGAACAAAATGCTAATAAAAACATGTTTCCAAAATTATTAGGAAAGGCTATTCCCCCATCGTACCAACCTCTTGTTGGTTCCTGGAGCGCTATGTGAGGGGGACCCCGTCCCAAAGAAGCATACAGAACTCGCAATCTATGGAGCAGAAGTAGGACTGAAGTATTGGGTAGGGAGTGTTTTGAAGTGCGTATAGGAATCGTGGGAGGGCCATCATCTTAAAGAGAGGCACTTTACCCAGCAAGAAGAGAGGCAGAGTTTTCCAGTATTTCACGTCTCTCTGCAAGCGCAGCAATGGGTATTCAAGGTTGTGTGTAGAGAACACGTCCAGATCTCTTGTACTAAAGATGCCAAGTAGCGGAATCCCTCAATGATCACCCCCACTCCACAATCATCAGTGAATACTGGGGGCTCCCCGTGAAGGACATAGATCAGTGTTTTATTCCAATTGATAGTGTAACCAGAGTGTTTGCGGTAGAGGGTGAATATATGCAGGACTCTGCTAAGTGTGGCGGAGGTATCGGCTACGTACAGCAGGATATCATCTGCATGGAGGGAGATTGGGTCACCCAATCAGCAGTCCATCTCAGTCCCGTGACTATAGAGTCACAACAGACCCAAGCTGCCAGTGGTTCCGATATCAGGGCAAAGATCAGGGGGGAGAGTGGACAACCTTGCCTGGTGCCCCTTCGAAGAGGAAACAGTGCTGATGTGCCGCCATTCACTACCACTTGCACTAGAGGACCCGAATACAACAATCGGATCCAGGAGAAAAAGCAGGGACCGAAGCCCATCTTTTGTAGGACTGCGTACATTAAGGACTAATCCACTGTATGAAACGCCATTCGCGTGTCCAAGGAAAGCACTAGCACATCCTCACGGATCTCAGACGCTCGTCCAATAGCTGATGTAACCTCCGCAGATTGAGTACCATATTTCTACCTGGCATAAATCTGGATTGATCAGCATGAATCGGGGATCTGATCACCCCAACCAATCGTGAGGCCAAAGGTTTTGCGAGAATTTTATCTTCTGCATTTAGTAGAGATATAGGCCTATATGAGACACCGTGATCAGGTGGCTTATTCTCCTTGGAGAGAACCACTATGCTCACTAGCTGCTAGTCCTGAGAGAGTTGGCCAACATCACGACTTTCAAGAAACATGCGCAAAAGAGGCGTCTAGTTGCATTATTTATATAGTGCTTCATACACGTGGACTAAGGCTGATTTTAGACACTCCCTCTACTTCCCGAGGAAAAATCGGATGTAAGAAGCACCCTGGGAAATACTGCAACTTCATGGGTTTTTCCCAGGTGTTTACTCTAGAAGTCTACCATACAATCTGAGCATCAACATCAAATATGTGAAAGATGGAGGAACCCAAAACGAAGGGGCACTAAGTTGACAACAAATTACATTCTACTGCATGGTGTTCTGAAAGACAGCAGGGCTACCCTCCAGAAGGCTCCTCAGTAGGCAAACGCGACCAACAGAATCAATCACTGCTGCTAAACATGGCATTGACTGGAAAAAATGGTCTTCCAAAGACCCAGCACAGGTCATCTGCCGCACACCGCTGCAATCTCAGCTTCAAACAGAGGCCTAGATCCCAGTGGCGTGATAGCAAAGAGGTCTCTACCCAGAAGCAAGATAATTTTTGGATAGTAAACAACTTTATCCAGGAAAAAAAATAGATATACAGTGGCCCCTGGTCATAGGTGTCAAACCTCTTAAAGAGGAAGAGGTTCAACACTGACTTAACTATGACCAAGAAAAAACATCTCAAATTGTTCATAGGTGCAGACTTTCACATGGCTAATGCCACAGTTCCATCAGCCAGGTGACAAGAGGAAGAGCAAGGCGGCATGGGCTGAAGTTTTCCAGAAAAAGGACAAACTTTGGCTCATGGCTATCTAGAACTGTTGGATAATTGTAGCTGGAAAAAACATGGCTTCCTCTACAATAAATTCTTTACGTTCTCTACATGCACTCATAAGAAACAGCTGAAGCAGGAGCTATGTTTTGTTCACTGGAGGTTGGTCTGCTCCTTGCGTTGACTATCCTTCCAGTCTCCTAAGGCCGATTTGGAGCATAAATGCTGCCCTGGTTGACACGCGACAGAGAACGAGTTGTCTTAGGTCAGTGACTGGAAAAAGTGGTAATTCGAGAAATAGCAGTGGAACCCAATCTGACCAAGTGAGCTCTGCCAAAGGGAAACACGGTCTCTGCGTACTAGTGGTAGCTAAATATGTCAGTAAGAATTAGTTCCACAAACCTTCCCCATCTGGAAAGATAATCTAATTTTCCAAGCACAGAATAACACCAGAAACGATGGAAGATGAAAAGCAGAGCGGAGGACGGCAACGTCACCTTGCTCACTTCAGGCTAAAGCCTGTTATTAAAGAAGTGTAAACGGGAGCCGCCTCTCTTAGCGACAGACGATTCTGGGAAAATCATTACTACCAGCTGGGCAGTCGTCGCTTCCCTCCGATTTAAGAATATGACGTTACCGCGCTGACGTGCTCCGTGCTCCATCTCTAACCACCTGTGAGGTGATTTAAGCATTTACTCCGACATGCGAGTGCCCCTTGACGGGGAGATTTTAAAGAAGTCATTGACAGGCTTTAATCGCCACAGAAGTGTACACACGGATATTACATAAAAGACTACAGCGATTAAACCACCGTTTTATTTGAAAACGTAAATCAATTAGTACTGTCGGTCAAAAACTTGGTCTTTTATATTATCGAAAACCTTTGCAAGGCTGATGTAATTCCCAAATTGAAGGCCTGCTATAGGAAGAATGCACGAGCCCTGGGAAACAAGAAAGGACAAAACAATGGTTTATGGTTTGCATAGTGGAAAAAATGTTTCTAAGCTTCAAGAATACACACACTCCAGTAACACTTGAAACAGTCTGTCCGTTTCCCCCACCAAGCAGATGGATGCAGCGGAACTGACATTGGCTACGTGGAGGGTCAAATAACCCACACCCCCTCTGTGATATACCCTGGAGAGAGAGAGAGAGAGAACCTAAAAACAACTCATCCTCAAACAGCTTTGCCTGAGAGGTCAAAAAGTCCCACCAACTTTCCCAAATTCTAACCCCAGGGGAAACACCAGCACCCAGCAGTCACTCGCATTCTACTGGGCATGGTCAGTCCGAGTGAAGCCCACGGACAGGACAGTCCTCTGTGAGCAAACCCATAACCACAGACACAAATCTGCTCGAATTGGTGCTAAAAGGCCGAGTAATTGACGGCCATGCGCAATAAAAAAAACAGTGCAACTTAACACAGCAGAGCAGCCGTGGAAGCATGTGTACCGCACAGAAACAGCCCATGTAGGAGCAGTACCAGCGGCCCTGCCCCCCCCCCCCACACACACACAACGGGTGCACGTGCTCCCGTTCTGCAGGGTCTCACAAACATAAATACAGCAAGTGCGGTTGCATTGGAAGCTTCAAGTGCATTCTCAGAACAGTTTCAGTGCAAGCAGCAGCAATGCCAGTAGCCCCTGCACACAGAACTATCACAGCACAAGCAGCAGTGCAGGCTGCTTACGCACCTTTGAGTTCTCATAGCGAAGAGCTCAAAGTGGGCAACACTATAACAAGGCTGCAGGGACATCAAGGGGAATGGGATGCAGTAATAAACCCATCAGAAAGGGGCCCAGGGTGCACACATCACTAATAAGCCCTTGTCTGAAGGACTGTGTCCAACTCTGCAAGGCTAATCTTTAATAATCTCTAGTTCTCAATGCCTCGCCTGGAGTTTGCCTACTGCTTTTAAAACCTGCTGCATCATGTCTTAAAGTAATTTCTCTGCGAAGGGATTCTCCCTCCTCAGTCACTCCAGAAGGGCTCGCAGCATGGGCGTCCGCAGAAATTTTTCCAGGGGGGGCAAAATGTTAACGTCATCACCATCCTCCGACATGATGTGTGCCAGGTGGGGCACAAGAAACACTGGGGCGCAGGAGGAGCCATGGGGGGCAGGAAGCAGGCCGCATATGATCTCATACACCATAGGGTTGTTGTGCCACAGCCATCTCTTTCTTTTGTGGCACCCCAAAATCCATACCCGCCCTGGTCCCTAAAATTACCCCCTAGCACCCCAAAACCCATACCCACCCTGAACCCTAAAATTACCCCTGCCCCCCCAAAACTCATACCAGCCCTGACCCCTAAAATTGTCCCCCTGGCACCCCAAAACCCATACCCACCCTGAACCCTTAAATTACGCCCCTGGCACCCCAAAACCCATACCCACCCTGAACCCTAAAATTACCCCTGCCCCCCCAAAACTCATACCAGCCCTGACCCCTAAAATTGTCCCCCTGGCACCCCAAAACCCATACCCACCCTGAACCCTAAAATTACCCCCCTGGCACCCCATAACCCATACCCGCCCTGACCCCTAAAATTGACCCCCT
Organism: Calotriton arnoldi; assembly: GCA_963921515.1. Taxonomy (NCBI): domain Eukaryota; kingdom Metazoa; phylum Chordata; class Amphibia; order Caudata; family Salamandridae; genus Calotriton; species Calotriton arnoldi. The sequence goes on along the minus strand of CAWUFW010013638.1, from coordinate 26,442 downwards.
GGCACCCCAAAACCCATACCCGCCCTGAACCCTAACATTCCCCCCCTTGCACCCCAAAACCCATACCCGCCCTGAACCCTAAAATTACCCCCCTGGTACCCCAAAACCCATACCCACTCTGAACCCTAAAATTATCCCCCTGGCACACCAATCCCTAACCCACCCTGAACCTTAAAATTACTCCCTGGCACCCCAAAACCCATACCCACCCTGAACCCTAATATTACCCCTGCCCCCCCAAAACTCATACCCGCCCTGACCCCTAAAATTGTCCCCCTGGCACCCCAAAACCCATACCCACCCTGAACCCTAAAATTACCCCCCCTGGCACCCCAAAACCCATAACCCTTATCCGCCCTGACCCCTAAAATTGTCCCCCTGGCACCCCAAAACCCATACCCGCCCTGAACCCTAACATTTCCCCCCCTTGCACCCCAAAACCCATACCCGCCCTGAACCCTAAAATTACCCCCCTGGCACCCCAAAACCCATGCCCACCCTGAACCCTAAAATTATCCCCCTGGCACCCCAATCCCTAATCCACCCTGAACCTTAAAATTACTCCCTGGCACCCTAAAACCCACACCCACCCTGAACCCTAAAGTTACCCCCTGGCACCCCAAAAGCTGAACACTACATTCTGATTGTGTATCAGGCCGTCTCCCTGCCTAGGAGGATCTGCTGGTCCGGATCTGCTCGCCCTGGTCCGGTTCTGCTCGCCCTTCTCTGGAGCTGTTCTGCCTGCCCTGTCCCTCTTCCGGACCCACCGAGCCTGCCTCCGTGCACACTGCCTGGACCTACTCTGTCTGGCCTGGGTCTTTCTCCTTTGGACCCGCTGTCTTCACTGGCGGAGTTAGGACACAGGTCTCACTTCTCTGAAGCTGCTCTCCCTCACCCAGACCCCCCCACCCCCCTCCACTTGCTCTCTCATCTTCCTTCCTCCCTACTTCTCGGTCTCTCTTTCCCCACTGCTTCTCTCTCTCTTTCTCTCCCCCCCTCTTCATTCACTCTCACCCCCCACCGTATCCGTCTCCCCGACCCCACCAAGTCTTCCTCTGTCTCCCCCTCTCTCTTCCTCCTCCTCATGTCGGTGATAGGGAGCCCGGGGCCCTCTCTGAAAATGCGAGCTGGAGGTGACGTTAAGTGTGAAAGCACCAAGGTGTGAACCGGGAGAAGAGGCGGGGAGGTGGTGGGCGGCAGGTAGAGGGTCAAAGGGAGCACTGGCACTCAGAGAGGTGAGAAGGGGCGGGGAGCAGCCTGAGGATAAAAAACAACACCAGAGCAAGAGGCAGACGCTCCGCGGGGAGCCTGGTGTTGTAAAATGAAGAAACGCACACTTCTTAGCACAACAAAGCAGCCGAAGGGCGCCTTTCACTAGAGCCAAGAACCTGACCCATCGCGAACAAACAGCAGCCACCGGAGAAACCAGCGGTGTCATGAAAACAACAAAGGACAGAGACAGACGACTGCCGCCGAAACCTGGAAGTACAACTTACACCTTTAACAAAAGGCAATTCCTGATGCAAGCACCACACGCCAGAACACTATAAATATATAAATCTCCCATCAATGCACACCTGAGAGTGAATAAAAAAATGAGCAGCAAACTAAGGCAGTGACTGACAGACACCAAGCATGGGCGTCCGCAGGGGGGGCAAGGAGGGGTGCTCCGGGGGGGGGCAAGCGCCCCTCCTTGCCCCCCCCTGCGGACGCCCATGGCTCGCAGCAACCCCTGTGGTCGGGTTGTATAGTACGTTAGGGGTCTGTGATGAAGGCTGTTCTCAGTTATGGGCAGGCTATGGGTCCTTCAACTGTGAATACCCTAAACCAGTTCTCCTGCAAGTGCACAACTTGCTACTTTTCAGACGCCTTTGACCCACCTCAGACTGGACTTACATTCTCATGGTAGATACTTATATAAACTCTGTAAAGCAGGCAGATATCTGAATAAGCCTGCCCTTTCTTCTTGCTCTCTGTTTTGCAGTTACCACCTTCTACATAATGAAGGCCTGAAGGTCACCACAAAGTCTAAAAGTAAACAGATCGGCTGACTGCAAGGGCCCATTTTTATTCTGGTTTCAGATGGGCTGAGAGGATCTGGAGTGCCGGACGAGTATTTGGGTTAAGAAGCGTCTTCAATAGTGTACTGAGCGGCAGCTGAAAAGCAGGTAAATCATATTTATGTATAGCTCAGGGTAAATGGCATTTATATAGATGAAAATCAATTCAAAATCAGAGCTCGACAATTAAAATAGATGAGTTGTACCACTGTGACTAAAGGGTTATAAAGAGACCAGCTCAACGTAAATTAAATTCAGCAATATCTATTGGCATTTAACAGTTATGGGATAGCTATGAAGAAAGCAGATTTGGGTACAGGTTATGCTTGAAATAACAAAAGCATGACGACAGGTCAGCTGACTGCGTCAATAGTTGTAATGTAAGTAACTTCCAATACCTTCCCTAACTGGACAAAACACCTGATCCACGCAGTGTTTTTTTCCATCTGGATGGCGGTAACAGTCACCTCCTGAATCAGTTACTCTTCTCGGGGTGCACTGAAAAGCACCCTGCGTGGTTCAACAGACTTTAGAAGTACTACCACAACACTCCCACCCCAACAGGCCTACACTGGACAGTGGCGTAACGAAACTTGAAAGGGCCCCCTGCAAAGTACATGGAGACCCCCACCCACCCCTACCCCCTCCCCGGACCCAGTCAGGAGCTCTCAGGCCAGGAACCACCTGGAGCTCAGCTCTCCCCCCCCCCGCCCCTACCCCCTCCCCAGACCCGGTCAGGAGCTCTCAGGCCAGGGACCCCCTGGAACTCAGCTCTTTCCCGCCCCTACCCCTTCCCCGGACCCAGTCGGGAGCTCTCAGGCTAGGGCCCCCCTGGAGCTCAGATCTCCCCTCCCCCGCACTGCGGGGGCTAATGTTACATCACTAACACAGAGTACCCACGACTAGCCAGCATCACCTTTAGGACCACCTAACATCCGGGACATTAGTAACCAACAAGCTATGGTACCTGTGGGAAAACTCCACCAACGTAATGTTTTTAGGTTGAGCCTAGCGCAGCGCGCATGCGCTGCTCTAGGAAAACGACCTCTTGGAATCACTCTGGACTTTTCACACGCTCGTGCGTGTGTTTTTTTTTTTTTAGCATTTTTTCTATTGGGCTTTGCGTGCGTCTTTATAAAAAGACAGCACGCAATTGGGCAAAGGCGGGTGCATGTCCCACCTTTCCCAGGGAATGTATCCGCCCACGGCCTACGGCTTGCGGTTACGAGCAGGGGCGCCATCTGTTCGGGGTCATGTCACCATCTGGTTTTAATTAGCGCGTTCGCCGCGCTGCCGTGCTCACTCGCCCCCGCTTCTCTCGCGCGCCATTCTTTGCTTTTCTGGAAATGTTTACTCCCAAAGCGTTTTGCTCTCGGGACCAGCGGCGCGCAGGCTGCCATCTGTTTTGGGTCAGGTTTCATTTCCAGACCTTGCCGCTTTCATTAGAAGGCGCGTCCCCTCCACCCCACCTCCACAAGAGCGCGCTTTCATTTTCTCTAAAACACAAAGGAACAGAAACTAAATCAATTACGGTGACATCTTACTTTTCAGTGGAATCGTCAGCACCGTCTAATGAGCGGGCCTTGGCCAGAGCCTCACGGGTAATTACAAATAAGCTTATTATGTCCATCCACACTACTTTCAAATGACTCCAGACTGCAGTGTCCGGTTGAACGTGAACACCTTGCATTTCAGCCGCTGCTTCTCTAGAAACACCAGCAGCACGAAAATACCGACAATAAGCCAGACTCAGTTAGCCTGCCCGGTCCGCTCTGGTCCAAGCCGATTCTGTTGGCTCAGTGGGCTGACGCTTCCACCCTATTAATCTTATGTTTGACCTCACAACCGCAGGTTCGAACCCAATCGCGTCTGCTCAGCCTTTCATCCTACTAGAGGCCGACGAACAAATTAACATTCATTTGGTTGGCAATAAACATCTGTTACTCGGCACCAAGATGCAGCATACTCCAGCCCCGCCTTCACTTGCACACTGGGATAACTCACTTTCGCCTCCTTTCAATTCGGCTCCTGATTTTCTCTACTGTGCTCGCTTTCTGATTTGGTACTGGCATTATATAATGCAATCTTAACTTTAAGGCAAGCACCCTATTAATCTTATGTTTCACCTCACAACCGCAGGTTCGAACCCCAGCGCGTCTGCTCAGCCTTTCATCGTACTAGAGGCCGACGAACTAATTAACGTTCATTTGGTTGGCAATAAACATCTGTTACTCAGCACCAAGATGCAGCATACTCCAGCCCCGCCTTCACTTGCACACGGGGATAACGCACTTTCGCCTCCTTTCAATTCGGCTCCTGATTTTCTCTACCGTGCTCGCTTTCCGATTTGGTACTGGCATTATATAATGCAATGTTAACTTATCTTTTCGCTCCCCCACCTCAGAAATCTGCAAGCACTTCTCCTTTCATTCCTTTTTATTTTTTGCATTATGTAGCGCGAATGAAGGTATCAAAGCACTTTACATAAGTACTAGTTCCATTACAGAAATCTGCCCGGTGGGTGATAATGTGCTGCAAGGCTAAACACTTATAAGGTCCCAAAGGCGAGACCTATTGGCTATGCCAATGCTTGTTTATTATATCTCACAGATATACTGAAAGTACAAAGCGATGAAATCACCTGACTTGAAACCAAAAAGCCAAAAAGGTGAACACATTCCCACGCGATGCAGGCAGCCACGACCTGAACAATGCCATATCACATAACCGCCTTGTGCATTCCCTCCTTCGCTTCAGAAAGAGCCTGAACACACAAAGCAACCAGGAAAAACGCGGCTCTTTTAGCCGTCGTTTTCAATCATCCCCGTTAGCCCCTCGATGTGCACAGCCCGTTGCTTGCTCTTTGGTCTTATTCTATGCAAGCTGGAAGATCTACAAATACTAACCCGTGCTGCAGGGTTAAAGGTCAGCACTCACAACATACACAAGGGGAAGCAGACACAAAGGATCATCCATGGATTTAGTTATCAGTAGAGCAAACAACAAAACAGGCCGGGTTTATAAACGTGACGTGAATCTGAGGCGTTGGCCAGTTAAACCATTGTTCTTGGTTAGCCAGCTACTGTGCCCCGCTGACAATCTGCATGACATATCAACATGCTGTTAGTTTTAGATGCGCCCACAGTTAATTCTTAACAGGACATCGTGACACCCCAAACGTAAGGCGTCTTAAAGGGGCCATCACGAGAATAATGTCACAATAGGGCTCAAAAGCCAAGCAGACATCGTTATGCTAATGAATTAAGCAAGTAAAGATCAACGATAGCACGTTTGAAAAGTAGTTAAGGCGGCTAAAACATGAAATGAGAGCATGCAGTCAGTACTTTATTTAGTATTCCTTCGGTCAACTACAATGATGCAAATAAAACTGTTAAAGATACAAACACATGTAAACATTAGAAGTTCGAAAGATGTTACATGTAGAAAGATTATGGTCATCACTGATTAGGTGCAGCAATAAAAGCCATTTATAATCAACACGATAAGCTCATTTAGAAGATCTTTAAAAAAGTCAGTTTTGATGGGTAAAATGTATATTTTTGTCAAAACGAGAGACCTATATGGAAAATGCTTGGGAAAGACTGTATAACAGCTGCCATGAACCTGTCAAAGATGACAGGGCGATTGTTTCCAAAAATGCACCCAAAGGGAGCTATGGAGTATTCTGTCTTTGATGTGGTTCTGTCATGAAAACGTGCGAAAAATTATGAGCAGCAATGTTGTCACCGAATGCCAAACTCATTTTTAACACAATTCCTCAAAGTAATTTTTGACACCACAGATGAGGTAAGAGAACTGGATGCACAGCAGCCTCCTAGCAAGTCCCATGTCTATTACTAAGGCAATGGTCTGGGAAACAGACAATTTTTGTCGGTTTAGCCGGACTTAAAATAATGGTACTTCCTCCAAGGTTGCCACGTAGAAGGATTGTACCTGCTACTCGCATCTGAAAAGCAGTCAGTGGAAGGATACAAGTAATGCGTTGATGCTCCGTGGAGGGACAAACACAAGAAGAGTGATGAAAGGCCGCACAGGCGAACGAATGAAAAGCAAGCAAATGAGAGTGACAGTAAAGCCAACTAATGGTAAGCAATGGGTGGGCTCTAAGCCCACTGTAAGTGACAATAGTCACTTTGACAACAGACAGCTTGCACTGGTGGGTAGTCAAGGTCTAAAAAGCAGTCTGTGGGCAGGAATGCAGTATTTATGTGCATTTCCCCGGATGGCATACTACGACGTACCAGATCTGGAAGTGGTTTGGTGGTTTTGAGGCCTGCTTCCTGCTTTAGCTATGTTTGGATGCTGTCAGTGATATGTTCGCCCTTGTGACTGTACATCACAAATGTATTTCTCCCTTAACATTTTACTAGCTCTTCATGCCACGGGTGCAGGATAATTCCCTGTTCAGATGTAGACCAAGTCCTTCCAGTGTGGCAAAGAGGTTTAATCAAGGACAACGGGAAACAAAGTATTTTATGTAGCAGAAAACAAGTTAATAGGACTCCCCGTAGAAAGGGTGCAATATCACATCTTGGAAGCACGGGTTTAACTTGCCTATAGTGAATATTAGAACTTATCATTAACACAATATTTGGAAAATGGAAGCTTCAATTGCAAGTGCACTTGTAACCGATGGGCATGTCAACGCCAAACGAGGACTGGCATACTGCTGATAATTAAGCATCGCATACCAGAAGGCATTTTTAAAAAATGTGTAAATATTATAGAATTTTCATTCAAGCTGCTCCATCTACAAGGCCCCTTCCCCATCTCCTGGACCCCTTTTTTCCATATCACCTGTCCCGCTTTCAGAACTTTGAAGTGACTTTACCATGGCACAACACACTTTATAAAATATAAAATATCTTCGAGAGATGCCGGTCTGTGACTGCTGGACATCTTGGAGACTTGTCCAGCTGGGATTCTTGTTTGTAGTATTCTAGGTGATCTCTCACAATCCAATGTTTCTATTAAATTCACTAACTTAAGTTACATAGCCTGTTACCCTCAGCTGATGTGTCCCTCAATGTATTTAAATGACACTGAACCTGAGCCATAGAAGACTCAACGCACAGGTCAGGAGATGCCCAAGCAGCAGGTGAAGATGGCTCCATAGGAAGGTGGTGGGTTTTAGACAATAACTAGCCTGGGCTGTGTTGGCCTGTGGGTGGTGGGGCAATGGTATGCTGGACTTAGGTGATCTACTCCTGATATGAGAGGGCAGCTTAGCACATTTCTGCATGTCATTAGAAGAAAGAATACACATATAGCAAGCAGTCTTTCGCAGGATACCTCCTGCACCAGCAGTGTACTGCAATGTCTATCATTCTAAGTAGGTTGTCATTTACACTGGTAAAGCTTGCCTGACTTCTCAAATCAAGTAAGTATTTTCTACAGTATCATGTTCTGCCAGCACCCCACTAATCACAAAGCCCAGGTCCTCCACATCTGCCCTCTTGCAATTGTTTTAGTAATCCATGAGCGAAATGGCAGAGCTATGCCCCCTGCACCCTCCACGTGTCCTGAGCATGCATGGCACCCCTATGCTGTAGTCTACGCAGGCTAGAGCCGAATGAAACACAGATGATGCTACAGTGGGTTAGACAGGTGATTGGATGATGCATTCAGCAGTATGTACAGAGTTCCTCCAGAAACCCTAATGCCCCTTTCTTCCCAAACAACAGAGGAGAAAAAAAAACTGCTGTCCACACAGCACCAGCACTCTCCCTCCTAGTCCTGTTCCATATACGTGTCCTCAGGTGAAGAGATTTGTTAGAAAGAGGTTTGCCTGAGAGCATATTTTGGTAAAGGGAAGAAGGAGCTGTCTCCTGTTTTCTAGGTGCTCCCTCTGAATTGTGGGAGGAAAGAAGAGTCTCTCCTAACTTGCCCACGCCCCACCTAGCCTGCACCGATATCTGTGTGACTAGTAACCAGAGGCTAATCCCCCTCACCGTCGCTCTTCCTGACTTTACCTCCAACTCTCTCTCGAGTTCCATTCACTCTCTCCTCACATTCTCAACTTCCCCTCCTACTTCCCTTTACTGAGGTGGAATCCCCTAAATCTGGCAACCCACAACACACCATTACCCTGTCTGGAAAGATGTTCGTATTTTTTGGGGAAGAGCACTCTATCCATACTGCTTCTCATTCTTGTCCTCCCCTTCCTCTCTTTTTCCATCTCTCCAGCCTGATCTCGCACTTTGAGGTAACCTTAAGGTGGCAACAAACGTTGCACGAACAAGCAACATAACGTTAGATCAGGAAATGAGGACCTCTATTAAAGATGGGACTCAAACACTTCTCCGCACATCATCAGAATACTGGACACTGGAAATACAAATGTTGCGAGGTGCTTGGTAACACTATGGCAATATTTTCACATTCATTTACTCAATCCAAGGAATACCAATTTATTTTCAGAGGAGGATATACGAGTCCTACAAACAAGAAGGCGCGACTGTGAGGAATTGTTGCTCAATTAGCAATTACGACAAAACTCTTTGTAGTGTTCGACCAACAGCCCGGAAGAGAGTGACAGAACAATGAACTACCTCTAGGAATTAGCTAAATTATGACCAGGATAACTGCAATTATGAGACAATCGAGGAGCAAATTAAGGAAAAAGATTAACTAAATTTTGTGTCCAAGGAAGGTCGTCACATTCTGGAGTCAGATGTGCACCCATGTGGTGGTTTTAGGGTGAAACTATCTCCACGACGGAGCTAACAGTCAAAGCTGTTTGTCTACCTCCTGTGAAGTTGTGCTACCATTTCTGCAGGTGAAATACTGCGAAGACTACAAGATGTGCATCAGCTGAAGTCAGAAGATTGCAAATGCAGAAATTCCTCTGGATACTGGTTTGGCTTAGTCTAGAGTTGACAACTCTCCTGCTCTGACCGAAGCTGTCCTATGCTGTGTATGCGGAAAGTGCATGGTTTGTTCGACAACCAGAACTAACAATCACATCACAGACAACTTCGGAAACAGAATGTAGAGTTGGGGTGCACCACCGCTCTCCACAGCCAGAGGTCTGCCACAGTACAGGAATCAAACCTCTCTTTGGCAAGCTGCAGGAGAGCGTAAATAATTCCACGAGAAATAACCCTCATATCAGGAGCATCCCAGCATCCATTAGGAATCAGGAACTTGAAGCTTATGTCCAATCTCTTTCACCTGAACTGCTGCAGCCCTCAAGACTCCTTTATCATTTGGCTGGATAGACCCCTAGAGCAATGCCGTCATATCAATTTTATGCTAATAACTCTGACTATGGTACATCTTTGGCAAGGACAACTATGTAATTTTAAGCTGTGCAAAGAAACATCACGACCTGGCATTCTGGAGAAATGCATTTCAATTTATCATCGATGGGATTGCCTTTCGAGACTGAGTTTATGTACACAACACCACATACACACTACCAACAACAATGAAGCTGCTAGGATTTTGGAAGTGTACAGGTTATGGACCAACTCAAATATTCACAATCTTTTTTTTCTACTGATTTCTCCGAGTTTGAGAAATAAAATCACCTGCCACCAAGAAAGGGAATTATACTATCATATACTACATGAACCGGGGGGGGATGTTGAAACATGCAGACCCTTCCCGATTGTGCTTACAGGCTTACATGCTACTGGATGGACAGGTCTTGGTAGCAGGTAGTTTAGGGAAACTAGCACTGGCAAAGCTAATAGGTCTCAACTTTGGAATCTATTGGTTTTAACAATGGTTTTTAGCATTATTGTTCAGGGGGGCAGAATTAAAATGGGGTGGAAGCAACATGGGGTGTGCGGGTGTGGGAAAACAACACGAGGCGCATGGAGGAAGAAAAGCAAATGGGCGAAAGAGAGAGAGCAACATTGCGCTGGGAGGGGGTAGAAGCAATGCAGTGGAGAAGTACACAAAGGAAAGCGCATCATGGAGGATGGGGGAGAAGATCAGGGGGCCAGGAAAAGCAGCACAAAGAGGGGAAGAGAAGCACACTAGGGAGGCAGCTGAAAAACACATGCAACCTTGTGGAGCTTTTGTTAGACAAAAGAAAAAGTAGGTCCCAGACAGTAAGTAAAGGAAGCCTAGAAGCCAGCTAATCAAAGAGATGGTAAAGAGGCTATGCTCCATGGGAGGGATAAACACAAGGCAAGCGACCAAATAAGAAGCAAGCAAATTAGATTGACAGCAAACCCAACCAATGGCAAGCAATGGGCGGGCGGCAAACCCTTCTATGTTTTTGGTAAGCCCACAATGTGTCTTTCACAACCAGACAGCTTGGGCTGCCTGGTAGGCTGGACCTAAAAAGCACATGAGACAAAAGTATTTTGTTATCTTGGGAACTTTTGTAAAAGGGCCACATTCTGCCTTCCAACCACTGAACAAATATACAGAATTTGACATATAGTGAAAGTTACTGTGTTTGCTTTCTTTTTGAGGCCACACCAAATAACTGTTAGTTAAATACTGCTTCTCCTGGTTCCAATAAGACAAAATATTGTATCTTAAATCTTGGAGACATTTCAAAATTGAGAATGCTTTCACCCTCAATTGAAAGCTGTGGAACAACTTATTTTTTAGGATAATTTATCTATTACAAAAGCAATATTTACAAACAGTGCAAAGAGATTTAAATTGCATTCGACAATACCATCCTCTTTAAAGATAAATTATATATCACAAATAAACACGTCAAATACTGGCAGGCTAAGCTATGATGTGATATTTTTGTGAAATTCATTTATACTAAATTCACAAGACGACTTGAGCATGGAATAAAAGCCTAATTACATCTCTGAACAAAACGTGCACAACACACTGTAAAAAGACGCATCTCCGAAAAGAGTATTTTAGGAATGTTAGTTGGGGTTTCAAAAGGCTTTCACCACCTCACACTTATGTCACAAAGTTGAACACAGATGCTGCCGACAGGAATGCAAGAGTCACAAGAGGAGTGAAATACTTGTGGAAGTAAGTGTGTTCACAACAAAACAGCCCTGCAGGAGTTCTAGAATCATGGAGATATAACATATGAATTTACGCCCAAACAATACACTGCGCGCTCACCAAAGTGACACACAGACAGGGGTGTCCTAGCTGCTAATACTTTGTCACCAGATGATTTCTGGCAAACTTCTTACATTTTTTTTTTTTAACACATTTTATTAGTTTAAACATGTAAACACACAGTCATGGCATCACAGCGGCATGGTATACAACCAGAGTGTACATTATTATCGTATCATCAACAGTGCAATATGAGGGGTATACTGATCAGCAGTTGACATTAACCACTCCGAGTATAGGATAAACATACTAAACAATCCAACAGTCCCTCCCCCCTCCCAAACTAGTTGACTAGAAAAGACCACCCCCCACCCACCCTAGACTCCGTGCTACTATAGCTGTACAAACACGTATCCACCGAGAGATCAAGCGGTGTAACCTTAAGGTGAAAACTTGTGTTCACACAATTTATATACAAGAAGAGGGTCTCGATGGGGTCTGTCATCAAGCCATTAAATACAGAAGTCTAACATCGCTCACATTGGGCACATGCAAAGATTCAACCCAGCGAAGGTTCAGCAGCCACAAACTGTTCCACCGATACCAAAGGGGATGATGGACGGAGCGTTAGAGCAAATCAAACACTCACCCCCAGTCAACTGATCTGGGTTTAATCCATCATCATTCTTTAGCTCACTCCACCACCCAGGTATCGCTTTGTTCGCCCTAAGTTGGCAGGGTATGCCCAGACGTCGGTCCCTTGCTCACTTTGCCACTGGATTCAAGATAGCCTGGCTGATGAGGGTTCTGAACTGGGGTGGTGGAGTGAGCTAAAGAATGATGATGGATTAAACCCAGATCAGTTGACTGGGGGGGAGTGTTTGATTTGCTCTAACGCTCCGTCCATCATCCCCTTTGGTATCGCTTTGTTCGCCCTAAGTTGGCAGGGTATGCCCAGACGTGGGTCCCTTGCTCACTTTGCCACTGGATTCAAGATAGCTTGGCTGATGAGGGTTTTGAACCCGAAACCGGTCCCAGGATGCTTGTTTCCGGTCCAGGAAAGACATGGCTTGGCAGTTCGGGCTGGACTGTTCCCATGAGGCACAGGGTCAGACTAATTTGCATATGGCCATGTCTGAACTGGGGTGGTGGAGTGAGCTAAAGAATGATGATGGATTAAACCCAGATCAGTTGACTGGGGGTGAGTGTTTGATTTGCTCTAACGCTCCGTCCATCATCCCCTTTGGTATCGCTACAAACTGTTCCACCATCATATCCCACTCCATAGCAATTGGGTTCTTCCTAAGGCCCCTGTTTTCTTCCCTACGGAATGCTATACTTTCGGCCCTCCCCCAGCGCACTACTTCGGTATGCCATGTTATTACTGACGGAGGCTGCGGGGATTTCCATCTCATAGTGATAGATCGTTTTGCCAGAATAAGTAATAAGTTGGCAAATCGGTGTTGTGTTCCCTGTGCTTTGCGTTTTTTACAAAGCCCCAACATGCCAAACTCCACTCTATTGTGTCCTACTCCTGGTGTTACCTCAGCAAGGAGTTTATATACTGCCTCCCAGAAGGGTGCTAGTTTTGCGCAAGACCAGATCATATGAAGCAGCCCTGCCGGTTGGGTATGGCATCTGGGACATGCATCTGTAATATCCGCGAACATTTTACTCAGCCTATGTGGGATCAGGTAAGCTCTATGCACCAACATAAATTGAATTAACTTAAACTTAGGGTTGCGTGACACTTTCTTCGGATACTCTAGCGTTTTCTCCCAATCCTTGTCTGTTAAGTCATGACCTAGATCAGTAGACCATTTATCCCGGAGCGGGACTGATGCATGCGTTCGGATGCTCCTATATAGCCATCTAGTCAGGTGTCCCCCATTCCCCATAAGATATGTCATGTGTACTGGTGCATGTGTTTGGGCCTCAGTACCATCCGGCGCCCAGGTGCTTCTGATATATCTACATATCCTAGCGTGTAATATATAAAGCGAGTTGGGGACTCCTTGCTCTCTAACAAATGCATTGTGATCCAGGAGCATGTTGCCGGAAAACAGCATACCTACAGTGGTTACACCCTCCTCAGACCATTGAGACAATTGCCTCGCCGATATTACTGGCAAACTTCTTACATAAGAACAGAATAAAATAACATTAAAAAGAATGCAACAAGAATGTTTATGTTGACAGCAGCTTCCAAATTATTTGCGCCTTGCTTTGCCTTGTTCGTAGAGGCGAGGGTGATTTTAGAAGGAACATTTGACTGGTCAATGTGACAATCTTAATAAGGGGCCCTAAACAAAATCTCTGAAAGATTCTCCTACTTATGAGCATCTTGCTGGAGTAGGAAGTTCTCACAGAACACAAACTGCCTAGAGGTACAATCTTAAAAACAATACGGCATCAGAAGTGTGGCGGCATTAGTCAATCGCCTTATCCAATGCCTTGCAGAATACTTTGCCTTTTTGCGACAATCCTTGCTAGACAAACTCAAGACCAGATACTTAAGAACAAAAAACCTCACACAAAAAAGAGACGTGGTTATCAGAACTGTCAACAAGGTCAGGAAAGCTGAAACTAGTGTCCCAAATCTAACCACCGAACACACTACCGAGGTAAGTACATTATTCAGTAACTGCTGCACTGAGAATGTGGAGAGGAAGTCTTCAACTCTGTGCTTGCTCTTTTAGACAGTGCACAGTGTGTGTAAACATGATCCCCTTGCACAGGCCAAACTAATGTCAATCGGGCTGTCTTTTCAAGGCAGACATAACAAACAGCTCAGGCGGCAGCTGCCAATCGGTAAATAAAAACAAAAGGAGCACAAAAGGAGATTGGAAGTGCTGGTTTAAAATAAACAGTGACAGTGTTTAAAAAATAATCACAAAAAATGTAAAAGACTGAGCAGGTGCGTGGTGGATTGGGGGTGGGTGGGTGTAAGCAACAGCTTGCAGGGAGAGAAGCAAGAAGTGCGAAAGGGGGCAACATGGAGTGGGGAGAAAGAAGCACACAGACGAGAGAGTGCAACATGAGTGCAAATGGAAGGAAAGAAGCACATGGGCGACAGAGTAAAGTACGGGGAAGCACATAGGCAGAAGGCTGGAAAACACATGCAATCTCATATAGTGCTTAAACAAAAAGAAAAAGTAGTTCCCTAAAATCAAGGTGTAGCAGCATCGAAGCCAGCCAATCACAGTGAGGGTAAAGAGGCAATGCTCCATGGGAGGGTCAAACACAAGACTGAAAAGCTGGGAGACGAATAAGAAGTAGGCTAATGAGTGACAGTAAAATCAACCAAAGGCAAGTAATGGACAGGCTGCAAGCCCCTGTATGTGCTTGGCAAGCTCACAATATGTCTTTCGCAACCAGACAGCTGGCACTGTCTTATAGGCTCGACCTAAAAAGGGCCAATGGAAAATAATAAAATAAGGCCCCAAGGCTGCTGTAATCCTTGTGGCCAAAGGTGTACACCAGTGATACTCGGAGTACAGCCAGGGGTCGCATGCGGCCCTCTGGTCAAAATCAGCACTGGGCTGCTGTCTGCTCGACTCCACATTAACACTGAAAAAAAAGGTAAATAGTCAAGCCGTTATGTAAAGGTTGATTGAAGTAAAAGAACGGAAGTAGCTAGGGTATCTGTTTAACTTTAGAAACACCTTTATTATTAAGCACATCGTGCTGCACAAGTGTAAAAATATGAATAGAATCTCTTCAAAATTCAAAAAGTGCGTTTCATTAAGATACAGAACCGTTTCACCTTAGTACATCATATTATATCACTGCATTGAGAAGTATTTTTTTTTTTTTTTTTTTTTAAAGCGATAGTTTTCAAACCTGAATTTACATTCATTCTTCCCCCACCCTGACAACAATGTCAATAGTGAACTAAAATGCAAGTCAGTTGTTAGGTGCACTCTTTGGGCTGGGTTCCTATCATACACGAACAGCATTATAGTTTATTAAATCAAACATAGAAGAAGGTTTTGCACATCCTGAAGTCATATTTCTACATCCTTTTCTATGTGATAATGAAGAAAAGGAGGGAAAGTGAAATAAAACATTTGATTAGTATCACAATTTGGTAAAGTGGCGAATCTGGGATTAATTCCAGGTTTTCTGGTCTCACATTGTGCAATTCAGCAGATGTATATGCTTCGCTTACAGTACACCCACTTTACTGGCACTGTCCTCCGGCACCTCCTCCTCCTGATCGCCATCCTGCTGGCATCAATGTGGCCCTCGGTCACATCAGAGACAAAACATTTTGGCCCGTGGGAAAATGTTTGCGAGTACCCATGTCCATGGCGTACACCTACCAGGTGGTTATATACCAATATAGAACTATCGAGAGTCATCACGCAGTGTTGTCCTATCTCCCAATTCACTTTAGCGCTACCAATGAAGCCTCTGGCTCAAAGAAAAAGACAACGTGTATACTGAGGGGCTCTTTACAAACGTCACATTGTATGTGGATTTGCTTCTTCCTAATAGTAGCTACTACCTTGCCATACTTCGTGACTAAATTTGAAGCTTTTTGCAAGATCGTACTCAACACTGTCAAAGCTGTATATAAATGTGCTATTTTAGAAACACACAAAATTATGTACCATGGAGTGGATCATACAAATGGACATAAAAATGTTATCTGGCTAAACACACAAACTGTGTAGTTCTTAGCTTGTGGCCAGTTCCCTGGGTGCCTCCGTCATTTTTTTTTTTTTGTTCTGAGAGCGCAGCTGCCAAACTTTTCCTTAAAAAATACCCAGTGCAGGCTTTTTGTTCCCCCCTTTTTCAATCACTGGCCTTCTTTCACCAGACCTCTTTCATCGATTGGCTTTAGACTTTGTCAATGACCTCCAAGCTCAGCCCCGTGGACTATTTATCTTTATCCATTGGCTGTCTGGGTGTATTCTTCCACCTCCACTCGAGTGCGTGCACTGAACTGCATGAAGGAATACTTCAATGATAGCCCTCTCAGTCCACTCACGCTGGCTCCCTCCTGTGTGTCTCACTCTAATATGCTTGCACAGCATCTTTCAGCTCAGTAAACCCAGCCCTGTTAGCTTTGCCAATGCTTGCTATCCTTGAGAGGTAGAAGCAGATATCTATCACAATCTGCCTCCGCTTGCCGCGGAATTAAATAAAAATGTGTATCTGGCCCTACTTGTGAACAAAACACAGCTCAAAGCACGTGAACGGTTAGCGCCTTCAATCTCAGGTGTGTCGACTACATGTATGACGATGAGCATGGGGGGGGGGGTGCTGCGGGTTCACGATGACATGCACAAGTATAATGCCGCCTCTCCGTCCATTTCGAATGTTTAAGGAGCTGAATGGGTTAAGTGAAACAATCTACTGGGTGCTGCTGGAATCACTCGTCTCAATCTCTGGCCCACAATCAAACACCCCACGTGACTTCTCACAGTTTGTCCCCGCGCAGTCACGCTCGTCTGCTACTAAATTACTTTAAAAGTGGTTGCGTTCAGTTTTAGATTGCACTGATGTAATTTCGCACACCCGCAGGTTGACTTCTCCGCTCGACTCTCTTCACAAACAGGCTGGGCCTGCAGTTCTCACTGCCAGGGAGGACTTGAGTCACCAGCAGCTCGGGCCGGATGTGGCTGCTGGCCACTTTCAAAACCTATACTTTCACACTCACCGTGGTGAAAACCACTTTACCCAGATGGCATGACGCAGAAAAGGAACTTCGGTGCAGTTGCTGTAAAGTCTTGCCACAATGGAATCCATGAAAGCTGTTTTTGGCAGTGTGTACATATCTATTCTAATTTAAGAAGCGTCCTTAGCCCCTGTGAGTATGTGGTAAGGTAGGGCACTCCAGGGATGTGCGATTGTGTTTCTGCCTTCTAGTGTCGGACCCCCTTTCACTGGCTCGCGCTCTCCCTTCCATCTCCTGGCATCCTTTCCGGTCTGACTGTCCCTCCCCTGCCTTACCCAGACTTTCACTTTACCTCTATATGCCAGTGTCACTCCTTCTCTCTAGCTCCCTCCCCAGGCTGGGCATGTTCCGAGCAGTCCGGGGCATTAGCACCTCTATATGTGTTCGGCCCACCCTTACATTATGGTGTGTTGTACGTACAACACGGCTTTCACAAGAACACTGGCCGCCTCCTTATGCTTTAAGTTCTTGCTTGAAGGTCTGCCTGGATGAAGGTCTCAGGAGGGGCTGAAGGGAGTGGATGAACCTTCCCTGGCCCGTCGGAGTGTGGGTGAAGAGGAGAGTGAGTGAGCCAGTAGGGGAAGGCAGCTGAACTTGCCACGTGCACTTATGAGGACAGGCAGCTGCAGGCAAACAGACAGTCCTACTCATTGCACCCTGCAAAAAGCAGGCTCTGTGCACCCCGTGCAATGGCAGATCCGCACACATCCCTGTGCATAGACATGGTGAGTATGTGCATGGATTCTCTGTAAATTAAAGCACTGCAAAACGTCCGGCTCGCGCCCAAGCACTGGCGCATTCTTACAGCCCTGTTTGGAGAGAGCACGGTACACGGGAGGCAACCCGCGACATGGACTGACCTGCATTCAGACTCCTGACACACTCACACAGCCTCACAGACACCGTGGCACACCAGAAGCCTTCAGTCAGGCCTACACGCCAGCAACCCAACCAGTAGATGCACGTCGCCATCCCAGCGCACAGGAAGCCCTGTGCGCCAGCATTTCAATGCACAGGCATCCCTGTGCACTGCCCTCCCCGTTCTGATCACTGCTTGGTAGTCGTGCATTCTGCCCGCAGTATTATCACTTCATAGCATCAGTCAGCCCTCAGGTGTGCAGTTAAGTGTTCTAGTTGCCGTAAAAAGAGCCAGAAACGTAGGACCTAGACTGAAAGAACATGTATAAACTGCTTGCAAAAAGTACTACTTTATGCTAAAAAAAATATATATATATATATATATATATAAAATATCTTGAAAAAGTACAGGGTCGAAAAACCCTGAGCGAAACATCTGCTTATTCTTTCCCAAGAAATCAATATGAATGTTCGACTCACCAATAAATGCAGTCAACTGGACTAGGTGACAGCGCCACTATTTTGTTTTGAAAAAAACAGTTTTGAAACCGGGGAATGTTAGTGTGCTGGTTCGTTTTCCTCTAAAACGTTGGTATGTAAGCCCCCTGTGATTTTTTTTTAACAGTTTGACCACTTAGTGGGCATGAAGACTAAGGAATTTTATGACACATTAGGAAGGATTTCTCTAAAGAGATGCCAAGGATTGAATGGGTTCTGACTCTGGATTCTGTTCCCCACCTTTAACTGGAGTTGCTCCACAGAGGGGTCAAGGTTAAGCAGACAAGAAGCCTACATCCACCTGTCCCTTTATCTGTCTACCCAACCCCTTATCTGTCTACCTACTGTTCTCCTATCCACTGATGTCTGTCTAATTATAGGTCTCTGTGAGTGCGTGCATGCATCGGGACAGTGCCTGTATGTATGTTGGTCTGTGTACATGCATGGGCGTATCCAAGGTCGTCTTTGTGTATGAATGAATATCCGGAGGTCTGGTATTCTTTGGGAATGAGTGTGTGTAGGTCTGTCACACATGCCAACATCTGGGGCACCTAGGAGAGAGAATCGGATTTTTTTTTTAAGAACTAAGTGAGATGAAGTTAGTGTTGCCAGTAATTCGCATTGGTGTGGATTTGCATCATTTTAGCATAAAAACATTGTTTTTCCTTTAAAAAAATAAATTAAAAAAAAGTCGTCTGCCTAACACTACCGTCGAAATGGTGGAGCAGCCGGTGCTGGTTGCCCCGTACCCTTCTCTGGAGAGGGCCCTGCACTTCAGCTCACAACACCAAAAGAGAAGACGATTTGTGGCTCACAATACACTAAGGGGCTTATTTACAAGCCCTGTGCGCCGCCGGTACGTCATTTGTTCCCATTTTAAAAGTGACGCACCGGCGGCGCAGGGGGCTTGTAAATAAGCCCCTAAGTGAATAAGACCCAGAAGTGACGCAAGATTCCGCCATCAGAAAGATGTTCTGCTCGACCCAGTGACGCAGGTTTGAAGGAGCCCTTCCCTGCAGACAGCTCCTGAAGAATGTGTGCAGGTCACCAATTAGACTGCTAAGGGTCACGGCCACTTATGTTTTTTAATAACCGTGTGCCTTGTTGCACAAAGCGTTTTTGTTACATACCAAGCTTCTCATAAATGTACATACTGCAAATCAGTTTTGAATGGAACTTAAGTGGTGCAGCCTCGCCAGGGATTCATTACTGGAGTACTATGGGGTACTTTACGTCGATGGGGTGTAGAATTACAAGCGTGCGGCTTATGGTACACGGACAGATGCATGTGTAGGTCTTACTGGAATAGCAGGGGGTCCAAGTACTGAAACAGCTGGGTTGGTGCGGGTCAGTATTCGCAGCATTTTCTGCTGAAAGTACAAACAGACAATGCCCAGGAATCATGGAAGAGAGAATTGAGGGGAATTAGCACAGTTGTCTTTCGCTCCAGTCTGGTGCAGCCATGACACTGTGTACTGGGATTGGGGTGCCATGGCTTTGTGGGTCTACTTGTCAGCTGTGTGTCACCGGGGCAGAACAGGACAGTGCTGATGGTGCATTAAGGCTGTTGTAGGCAGTTGACATATGGTACCACTGCACATGACAACATGAGCTAACCGACAGGCAAAGGTCCAAAAATATGCTTCTTTCTCCAGGGCAAAGGGATAAGATCCAAAGGGTAAAATATAATTATCCCTGGAGCTCTAAAATTCATTTCACATGGGATCCTCGAACTATTACATTCCAACCTGAAAAGAGGAGAGTTATCTGGGTGACAGAGGACAGATGCGGGAAGGTGACCAGGCCACATCTTAGCAGCGCAAAGACAGCAAAGAGATAAATGTCAAAGTGGAAAAGTACAGGGACAGGGGTATACCCAGGGCCACTGGAATTATGTGGCAGTAGAAGGCCAAATTATGTGGCAGTGTTGACTAAAGTATGCGGCAAAGAAGGCAAATTATGCAGCATGTTTTCTGATAGTTTTATCTTCATTATTGTGTCATTTTACACTTGTTAGCACTGTCTGGTCATAGGTTGCACCTCATTAGTACCAGCTGTACACCAAAACTTAGCAAAAAGCAACAGAAAGGTGACCAGTCAACCTTTGCAAAGGGCCTTTCACTGTACAGCAACACGTGCCTCTGCATTTTAGTAACGTTTTAAAAGTTTGTGGTAGAAACAATTTTTTAAATTAAAATCTGCAAATTATGCAGCAGATGAAGGATTATGTGGCAAATGCAGCGGATCAATAACTATGCGAAAAACTCCGCGGCCGCACAATCGCATAATTTCAGTGCCTTTGGTTATGCCTAAATGTCAGATATAGAGGTGCAGAGGGGAGAGACCGCGTTCTTTATGTAAGAGGTGCAGAAAAGAGGCAGGTGAATGGTTGAAAGTAAGGGGAGGGTGCACAAGGAGTATGGTTTGGGAACAAAAAAGTAGAGGACAAAATTATAATTTTAAACACTTATGAAAGTCGCCCTATATCCTTCACAAAATTGGCTGTAGAGGCCCCACCAAATTACTTTTACCCCCAGCGGTCAAAAAATACAAGGACAGCCTTCCTGCCTAAATCCGAAGTGCTGGTATGTATGGTCTATGTACAGGAGTACCCGTATGACTGGCAGTCGGTCTGTTGTTTTCTGTGAGTGTGCCGGCCTGTGTGTGCACATATGTCTTTGTGCAGATGTTGCTCTGTGTACATGAGTGTTCCATGTCAATGTGTGAATGTCTTTGTGCCTCTATGCGTATGTATATACACAACTCAAGCCTTTTAGTTTTGCCACTGCTGATTCTACTTACAGCGCAAACGGAGGGCAGAGCAGTAGAGGAGATTCTTGGGGTGCACAGGACAGTGTGAGAAATATGGTATAGTCAGTATTATACATAATAATAACGAAGATGCCTTTCTCCTGCCGTGCTGTAGGTATATAGCATGGAGCAGCAGCTTACCCGAGGAACCGGGAGACCATGAATTCTAATCCATTATTCTGCACTTGGACCAAAAAATGTGTGATCCTGGGCACATTACTCATTTGATCTCTGCCTGGGTTATTTTATTAAAATTGGGATATTTAAACTTGTGCTGAACATCGGCTTTGCATATTATTTAGAAACTAGCACATGGGGGTTTAGTTCCAGCTACTTTGTACGGAAATACACAATGCTTTCACCTTTGGCCTGTTAATGGTTTTAGGATTAATCAGTAAAGTTGAAACGCATCCCTTAAGACCGAATCATGCTGGCACGCGAACTACAACACAGCGCGAGGCTGCTAGGCTGTCAGCGTACACGGCAACGGGTGTCATGTTACCCACTTTAGTCACGTTGCAGCTTTAGAGGCACATTTGATCGCAGGTCCTATGAACGTGTATCATGTAAATAATACCTTTCACAGCATAAAGAAATATGAGGGATACGTTGTGAATTATGAAACATAGTGCACAATGCTTGTGCAACCCTTGGCCCTGCACCCGCTGGCACACTTAAACCAGACACTTCTGGGGAACAACATATAAGGATAAAGAGTACTGGCAAGTCCAGGGTGCTGCAATGCACGGACTATATCACGGCGGAGTACGGAAAGCCTGTTTGGACATTTATGCGGAAAACAAATAAGCTACAAATCCCACAGTATACACACTATGGCCAGACAATTGTTAAACGACCCACTGGCCAATTGGGTTGTCCTGGATACAAGATGAATACAACAGCTTTCCTGCGATAAAACCCCGGTCTCGCAGTTCGTGGGGTCCACCGTCTCGTTTTCAGCATCTTAGGCGGGGGTGTCCCCGCATGCAGCACTGCTCGAGCTGTAGCAAGCCCGAGCAGAGCCGGGGCTTCGTGTGAAAATGTTCACGAGCGCCAGGAGAGCAGTTCGAGGGAGCAGAGCCGGCTTCCAGCCTCCCCCACAAACAATGCGAGGAGCCCGAGAGCGGCCAGGCGGTGCGAGGAGCCCGAGAGCGGCTAGGCGCTGCAAGAAGAGGCTGAGGAGCAAAGAGAGGGTGAAAGGTTGAGGGGCTGCACCACAACACTGATGCACGAGGACCGCCAAGGCTTACCTGGCCTCCAGCTGATACCAAGCGCACCCGAGCCGCGGTCAGCGCCGTCCCGTCCTCCCGCGGGCTCCTCTGCCCATAGCACAGAGCGGAGGAGGCTGCGCCCGGCCTGTGCTGCTACTGCCGCCGCTCCGCCTCCTGTTGCTTCTTCTTTACGCAACTCCCGTGCGCTCGCGTCTGAAGTTTCAGCGCAAGTTTCCCAGTCATTAGGTGCCTTCAGCTTCCTTCCCGGATTTGACGTCCTCCCTGCTGCCCTCCCACTCCCGACCTGGCCTGAGGGGGCAGTATTAATTGCTTTGTATTTTTGAGCCGGCTCCAGCAGTTTTCACGGCTTGTTTTCTCGGACAGCTGCCACCGCGGGCAGGAGAGGAAGAAGCAGGGAGGAAGTGAGGCCGGGTGGAGGAGGGTACCCGAGAGCAGGCTGGAGAGCTCGCGGGGGGCGGGAGGGGGCCTCGCCGCTGTGATTTTTTGGTGGGCGGGTGCAGGAGGAGAGAGGGAGTGGCTTGGGCAGCGAGAGGTTCTGAAAGCGGAGGCCGAGGCTGCAGCGTGCACATCTGCTTTCCATACTTGGGCTAGGTGAGCGCACAGCGCCCCCGTCTGTCGTTTGGTGGTAGTCGTATTCTGCACATTATGAAAGTGTGCAACATCAGCTTCTGCTGTTAGAAATATAACTTTTTTGCAGCATAGAACCGCTTGATTTTTAACATCAGAATAGCAACTGGAAATTGTGTTTATTGCGAACCTATTGTGGATATAAATACTCGCGCTTTATTTACAGTCAAACTGCTTGAAATGGAACTATGGAAGTGTAGGTACTCCTTGTCCAAGAGTACCTGTTGCTGCTAAGAAGGGATACTCTCCGACTAAAAATATAGGTGCAGTGCGGAGAAGTGCCGGTACTATCCCTTCTAAGTTGAAGAAGTACAGGTGCTGAATGCCTGATAGTACCTGTCCATTTTTTTAAAATAACTTCTTTTTAGTACCTGCCCATGTAAAGCACTGTTTGCAAAAATAGTAGGTGGGAATTACCACCTAGAACAAAAATAGTTATATTGAGTCCCTTGCGAGTTCCCTATCCTTGCTATTCACCACAAAATGGCGTGCAGTCCGGGTATGGTGGAGCTGAGTCTGGTCTGATGATTGGACACACTCGGGATGGGTGGTGCTCAGTGGCGGCTGGTGACATTTGAAAGTGGTGAGGCGTAAAATTAGTGGTGGAGCACACCGCGGCGAGCGAGCTAGCCCGAACGACCTAAGGAGCGTTCGGGGGGGTTCTCCCCCGAGAAAATTTTGAAAAATGAGTCGGCAAATGGTGCATTTTCAAGCCAGTGCCTACGTGAGATAAAGTGGCATTCAAGATGGCCCAACAGAGTCAAATGCCTACTTTTTCCACATAGAATATCATATTGGTACCAGTCTAGGTAAGAAATATTGGCCAGAATGCAATACAATGAACAAGAGCGTCTTTAAACAGTTACTCAACATTAGTCAACATATAAGGATCATGTGAGGGGCCTCGCGGACAAAAAACTAAAGAGAAGCAGGAAGATGGACAAACAATACTCACTAGTAACACTTCAGCCATCATAGATAGGCGGATGCACAGGGACAAGAGCAAGCCCGTGTGAAAAAGCCTATATAGGCAAGACTAAACAGGAAAAAAGGAAGCGCCTTGTACAGCACAAATCACACATTCGCTGTAAAAGAGTGAATTCACCTATGGTACATTATGGTACATATGTTGAAATGAATCATGCACTGTCTGGTTTGAGATGGACAGCACTCAGACATGTAAACATCGCTGATTCAGACATCTTCAGACACATGATATTAAGGCTGTGCACTACTGAAAATGGTTTGCACGAATTGTGGGAGATTGGTAATGTCTGTGCAATAAGGCGTATGTGACCTCGGTTTGTGTCACACCTGTTTCAAAGTGATGCTACAGCCTTTGTGCACATGTAGCTCACTTTCCTGTGAGCAATTCGAAATCAGGTGCATTTCAGCAGAATGCTGAGAATGTTCTTTGACTGAATATACAGGTGTGCGCGTCCCGATTGATTTGCAGATGAATCTATATATAGTATAAAGAGTGAGTATTCCCCCCAGTCACTAGACACGGCGGCATCCTTTAATCTCATGCCAGACTGACAGACGAGCACATCCCACCCCTTCCTTCACTCTACCAGCAGGGATGCAGAACCGCTCGCCGGCCGAGTGTAGTGACAAGTGACCCACAACACTCGGGGCCCCCGCGACAACACTCGGGGGCCCCCGCGATCATGTGATCAGGGGCCCGATTGTCACGAGTGGAAGCGCTACCTGCCGGCCATGGTACATTTTTAAAGCCATCCCGACGCACGCAGTACTGGACGCACGTCAGAAGAACACTGAGCGCGCAAAGGACTGAGGCTTGTTGCAGCTGCGACCGTCTCCGCGCCACACTCAGTTACATTCAGACTGAGTACTACTGAGTGAGGGTGGGATGCCCAGAATGTGAACTCGTCTCCATGGATGGGTACAAAGGGGGTTTTATGATCGGTGCAGAATAAAATCTACATTGTATGATTGGGGGGGGGGGGTTTACACAGATTTGCATCAACACCGAATAGCTGCAGGGTGGACAAACCAGCTTTTCTGGATTTTGGTGAGGAGGCCAAGGTTTAAGCGGTTTATCAAACTTTGCCACTGGTTGGGGGCACACAACATTTCTGGGAGCAGTGGCCTGTGAGCGGTTGAGTATATCAAATACAAAGAGTGTGTGTGCCACCTCAGGGCTGCGTGTGCTCCTCAGATACGAATCTAAACACGCACACAACATGTGCAATTGCAAACCCACACACGCCTGAAATCAAATGCAGCTTAGTCTCTGGGGGTTAAGTGTCCCCAAAAATGTGATTTGTTAATCGTTTCCTTCTAAAACCTAAGCCTGTCTCGGCTCTCCGATGTTAGCAGAAATCAAACAGGCAGGTCGAAAACCCGCTTTTACCTTTCATTTCCAACAGCTCTTCACTCTGCTTTCGAGTGGTAAACAATACCCTGCGCCCATAGAATTTGTGTTTTGTTTGGTGGTCTTAATACGCATACATGTATTGTCTTTCTTCCATTACAATACATCATGTGCCCACACCTACCTGCATAGGCGCCACGCAGAACAGACTTGGGGGCCGATTCCGATCTCGGTCGGAGGCGCACCCAATACCATTCGGTCGGGAAAAAAGCCATGCGAAAGCCAGTTTCCCGACCGATCCGTACAGCACACCGAACGAGCAAGTACGATGCGCACAACAGCAAAAATTCCGGCCGAGCCGTACTCACCCAAACCAGGTCCTGTTCTCCGACCGAGGCGAATCCGGAAACGCCGAATCGAGTCGCACGGAAGGGAAAATGCAGCCCCGTCCGGCCGGACAAGTACGATGCGCTTTCCGTACGCGCCGAACCCGTCGCTACGCACGGCACGTCAAAGCATCCGGGAGAGGCGCACATAAGCTCCGAATCGCGCCACAACACGATCCACGGCTACGAGGCGAACACAGCACAGACGAGGACGACGCGAAGCGACGAGGACGAAGCGAAGCGACGAGGACGAAGCCAAGCGACGAGGACGACGCGAAGCAACGAGAAGGACGAACGACACGAACCAACCATGAATCCCTTCGTCCCGATCATACCAATATTCTACATCTACTACCGGAACAGGCACGGACGCGTACGGCGCAGAAGGTAAGTCAGACACCAACCACAAAACACATACAACACGTACACGACACATCACACACATACACTGGGAATCTGAATATACTTACACCAGCAGCACCATAGGGGCGGGATGCCCATCACCAATGCCACATATGCACACAGGGGCCTGAATGCGCGCCACCACCCCAACCCAGGGGGGCTGGATGCCAACCACCACAACCACCCTTAG
Organism: Calotriton arnoldi; assembly: GCA_963921515.1. Classification (NCBI taxonomy): domain Eukaryota; kingdom Metazoa; phylum Chordata; class Amphibia; order Caudata; family Salamandridae; genus Calotriton; species Calotriton arnoldi. The sequence continues at coordinate 336 of CAWUFW010013638.1, read as the reverse complement.
CCAGGGGGTGCCAGATGCCCACCACCACTACCACCCTTAGCCAGGGGGGCTGGATGCCTACCACTACTACCACCCTCACCCAGGGCGGGCTGGATGCCTACCACCACCCTTAGCCAGGGGGCAGGATGCCTACCTCTACTACCACCCTTAGCCAGGGGGCAGGATGCCCACCACTACTACCACCCTCACCCAGGGGGCAGGATGCCCACCACTACTACCACCCTTAGCCAGGGGGGCTGGATGCCCACCACTACTACCACCCTCACCCAGGGGGGCAGGATGCCCACCACTACTACCACCCTCACCCAGGGGGCAGGATGCCTACCACTAGTACCA